>CAUYUJ010017692.1:0-87500 GCA_963575745.1 Prorocentrum cordatum | reverse complement strand
GCCGAAGTGCGCCTCGGCGACGGCTTGGCGCTCCATCTTTTCGACGCCAAGGTAACGCATCCAAGCTGGCATCTGCCCATCACCCGCCTCCAGGATGTCGGTGACTCGACCGCCGAACTCCACAATGTCTCGAGTATGGCCCCGTTGGAACGAGCGGGTGCCATAGGAGACTGCGTCGCCAACTTCCGCGTGACGCAGTGCTGCCCGCAACGCGCCGCGCACGCTCGCGGCGCGTCGGCCGGCCCGCGGAGCGTCGCCTCCAGGAGGAACTTAAACAAAGCGCCACGGGCGTGCACGGGGCACGTGAGGCGCGAGCGCTTGCACCAGCACTGGCGCGCAATCGCTGTCCGTCCTCCACGATTTTAACGTCTGGCGAGAGATGGGGCGGCGGCCTCTTCGTCAATGAATAATTAGGCCAGCGCGCAACTGCGACGCGTCGTCGAATGAAGCGGCGCGCTGGATGACCGGCGCCTCCGACGGGGGGCGAAGGCGAAACGCGCGCGCGGTCGCGAAAAGCAAGCCCGAACCGCCCGATTCTGGCAACGAGCCCGGGCGTTCCAGTAGCTGTTCCAGCAATGGCATGCGGACCGCCATGCGAGGCCGTGCCGACCAACCCGAACGCTTCTCGATGGCCATTTCGGCTCCCGTCAACGACGCGTGCGCGAACGCTCGTCCGCCACTCGCGCGACGTGGCAGGCCTTCTTCATGCGCGAGAGGTAAATGCAGAAAGCCGAGCGACACCTGATCGTCGTTGACTAGAGCAAGAGACCGTCGACCGACTGCGGGAACTCGCTGCCTTTGCGCTGCAAAACGTCGAGCGCGAATTTCACCCAGCACTCAAAACCGCTGCGAACTTGCGGCAGTGACCGCGGCGCGCGCGACCCGAGCAGGGCGTTGTTTCGGGCTACCTGGGCCGCGCCCGCCCCGCCTCGGGCGACGCAGCGGCTTCGGCCGCTCTCGCGATCTCGCGACGCGAATCGCCCATCTGACGCTCGAAACCTCCCATCCCCGCACGTATCGCTCGGCGTGCCACTGTCGCGGAATCCGCCGCCGAGCTGCGGCTGCGCCGCCGAGCTGCGCGCCGCGCCGCCCCGCGGGCGGCGAAGCCCGGTAGCGGCGCGCGGCCGCGACGCTGGGGCGCCGCGTGACCGCCGATAAGAGAAACGCGGTCTGCGACTGACCGCGCGGGGCGCCCATCCCCTGGCGCTCGATGAGACAGATGACGACGATACCGAGTTTGCAGAGCTTGCCCGCGACGGGCGTGCCCGCGCCGCCTTGCCGCCGGCTGGCGCGGCGCCCACAGTGCGTCCTTTCGATGCAAAACGGCGCGCGCGCGCGACCCGCGCGCCCGCGGTGCTCGCCGCCGAGCGGCCGCGGAAGCAGCTCTCTCATTGCTGCCGCTGCTGCATTAGAGAGGCGATCGCAACCCGGAGAATCATCGGACTGCGCGCCCTCGAGGTGCTGCAGCGCCTTCACCCCGCTTGCCCACAGGCAAGAGCAGATCGCGTCAATGTCCACGCGCGGCACATTGCGCAGAACACTGCTCAACTGAGCATCAACACACTCTTCGCGAGACATAGTGGAGCAAACTTTGTCTAGCTTGACTCTTGCGAGATTCGCCCTCGCCGAGTCTCGGGCGTCAGCCGATGGCGCGCGCCGCGGGCAGCGCGGGCGCAGCCCCTCGTCGCGACCGCCTCGCAGCAAAACACGCGCTGCGAGCGCTGGCTCACCCCGCCCGGATGAGCATCGATTCCCACGATGCGGGCGCGCAGAAGGCTTCGTCAAGGCGCGGATCAGCCCGCGCGGCGCCGAGCTGGCGCAATGGCCCACATTCACCCCGCCACGGGTCGTCGGCAATCTTTTCGTCGGTTGGCACCAGCTCCGCGCGGACGAAGCACCGCGGGTGCGCGATCTTGAGCAAGAAGCCGCGCGCGAAACACGCGCGGTCGAACGCGCGCGCGGCGCCGCTGCCGGCGGCGGCCTGTGCGCCTGCACTGTCTGACCAGATCGCGACGCGCCGACGGCGAAGCAGGTGGTCGAACGAACGCAGGCCCAGAGCAATGCTCAGCACCTCCAGGCCCATGATCTGGTTATCCCCTCTGGGCTGGGACGCCCCTGAGATGCTGGCGAGCGCCTGCGCGCGCGGCGCGAGCAAACTGTCGCTGTCTTGCTCAACCGTTCCTGGCGGCTGGTGGCGCGCGCGCCCAGTAGCATTTGTCGTCAATGAAAAATACGGCGGCCGCCATGGGCGGGCGACTGGCCGCGTCGCAGAGGAGGCGCGCCACGGGGCTCGCCGCTTCACCACGCCATGTTCGCGACTGCGCCAGCTCGAAGCCGAGCGCGGTCAGCCACCGCCGCAGCGCGAGTCGCAGCTCTTGCCGCATCTCGGGGGAACTACGATGCGCCTGGGCGAAGATCGGCCTGCCGCGGCGGGAACTTGACGAGTGGGTGCGTCAGCAGCACGCGATACTGAACGCGCGCCTGAGCATGGCTCGCTCCGCGCGCTTAAACATGTCTCCTGAGGCCCAGGCCAGCGCGCCCGCCAACTTTCTGGCGCCACCTGGCCGCGCGCGCCGCGACGTCGCGCGATGGGGGGGGGCCGAGGTCCACGCCTGCGCGCAGAGTGCCCGAGGTGGGCGCCGCCTGGATGCGGGCTGTCCACTCGGCGATCTTCTCAGGCAGCGGCCCGCACGTCATCCCCTCCGATGAGAGGTCGACGCGATGCCCCAGGATACCGAGCGGGACAACGCAGTAATTTTTTTCGTCGGCCAGCGCGGACTGACGACAAAACATAAACATCTTACGACGCGCGCGATGCAATCCAACAGGTTTTCGACCTACCGCGCGGCAAGTATATGCAGCCGATCATCTGGCCCGCGGGCCGCCTCGCGCCTCGGCCCATCTCCCGTCGCCGAACAATCGTCCACGTAACGAATTATCGGCGCGTGGAGTACATTGCGGAACATCGCGCAGATGTGGGCGCCAATACGTTCCCAAGCACGCGCGCCTGCGACCGCTCGGGGTTTAGGCGCGGCACGGCGCGCGCCAGGAGCGGTCGGCGCGCCTGCCCCGACTGCGCACGCGCAGTGAGCGCGCGCCGTAACAGCGTCTTCGCATCGGAAGAAGACACGAAGCAGATCCCGATGCACTGGTCGCAACGGGATCCGACGGAAGGCGGCGTCGATGTCGAGCTTGAACACGCGCGGCACTTCGGGCGCCTGCAACCCCAGCCCGCGTGCCTCTTTCGCACTCGCGGCGCAGTGGCCACCGCGTCAGTAACTAAACAGTTTGCAGAGCGCGCGCAACTTCTCGATCGCCTAGTGCCGCATGCGCTCACGCGGACGCGTTGCGGCGCTGATGTCTGCGATGGAGCAGTCGTCCACTGCCCGAACCTGCCGCAGAACACGCGCGTTCTGTCGCGAGTCGATGCACTTGCGCGGGCGCGCGCGCCTCGCGGGCGCTGTCGCTCCAGGCGCCCTGTTCCACCCCGAACCGGGGCGCGAGAGCGACTCCGCCCTGGTCGACATCGGTCAGACGCTCGGGCGCCCTCATGCGCCAAAGTCGGAAATCCTTAGTCCCGCAACTCTTGCGCGTTGGGGCCGGACCGCAACCGCGCGTTCAAGCGCTGTTCGCCGCCGCGGCGCCTGCCCGATGAGGTCCTCGTCGGGCCGCGCTTGCGGGAGCGCGGCCGGCGCGCCGATGCCCGGGGCTGGCGAGTCGAGCAGGGGCGCCCCCTCGCGCGCGACGGGCGCGCCGCGGCCGACTGCGGCGGCGCGCGGGCACGCCTGACAGACAACCCCCACGCATTCGCGACCGACGTGCTCGACTCTGGCCGCTAATTCTTCGAGCAACGACCCATTGACGCACCGGGCGACCCCGCGGGCGCCCGCGTCGGCGCCGCGGCGCCGTGCCTCGATGGCGCCACTCTGCTCGAGCTGGCGGGCCCGAGTCCCAATGCGCCACGCGGCTTCTTCGCGCGCTCCCCGGGCCGCGCCGGGCGCGCGCCCGCTTGTCCATCGCGCCGCGTCCGAGGCGTCGGGCGCCAACGTGACTGACTTCTCAAATGCACATGTCCCGGCCCTGGGCTTGCTGGGCAAAGTCGCGCGGTCGCTTGGCGGCCGGGGGCGTCGGCGGACACCTCCCCGCCCCGCTGTTCCGCCCGCTTGCGAGCGGGGGCGGAGGTGGCGCTGGCCCCGCTGCAACGCGTCGCCTCGCCGGAGGGCGCGGAGGCTCTGCCGCCTGCCCCGTCGCGCCATGCAGAAGAGCAAGCGCAATCGCACCATCGTAACGAACGAAGGCCAGGTGCCGCGCTGGGCCCATGAACTAGGCGCCGCGGCCCCCTGCGCGCGCAGTCTCGCGCGTCATCGCGCCTGGCCGCGTCGTCTTCCTGGTGCTTAAGCAGGATTGAAAGATTGATTGGCCGCCTGGTCAGTCTGAAGCCTTCAGAGTTGGCGACGCGACCTCTCGGGGGGGGCGGCGGGGCGGCGGGGGGCGCGGCGGGGATCTAGTTGGGGTCGGGGCAGTCGGGGTTCGAGCAGACGTCGCCTGGAGCAGCCCAGTTGGAGCCCCATGCGGCACCCCCCTAATTACCCTGTTCATGGTTTTCCTACTTGAAAAGGTCCCCCCCCCCCCCCCTCCTCCTCGTCGCCCCCCTCTCCTCCTCCTCTCAGTAGCCACTTGGTTCCGGTTTTCAACCATGAAGCGTCCGCTTGCCAGTCCAGGATCCGGCAAGCTCCGCTCCGACGCGGATCGCCATCGCCGCCGGCTCCGACGCAGATCGCCATCGCCGCCGAGCTCGACGGAAACTGCTAGCCCATGCGAGCAGCCCCCCAGGGATGGCAAGCAATTTGATGTGATTTCTGGCAGCGATACGATAGTTGACAGCCCGTCTTTGTTTGTGAACGTTAACCCTTTGTCTGACGATGCGTTTTGGATTCGGCTGTACCATTGGAAATTGCGGACTTGGCCGTTGAGAAATTTATTCCCTGACTTACTGGAAGGCTTTTGGAGGACTTGTCGCACAGCGAGGACCTTCCGTTCCTTGAGTGAGCTTCCTGAGAGAATGTAGAGGATGTTTTGAACGGGCGCAGCGACGCGGAGAACATTTTCAGGGCGACGTTGCCTCTCAGCGGGGGCACAGCATATCATTGCAAAGCCCAGCATAGCATAGCATAGCGCAGCATAGCATAGCATAGCATACCACAGCGCAGCACATCATAACATAACACAGCACAGCATAGCATAGCACAGCATAGCGCAGCTTAGCAGATCATAGCATAGCATAGCTTACCATCGCATAGTGTATAGCGCAACATCGCAGGGCATAGTATAATTATAGCACATCATACCGCAGCATCTCATGGCATAGCATAGCATAGCATAACATAGCTATTAATGCGGCTTCCCTAGGGGCTCCAACTTCTAGGCAGGGTCGCACTGGGGTTGGCATTATCGCCTTTTCGTTTCCGATGGGCTTTGGAAGCCTCAAGATGGCCCCAAGATGACCCAAAAGAGGCCCAGGAGGGGCCAACGAAGGCCGAATACGGCCCCAACATCGCCCAAGAGGCGCCCAAAAGCGTTCCAAGAGGGCCCCGAGATGCTGTGCGTGAGCCTCCGATGCCAATTGAGGCGCCTCCTCTCTTTGAGCCGTGGGGCCCAATATTGGCCCCCCAACCTCTCCCCTAAGCCTAAAACCCTCCACCCCGCCCTGTTTGAATCATAGTCAAGTCGCTCCTCCTGTTCCTCCTCCTACTCCTCCTACTTCCCCTCTTCTAACGCCTAGCCTTGCCGATTGCCCTTCTCCTTCTCCTGGAGTCCTCCTCCTTCTTCTTTTCCACGTCGCCCTCCTCCTCCTCCTGTTCCTACATTTCCCTGATCGTCTCAACTCGCATGGGCGATGGATGGGTTGGTGGGGATACGTGAAGCAAGCGCCAAGAATAGGGATTTCTGCTTATGGTCATGTAAGCGTCGGAATTGGCTCCAATAGCAGTCCAGACCCCTCCTCCTCAAGCCCCCCCCCTGCCAGGGAAGACCGCCGGGAAGACGGTCGTTCGGGGGCCCGCGACTCGCCGCCCGGGGAGCCGCGACGGCGGCGACGGCGACGGCGGCCACAACCAAGAGGAGTAGAACTAGAACAAAGGAAAGACGAGGGCGAGGAGGATGAGGGGGAGGAGGGGGAGGAGGGAGAGGAGGAGGAGGAGGAGGAGGAGAAAGAGGAGGAGCAGGAGGAGCAGGAACAGGAGGAGCAGGAGGAGGAGGAGGAGGAGCAAAGAGGGGAACAGCCGTCATCGCCCGAGGCAAGAGGAGGGTGGATGAGGGTGCAGGGTGAAGGGTGATAATTACGCTGATGAGGAGGAGCTGGAGTAGCGGGAGGGGGGGGAGGAGAAACAGGAGCAGGAGGCGGAGGGCTAGCAGACGAGCCAGAGGCCTCTTGAATGGCTCTCGGAGTCTTCTCGCCTGATGTATGTTGGAAGCCTTGTGGAGGCCTCTCAGGGCGTCTTGGGGGCCGATCGGCGGCCCTGGGTGCGTCGTTGAGGAGCGTCTTGGGTGCCTCGGGAAACCTCCTCGGCCATCTTGGGGGTATCTTGGCAGCCTCTTGGATGCCTCTTGGTCACCTCTTGGGGTTTCCTGGGCGCCTCTTGAAGTTTTTTTGTTTTGGGGGGGGGGCTGCGGCGCTCTTGGGAGCCTTAGGGGCGCTCTAGGGGCCATATTGGAGGAGATCGATCAACTAAGGGGACGTTTTCAAGTCTTGACGCTGCGCGTGTCCCCGCCAGCCCATCCACAATTGATTGCCCGTTTTCTTGGGGCCCCTTTGGGGGCTATCTTGAGCCATGATCGGCTATTAGCTGTCGGAGGCTATCTTGGGCCATGCTCGGCTATCTAGGGCCATCTTGATGTTGTCTTGAGGTTTCTTGGAGGTGCGCCGGGGGCTATATTGAGCCATGTTTGGCAATCTTAGGCCATGTTAAAAACCACATTTGCCTATCTTCGGTTCTCTTGGAGTCACATTGGGCCAAATAAGCTCCAATGTTTGTAGCGTTGGTTACGTTTCGACTCGCATGGAAGCTGTTGTGGCTCTGCGCGCGCCCCCACTTCTCAGAGCTCCCAACTCAGTTCTGGACACGTCCGTTGGCCCCATGGACCTGGGCTGGGATTTCGTCGTCGGCTCGCCCGCGAAGAAGGCCCGTCAGAACCCAGTGGTTGCTCTTGTCAAGAGACCGTCCTCGACTGGCACGTCGACGCTTCGGCGCCCAGCAGCAGCCGCCCCCATGCGTCGCCCAGCAGCAGCAGCAACCCAGCAGCAGCAGCAGCAGCAGCAGCAGCACAAGCCAAAAGTGACCACCGGGAGTTGTTGCACTGGGTTGGGGGCTGACGAACTGGCCCTGGAGGCCATCGGCGTGAGCACAGCACCCGTTTTCATGTGCGAGCAGAAGTCGCACTTGCGCGAGCATTTGGCCGCCATGTTCCCCGATTGCGATATCATTTTGGACGACGCTTCGTCCACTTTGTTCACGAAGCGCGCTCCGTTCGCCCATTGCATAGCTGACGCGCTCCGTTGGACCCCCAGTCAGTGAGTTAAACTAAGAGGGCCACGGAGCCTCAGTGAGTTACAGGAGGGCCACGGAGCCTCCGTGGACCATCTCCCTCAGGGAGATGGCGGGCGGGGAGGTGGGGGGGCAGGTAGATAGACACGTGAAAGGGCCACTGCCTGGATGCCCTCGTGGGCGGGCCGAGCTTTTCACGGCTGGTTTCCCATGCCAACCATTTTCACATAATGGTCGCCGCCTCGGAGAGAGTGATGACCGGGGTGGTGTCATCAAGGACATCATCCAAGTATCTCAAGCGCGCAGCCGCGGGCCTTCGTACTTGAAAATGTACCAGGGTTGGTTCGCATTCACACCGAATACTTTGCTTGGATCCTGAAGCAGCTCGAGAACATGAAAGGCCAGGACAACCGGCCCCTGTATGACGTCCAGCGGCAGATCCTTCGCACTAGGGAGCACGGCGCGCCGCATCATCGCTCGCGCGTGTACATCGCTGGCACGCTCAAGAGCCAGACGAAGCACCCATTCACGTTCCCGAAGGCCACTACACGTTTGCAACAACAAAAAAAAACAAGGGGGGTGGAGGAGCAGACGACAACGGAGGAGGAAAAAAGGAGGAAATGAGGAGGAGGCCGAGGAGGGGGAGGAGCAGGAGGATGAAGATGTTGCTCTGGCCGCCCCCCCATGAGGCCCTCGAGTCCACCCCGGACCTCGCCGCGATCCTCGGCCCCAAGAAGGTTGCCAACGGCCAGCCTGGGGCGACGGCGAACCACCAGCGCAAACAAGCTGGGGCTTCGTGGTCGCGGTCGCCGTCGGAATGGCACCGACGACGCTGGGGCCTGCGAGGCCCCGTGTTGCCACCGCCGGATTCACCCGGCACTCCTGGTCAGTCAGAGCGCAGCCCCGGACCCATCAAGGGGGCCCGGGGAGGAGGGGGGGGGACGATGAAGCAACCCGCCCCCAAGGTTAAGTTGTTCTATAAGACCTACGACGGCCCCAAGATCACTTCCAAACGCGAGGTGGCCGCCGATGTGGATTCCAGCGTGTTGAATCACAAAGTCAACATGGTGCCCTGCTTGACCGCTTCGCGCGGTGCATCTTCAGGGTTAAGGGTGGCATCCCGGCACCGCAAGACCACCGTGGATGAGATGGCGCGCGCGCAGGGCATGGACCCGGGCCGCGTGTGTTTCGCGGGGTCGGATTGGCAGTTCGGCCACGCGTTGGGGAACGCAATGAGCCAGAATGTCCTGGAGCGTTTGTTTGTGCAGTTTTTGCCCTCGGTGGGGTTGGCGAATCAGGGCCAGCTGCTCGACCGGTGGGCATAGCTGCTTTCGCTAAGTGACTAAGGAGGAGGCGGATGAGAAGGAGGAGGAGGAGGGGGAGGAGGAGGAGGGGAAAAAGGAAAAGGAAGAGGAGGCGGAGGAGGAGGAGGACAAGTGGGGGGCAGAAGAGGGGCATGTGAAAGAACAAGTGCGCACAGAGCGCCGAGCTGCCAGGGTTTGCCAGCGTTGACGGTTCACCCTTCCTGTCCTCTTTATAGTTTGCCCTCCCATGTTTATGTTTTCCTCATCCCCCTCCCTTTTTCTCCTCCTCCTCGTTCTTGATTCCCCCGAACCATCCTCCCTCACTCCACCCGCCCCCCTCGTTCTCCTCCTCCTTATCGTCTTCCACCGCTGCAGTGGCCTAGGGCATGCTGCTCTGTCGGCGCTGCGCAGAGTCGTACGTTGAGCCAGCCTGGCTCCGAGCCTCGAGCAAATGATAGCGTGACTCTAAATAGGGTTAGTGATGGGCGCCGTGGAGGGCTCAGAGGGCATTTGGATCAGCCTTGGGGCTGCATTGGGGCCTCTAGGGGGTATGAATTAGAGCTTGCCTCGAGAGTTCTGACTTAGTACCAGGGCTCCAGCTCGGAGGCGTCAGCGTCTGTTTCACACTGCTTCTTCGCAGGGGTGGCGCTATTCAGCAAGCTGGCGGATGAGCGAGGAGGGAATGCCTCCGAGGGATGTGATACAAATTATCCCAGTGCGACCCTACCTAGGAGTGGGAGCATTTAGGAAAGCAACATCTACATATACACATACATCTACATATACATATACACCTGCATCTACATCAACATCAACAGCGAGACTCACATCTACACATACATATACACCTACATCTACACCTACATCTACATCTACATCTACATCTACATATACATCTACATCTACATCTACATATACATCTACACTTACATCCACATCTGCACCTACATCTACATCTACACTCTCGCACTGGTTTTGATGTTGCTGTACATTTCCTTTGTGCTTGCTCTTGCCTTGCTATGCTTTGCAATGCTAAACCATGCTGCGCAATGCTATGCTATGAATGTGTTATGCTGCGACAAGATGCGTTATGCTGCACTCTGCTGTGATATGCGATGTTATGATACGCTCGACTGCGTTGTATTATGCTGGGCTGTGTAATGATATGATATGCAACGTTGTGGTACGATATGCTATGCTATGTTGCGCTATGCTATGCTATGCGATGCTATGTCACGCTATGATATGCTATGATATACTGCGTTCCGCTAGGCTAGGCTCTGCTATGATATGTTAGGTTGTGCTACTCTATGCTGTAGTATGCTATGATATGTGATGGTATGACATACTCTGCTGGTCTACGCTATGCTATGCTGCGCTGTGTTATGCTAAGCAATGTTATGATGTGATATGATATGATGCGCTATGATATGCTATGCTATGCAATGCTGAACTAGGCTATGATATGCTGTGATTTGCTGTGCTTGGCTATGCTACGCTATGCTGTGCTAATGTTACGCTGCGCTCAGCTAAGTTACGGTGAGCTACGCTATATTAAGCTAAGCTAAACTAAGCTAGGCTAGGCTAGGCTAAGCTAAGCTAAGCTGAGATACAGCTAAGCTATGATATGCTAAGCTGGGCTAAGCTGGGCTAAGATGAGCTAGGCCAAGCCCAGCTGAGCTTTGCTAGGCACAGCTAAGCTAGGCTAAGCTAAGCTAAGCTAAGATGAGAGACGCTAAGCTACGGTAAGCTAAGCTAAGCTAAACTGGGTGAGCCGCGGGGCGGGTAGTAGGGGCGGATGCCGGGGGATCCGCCCGGGGCGGTTTCCACTGCCCGGCCCTTAAAGCCCACGCAGTAAGAACCCTTCTAGGCAGAGCCTCGGTAGGGAATAAAGGGGATGGGGGAGGAGGAGGGGAGGGCGAGTGGGAGAAGGAGAAGGGAGGAGGGAACAGAGAGGACTGACAAAGGGGGGCGGAGGGGAGGGGAGGGAGGAAGGGTGAGGGACTTTTCGAACTACTTGATATCGGGCGATGTCCTGGGCGGGCTACTTCAATCCAGCCTCCCCAGGCCAGGGCGTAGGTGGTATAGCCCGTTTTTTTCTTCTCTCTATATCACTGATCCCTATTTGTAAACACCCCCTCCCCCAGGCGCGGGGGCCAACTTGAGTCCATGCCGACGCCCCCCCACCATCTCTTGTAAAAAGCTATACAAAACACACTCTGCCTCCAAATTCGGAACATGCGCAGCCAACCCGATGCGCCCCCCCCCCCCACCATCCCTGTCAAAAAACAATGCAGAGTACACTTGGCGGCGGCGGCGGCTGCGGCGGCGGTGGGCGGCGGCTGCGGCGGCTGGCGGCAGCGGCTGCGGCTGCGGCGGCGGCGGGCGGCGGCGGCGGCGGCGGCGGCAGCGGCGGCGGCGGCGCGGCGGGGGCGGCGGCGGCGGGCAGCGGCGGCGGCCCGGCGGCGGCGGCGGCGGCGGCGGCGGAGGCAGCGGCGGCGGCGGCGGATTGGCCCCCAGTAGCTCCCCATCCCAAGACGACTGCTGAATGTGCTGAGGCTCGGGCCAGACTGGGGTGGAGGGCGGGTGGGAGTGAGCGAAACGGCTTGCGGGCGGGGAGGGGGTAACTTGATCCCTCCCCCATACCCCCTCCCCTGGGCCTGGGAGGGGGGCGGGGGCGGAGGCGCCGCAGCGTCCAAGATGGGCCAATAAGGCTCCAATGTGGCTTCGAAGTCGCAAGATGGCCTCCAAGATGGCCCATGCTACTTCAACATTCATGGGTCCATATAGCCTCCGACATACCTAGGCTCTGCCTAAAAGGGTTATTGCCCTGTAAGCTTGAGGGGCTGGGCAGTGGAAATCGCCCCGGGCGGTTCCCCCGGCATCCGCCCCGTGGTTCCCCCAGCTACGCCCCCTTAGCTTAGCGTTGCCTATCTCATCTTAGCTTAGTTTATTTTATACTAGCTCAGTTTAGTTTCATATTGGCCCAGGCTTGTCTTAGTTTAGATTACCTTCATCTTATTGTTGCCGAGCACTAGCATAGCACAGCACAGTTAGTATAGCAGAATGCAGCACCGCATAGCTCTGCACAACATATCATAGCAAAGCCCAGCATAGCACAGCCGAGCGCAACATATCATAGCATAGCACCGCATCGCGCAGCACAGCACAGCATAGCGCAGCATAACGTATCATATCATAACCTGACATAACAGATCATAACATAGCATAGCATAGCGCGGTCCAGCGTAGCATATCATAGCATATCATAGCATAACATAGCACATCATAACATAGCATAGCATCGCATAGCATAGCGTAGCATCGCATAGCGTAGCATAGCATGGCATAGCATAGCATGCTGCTTTCCTAGGGGCTCCAACTTCTGGGTCGGGTCGCATTGGGGTAATGTTTTGGAAAAGAACCCAATAAGAACCCACTGTGACAGTCTTACGCCCGGCGGGGCCCCTTAGGCAAATTTCGGAAGCCACGCGTGGCGCGGCCCCTCTTCGAGGAGGAGGAGGAGGAGGAGGAGGAGGAGGACAAGGAAAAAGAGGAGGAGGAGGAGGAGGAGGAGGAGGAGGAGGAGGGGGAGGAGGAGGAGAAGGAGGGGGAGGAAGAGGAGGAGGAGGAGGAGGAAAAAGAGGGGGAGAAGGGGGAGGAGGAGGAGGAGGAGGAGGAGGAGGACGAGGAGGAGGGAGGATGTCATCCTCCCTCCTCCTCTTCCCTTCATTGAAGGGGGGGGGAGGAGAAGGAGGAGGAACATGCGCCCAGGTACGATCCGAAATCGCCCTAAGAGCGCCCGAACAGGCGATCTGATGCGCACCCCTGGGGCACCTGGCACTGGCCTGGCCTGGGTCCATCACCGCTCCCATCTGAGACCTCCGAAGCTCAACCACCTGTCCATGCTGGTCGGATCCTGGGGCGCCGGATGAGGAAAAGGCGAACAGGGGCACTGGAGGAGGGTGGGCACACATCCCACCAGCCCTCTGGGTGTAGGTGGTTCAGATCGGTTCCTCTTCCACTCTCTCTTCCCCTTTGGGGAGGGGGTTCCCCTCCCCCTTTGCCCCTCCCCTGGATCTGGAGGGGGTGTACCCCGAGGGGTTGGAGCGCCCAAGATGACCCAAGATAACGCCAAGAGGGTTTCATATAACCCATGATGACCTCCAAGATGGTTCAAGATGGCCTGAGATGGCTCAGGATGGTTTCCAAGATGCTCCAAGAGGCCCCAAGACCGCTCCAAGACGGCTCCAAGCGGCCACGGAACCTCCCCAGGACGCCACCAGGAAGCCGACAGCTTTCAGAAACCTAAGGACAATACGTGATGTTTGCAGGCAGTACCGCTGTTTTGCTGTCGATGGCCGTCCGGGGCCTCGAGATGGCTCCAAGAGAGCCCAAGAGGGCCCCCAGAGAGCCCCAAGAAAGCCCCGGGACGGCCCCAAGAGCGCCCCAAAAGCAGCCCAAGAGGCAAGCTTGGGCGCTCCCGAAGGGGGGCCCTAATGGAAGATCTCCCCTTTTTGATCGATTTCTCTCCTCCAAGATGATAGCCCCAAGTCTCCCAAGAAGGGGCCACAATATGCGCCCAGAAGACCCCTAGAGGCGCCTAATAGGCCTCGAGCAGGTTCCCAAGAGACCCCCAAGAGGCCCAAGGATACACCCCGAGGCACCCGAGACGCTCCAAGAGGCCCCCGGGGCCGCCAAGAGGCACCCAAAACGCCCCGAGAGGCTTGCAAAAAGCTTCCAAACGACATATGAAAAGATTCGGAGAAGACATTCAACGAATGTTTTGCTCGATCCAAGCAGCCCCCTCAGCGGGGAGTCGGCAGGCTCAGCGGCCAACAGACTTCAGAGCGGCGGCCCCCGCAGCGACGGTGAGTAAGGCTGCCGCGCCCGCCGATCTCTCGTCTTTGCCCCTGCTGCCCACGCCCGCCCGCTGGTGGACATATCATACAGGGGGGAACGGTCATTGAAATCATGGTAATCGGAGAGCCCCCCTACCAAGAAATCGGTTTCGGTTTCGTGTTCGTGCGTGCAGCGCGCGCGGGCGAGGCGACGGGCGAGCAATGCCCCGCCTCAGGCTGAGGCGCGGCCGGACCAAAAGTCTCCCTTCCGGCAACTGGTGCCGCACGGTGTCCCGCAGGTGACTCGTCGGCAGTGTCCCGATGTTGATGATGATGGTGATGTGAGTGGTTATGATGATGGCCATGGTGGTGATGATGATGATGATTTCACGATGATGATGATGATTATGATGATGATGATGTTGGTGGTGATTATTATGATGAGGGTGTCCAGATGGTGATAACGATGACGCTGCTGATTCTGATGATGTTGGTGATGATGTGTTGATGATGCTCAAGATGATGATGATGGTGTGCCGATGATGGCGTGGTTGATGATGATGATGGTGATGATGATTGTATCCCAATGATGGTGATGATGTGAATGATGGTGATGACGATAATGGTGTCCCAATGATGATGAAACTGGCGAGGATGATGATGAGGTGATGATGACGTTTCTGATGGTGGTGGCTCAATGGGGATGATGATGGCGACGTTGATGATGATGGTGTCCCGATGATGAATATGATGATGGTGGTGATGATGGTGACGATGATGGTGATCCCCGATGATGATGATGCTGTTGATGATGATGTTGCTGATGTTGTCTTGATGACGATGATAGTGATGATGTTATTCATGCTGATGATGATATGATGATGGTGGCGTTCCCATGGTGACGATGATGGTACCCCGATGATGATGATGTTGATGACGATGGTGACGATGATGGTGGCCAGATGATGGTGCTGATGGTTATGATGATGATGGCTATGGTGGCGATGATGATGGTGTCCTGATGATGATGGTGTTGATTATGATGATGGTGTTGCTGGTGATGAAGATGGTGCCACGATGATGGTGATGATGTTGATGATATTGCTGACGTTGATGGTCATGAGATGATGACATGACGGGACACCATCATCAATGTCAGATTTTGATGATGGTGTCCCGGGGATGATGATGATGATGGTGATGACGCTGCTGCAGATGCTGATGGTGATGATGATGGTGTCCCGATGATAATGAGGATGATGTTGATGATAACGATGACGATGATTGTGTTGGACGATGGCGATGCCATTGACGATGAGAATGATGCTGAGGTGGCGATGATTTTGATGATGGTAGCCCGATGCTGATGTGATGGTGATGTTGATGATGGTGGCCCACTGGCGATGATGGTGATGATGATGATGGTAACGATGATGATGGTACCCCGATGATGATAATGCTGCGATGATGTTGATGATGATGGTGTCCCGGTGATGATGATGATGGTGATGATGTTGACGATGCTGTTCAGGATGATGCTGAAGTGATGATGGTGATGGTGGTGTTCCGATGATGATGATGATATGATGCAGGTGTCCCGATGATGATGTTGACGAGGATGATGATTGTGACGAGGACGGCGTCCCGACGCTGAGGATGGTGCTGACGGTGATGGTGTTGATGATAATGGTGACGAGGTGATGATCGCGATGGTGTTCCGATGACGTTGATGACGATTATGTCGGTGATGATGATGACCTTGATTGTGAAATGGATTGTGATATCGATAGTGGTATCGATCGTGAGACCGACTGCGATATATATATATATATAGTTATATATATGATGAGATCGATTGTGAGATCGCTCGTGAAATCGGTTGCGAGATCTATAGTCATATCGAAAGTGAGATCGATCGAGTGAACTAGATCGGGTGATATCGATTGCGAGATCGATCGAGTGAGATCGATCGAAATCGACGGTGATATCGACATTAAAATCGATAGTGAGACCGATCGAGTGAGACTGTGATTCGCCCCCCCCGAACCCCCTTATCACCCGAGGGGTGGCTTTGATGGGTCGGGGGCCCACTCAGCAGGGCAGTCTGGAGCTCGCACAGCGGCGCACACAGAGCGCCGATTCTCGCAGCGGGCGGGACGCGAGCAACGTGAGGACTGAGGAGGGCAGGCTCGAGTGGAGGAGGAATTACTAGGCTAAGAGTGAGGGAGTGAGGATGAGCGTTGAACAGGAAGGAAGCTATGAACGTTGAGGCCGGAGACAGGCGAGGAGGGACAAGAGGGCAGTAAATGCGGATAGCGTGAACGGTGCGACGGGGATGAGGAGGAGGAGGGCGAGGGGAGAGAGGGGAGAGACAGAACAGGAGGCAAGGGGGGGACGTCGCCATCCATAGGCGCCAAAAAACATCCGCGTCAGCGGATCACACAATTTAATCCAATCTAGACGTGCTGCTCAGGATTGCTGCTGATCCTCATCCTCGTCCTCCGGCTCGTCCTCATCCAGGTCCATGTCGCCGTCCTCGTCCTCCTCCTCGGGCAGGTCCTCCTCGCCCTCGTCGCCCTGGCCAGCCTGCTGGAGCTTCGCCAGAAGCTTCTTGCGCTCGTCGGCGGTCATGCCCTTCTCCTTGTGGTTGCCGTCCTTGCCCTTGGCCGTCTTGCCCGACTTGGCGGGGTTGGCAGTATTCTTCTTCTTCGTGGGTGGGCCCCCGCCGTTGCCGTCGACGCCGCTGCTGGCGGGGTTCTCACCGCCCACGTGGTCCTCATCATCATCCTTCCCGGTGGCCTTCTGCGTCGGCTTGGCGCGCTGCTTCCCGGCTGTGAGACTTGCCAAGCCTGGTTCGTAGAGGTCTCCTTCCTCCTGGAACAGGGCAGACACGCGGTGCGTGAGGCGACGCCCCAGCATCTCCTGTTGGTCGGACATGAAGCAGACGAGGCAGCACGGGACCTTCTTCTTGAGGCAGGCAACAGCGAAATTCTCGCCCAAGGTGGTCGTCAGGATGGCACGCTTCGCCTTGAACGAATGGAGGATCCAGAACGCCGCGGACCTGAAGTGCCAGTTGACAGGCATGAGGTTCATGGCGGGGCCGTACTTGGGGGGCTGGTCTGCGTTGTCGGTCGGGCCCCCAACAGGGGGGCGGTGGGGGCCAAGCATGCGGAGCTTCGTGTCCTCGGTGGCAATCCATGCTGACCCCCATGTCGGGATCGCCGCAGGGCTGAACAGATTCCCCCGGGTTGCCCCTTCGAAGTGGCACCGACTCTGATCTTCCAAGTCGAGGCCCCTGCGGGGCAGCACACGCATGAACTCCATCTGCATGATCGGGCCGCGCTGCTTGAAGCGCCTCGCCTTGGCGCTCGTCTCGTCGTAGGCGACGTAGTAGGTGAGCTTCTCCCTGTCGCAGGCCTTTCCGTTCTCTTTGGAGAGGCCGTTGATCATCTGCGCTTCGTTGCCGCGCCGGCCGCCGTCCAGGAAGATGTGCAAATCCCGATCGCCGATCACGTCGCGATCGCCACGACCTATCAGGCAGCCCCTGATCGCGAGCCGACAGTGGTCAACCCGCAGCGGCGGCACCCTGATGCGCGGGTGGGTGGCTGCCTCTCCAGACGCGGCGGCGTCGTAGATGCACAACATGTGTTCGTTCAGCTCCGCCTTGATCTCATGCTTGCCAGCTTGCCAATCCTTGATCAGCTCGCCCAACTGGTTCTCCGTTGACGACAACGCAATCATCTTGCCCCATTCCCGGACTTTGCGTTCCGCACACGTCCTCCACCCAGCCAACTTGTTCTCTGGATCATCGATGATGCTGCCACCGGGGCGCCTCACGGGCGCGGTCGCCTCCTCATCCTCAGGAATGACGATGGACGCGGCGCTGGCACTCGCACCTGCGCCCTCGCCCCTGCCAGCGCTGCCATCGCTGGGCCGCTCCTCAATCTCACTGTTGCGCATGTCGATGATCTGATCCAAGGCATCCTTGATTGGACTCACCTCAGCGGTCGCAGCCACCGACCTCAGCGTCCGGACACTCTGCTTCAAGTGGGCGTCGAAATCGATGCCGAACAGCAGCTTCTGGGGATCACGAAACGCCGCCGCTGCCGTCGTCGTCGCTGTCACCGCCGCAGGGTTGGAGCGTCCAGCATTGCCCAAGATGGCTCCAATATGGCCTCTGCAGAGAGCCCAACGATGACCTCCAAGATGGTTCAAGATGGCTCAAGATGATTTCCAAGACGCTCCAAGAGGCCCCAAGACCACTCCAAGACGGCCCCAAGTGGCCGCGGAACTTCCCCGGGAGGCCGCCAGGAGGCCAAAGCTCGTCAGAAACCCAAGGGCAACCCCGCCAGCCCATCCAGAAACGATGCCCAGGGGAGTTGAGGCGATCAGGGAAGTGGGGGAACATGCAGAAACAAAAAAAAGGCGGGGGAAGCCGTCCGATACCCCAAGAGGGGAAGGGTGGTGGGGGAGAAGGAGGAGGAGGAGGAGGAATGCGAAGAGGAGGAAGGAGGAAGTGACAGTAGACAAGGAGGAGGAGAAGGAGGAGGAGGAGGAGGAGGGGCTGGCGAGCCCAGGGCCGTATTTGACCGTCTTGGGTACCACGGGGATCCCCCTGAAGCCTATTGGGGACCTCCTGGGAGCCTCTCGGAGGCATCGTGGGCGCCTCGGGGCCGTCTGGGCGCCTCTTGAGGCCGTCTCTGGGCGCGCTCGGCGGCCTTGGGAACGCTCTCGGGGCCATCTTGGATGATATCGATCAAAGAAGAGGGGTTCCCTAATTTGCCCTCTGCTGGGGAGCACCAAACGTCGCCTCTTGGGGCGCGCTGGCGGGCGCGCTTTGAGAGCTCTTGGGCGACCTTGGGGCCATCTTGGGGCTTGCTCGGGTCTCGCTCGGGGCCCTAGTGGGCCATGTTGGAGCCATCTTGAGGCCCCGGATGGCCATCTTGAGGCCCCGAAAAGGCGATAAAGCAAATCGGTTGTTGAAGGATTTTGGTTTCTTGGGGGCATCATTGGGGGTTTTGACGTCTTGGAGCCGCATTTGAGTGGTCTTGGAGCCTCTTGGAGCATTTTGGCAGCCGATTTGATGCATCATGGGTGATCTTGAGCCATCTTGGAGGTCATATTGGACTCTATGAGGCCCTGTTGGCGCCATCTTGGGTGAAACAATTCTCTCTGACACCTCGCAGGGCGGGGCATGGGGGGGGGGGGGGCATGGGGGGCGGGTAAACCTCTCCCCCAAGGGGGAGGGCGGGGTTGGAAGAGGAACCTCCCTAGACCACTTACGCCCAGAGGTTTGGTGGGAGTGTGCCTTCTCGCTCTTTTGCGTTCGATGGCCTTCGGAAGCCTCAAGCTGGCTACAAGAGCACCCAAGAGGGCCCCAAGAGAGGCCCAAGATAGCCCCAACACGGCCCCAAGAGCGCCCAGGGGCGCTCCAAGAGCGCCCTAAGAGCGGCCCAAGAGGCGATCTCAGGCGCCCCCGAAGGGGGGCCCTAGTGAAGCCCCCCCCCGCCCCCGCTTATTTGATCGATATCATGCCCCAAAAACGCTCTCGCTGTCGGCGTCGCCGCCGTCGTTGTCATCGCTGAAGCTCCTCCGCGAAACGGACCATCCTCTGCCCGCTCTCTGGCAGCTCCGTCATGAACGAATGGTCGGCCGTCGCATCGCCGGGGAAGCCGAACAACTCCCGGTAGTGGCGATAGGAGCACAGCACCTGATCGAAAGAGGAGGGGGGGCTGCGCCCTCGTCCTTCTCCCCCTCGGTTCTGCTCGGTCTGTCCCCTACCTAAGCTCTGCCTAGAAGGGTTCTTACTGTACAATGAGCTTAAAGGGCCGGGCAGTGGACCGCGCCCCGAGCGGTTCCCCCCGCATCCGCCCCGCGGTTCCCCCAGCTCAGCTTAGCTCATCTTAGGTTAACTTATATCATCGTAGCTTAGCTTATTCATCTTAGCTCAGCTTAACTTAGCTTAGCGTTGCGTATCGCATCTTAGCTTAGCTTATCATAGCATAGATTAGCGTTGATTTTCTCGTCTTAGCTTATCTTAGCATAGCTCATCACATATTAGCTTGTTTAGCTCATATTAGTTGATCTCATGTTTAGCTCATCTTAGCTTAGCTTAGCGTTGCTTACCTCATATTAGCTGAGCTTAGTTCATCTTAGCTTAACTTCATCATAGCTCAGGCCCATTCTCTACCTAGGCTCTGCCTAGAAGGGTTCTTACTTTAGTCCCTACCTCGGCCCTACCTAGAAGGGTTCTTACCGCGTTGGCTTCAAGGGCCGGGCAGCGCTCCACGCCCCGGGCGGTTCCCCCAGGCAGGATTCGCCCCGCGGTTCTCCCAGTCCCATGGGAGTTTTAGTTTCAGCGTTAGTTTTAGCGTTAGTTTAGCTTTAGTTTAGCTTTGGCTTAGCTTTAGCTTAGCTTTAGCTTAGCTTTAGTTTAGCTTTAGCATAGCTTTAGCTTAGCTTTGGCTTAGCTTTAGCTTAGCTTCAGCTTAGCTTTAGCTTAGCTTTAGCTTAGCTTCAGCTTAGCTGTACCTGAGATCGGCATTAGCTTAACCTTAGCTTTAGTTTAGCTTGAGCCTCGTTTTACATTAGTTTTACACTATATTTACCTTATATGCACTTTAGCTTTAGCTTAGCATTAGCTTAGCTTCAGCTTAGCTTAATATAAGTTCTAGCTTAGCGTTAGCTCAGTTTTAGCTTAGCTTTAGCTTCGCTCCATCCAGCTTCAGCTTGGATTTAGCTTAGCTTTAGTTTAGCTTTGGCTTAGCTCTAGCTTAGCTTTAGTTTAGCTTTTCTGTTACTACTAACGTTGCTTTCCTAGGGGCTCGAACTCCCAGGTAGGGTCGCACTGGGATAATTTGGACAAGTTGGCGCGGGGTAAAACCTTCCGTATCCTCCTCCTCCTCCTCCCCTTCCTCCTCCGTGTACTCCTCATCCTTCTTCTCCCCCTCCTCCTCCTCCTCCTATCCCTCATCATGAGCACCGGGCGAAGCAACTCCATTGTCGCCTTGTCAATGCGGTTCCTCTCCATCCACTGGATCAGGAAATCGCCGCACTCCTTCTTGAACATCAAGAGGTCGATCAGGCCCTTGCCGCCCGCGTTCTTGCCAGTCAGCGCCCTGTTGTTCAGCTCGCCAGGCGTCGTGAGCTTGCGCCCCAAGCAATTCTGCGCGCCATGCAGGGCCCACAACAACATCACACCATTCTTAGTTTTCTGGGCGAAGGCCTCCATCACAAAGACTGAGTTCAGAGGATTAGCCAACCCATAAGCGTCGTCGAGCGCCATCAGGACAGCGCGCGGCCCAGGCCGAGTCAAAAGGCGCTCCCACACCGTCGAAGCTGCCTTGATGAACGTCTCCGTGAACTTCTCTGAACCCGTGGCGTAGGTAGCCTGGTCCTCGAACAGCTTGGCCAGGTCTTTGTTGGCGAGGCGCCCAGTCGTCTGGTTCTTGCGATGCGCGAACGCCATGAGCGACGTAACCTTCTGGATGGCCGTGTGCTGCAGATGCTGCGCCTGGTGCATTAGGGCCTCCCGCAAGTTGAACGCCTCGAAGTACTTGTCGTCCACGGATGGCAACTTTTTGAACTGGAACGCCACTGTCCGGAAGCAAATCATCCTCGACTTGAGCTCCTCATCAGACTTCTGAGCGTCGATGTCCCTCTCCACTGCGCATAACATTGCGTCAACCGGCTCAATCGGCGACAGACACTGGGGCCGCCCAGCGTGCTCCTTCGGCTTATCCTCGCAAGCCACGACGAGGTTCATCGGGAACACACGCACCGGTGAGCTGAAGAAGAAATCCATCAAGTGCTTCACCGCCCCCTCGTTGATGGGCACATCACCCTGAGCCTCGTACCACATGTTGATGAAGAACAGATTGCAGGCAGCTGTGTACGTTATGTTCGACGTCATGCTGGTCTCAAACTCCGTCTCGTCGAACGCCGCCATGTTTCCGGAGAGCTCAGCAGCAGAGTCAATGGCCAGTGGCTCCATCTGGGCCAGGCCGCTGAAGTACGGATGGCTCAAAATCTTCTCGATGGCTTTCTCCTTCCTGGAGACGTAGGCACCGTTGAACTCTGGTGCAAAAGATTCTCCCCACTGATCCACGTCGGCCACCGGAGCGTTGGCGTCGATGTCGGCCGACGGTCCGGGCGCTCCGCCACGCCGTCCACTGCCGCGCCCACGCCCGGCGGCGCCGGAGGCGCCGCGCCCGCCACCACGACCCGGCCGCCCCTTGGGCGCCATCGTCGTCAGTCTTGGTCTGTGCGGTCGCTGAGATCGCACGGTGCTGCTGAATAAATAGCTTGAACAACAAGGCTGGGACGTCAGCTAAATCGCGCCAGTCCTCTGGGCGCTGGTGGTGTGGAGCGTTTCATCTTCCAAACCTCCCTCTTCCCTTCCCGGCGGGCTTCCTGGGCCGCGGGCGCCTGAGCGCCTCCAGAGGGCCCCAAGATGCGCCCAGAAGGCCCCAAGATGCGCCCAGGATCCCTCGATGCGGCTTCTAAGAAACCCCCCCAAGGCCCCAAGAGGCCACCCGAGGACCCCAATGCGCTCCAAGAGGTTCCCGGGACCGCCAAGCGGCCCCGAAGACGCTCCAAGAGGCTTCCACAAAATTGCCAAGTGACATCCGAGAATACTCTGAGAGGCAACTCGACTGGGCACCGTTTATGGATGGGCTGGTGGGGATACGCGAAGCGTCGAGACTAGCTTGAGCAACAAGGCTGGGATATATCACCCATACCACTCTTGGCGCAGCCCACCGAGGGCGGCACCACAGAAAGCAAATTAGGACGTCTTGGAGGGGGACTTGATGGAGGGCAGACGGGGGTGATAATATATCTTCATGGAGGAGGGCGGCATGCTGGAGGAGCACAGGAGGTTGGGGGGACACGGCTGGGCGAGTTCTCGATCCCTTCAGACACAGGGGGGAGTCATGTCGCGACCCGCGCGGCTGCAGCAATAGCTCCGCAGTTCCACCCAGAGCGCGCCAACTCTTGACGCTTCGCGTATCCCCACCAACCCATCCATAATTGAATGCCAGTTTACTTGAGGCCTCTTGGAGGCTATCTTGCATGCTCGGCTAATGGTGGTCGGAGGCTATTAAATGTCAGAGCCATGCTCGGCTATATTGGGCCATCTTGAGGTTGCCTTGAGGCTTCGGAGGGCTGCCGGAGGCTATCTTGAGCCATGCTTGGCTATCTTAAGCTAGTTTGAAAGTCATATTGGGTTATCTTGGGCTCTCTTGGAGCCATCTTGGGCCAAAGGGCGGGGTGGGGGGTCTTTGGGAGAGGATGGGAGGCCTCGCGGGGTCATCTTGGGCCCCATGGCTCAAAAAGAGGAGGTCTCTCAATCCCGCCAGCCCTCTGGGCGGTGGTCTAGAGCGCTTCTGATTCCAACCTCCCTGATATACCCCCCCCCTCCTTGGGTCTGGACGGCGCGGCCCCGAGGGGTTAGAGGGTCCTTTTTGGCTCAAGATGGCTCCCAGAGGGTCTCAGAGAGCGCAAGATGACATTCAAAATGGCCCAAGATAGCTCAAGATGGCCCAAGATAGCCTCCGACACGCATCCAAGAGGCCTCCAGGCTGCCCCAAGACGGATCCAACTGCCTTTCGAGCCTCTAACGGCACCCTCCAAGATACCCAAATATGTTAAAAGCCTATGGAAAATCAATGTTTCAGTCATTATCGCCTTTTCGCTTCCAAAGGGCTGTGGCATCCTCAACACGGCCCCAAGTTGCCCCAAGAGAGCCCCAAGGGGGGCCCAAGAGGACCCCGAGATGGCCCCTGTAGCGGCCAAGGACGCTCCAAGAACGGCCCAAGACGGCTCCAAGACAGCATTTGTGAGCCTCCGAGGGGGCGACGGGAATTGGACGACCCCCTCTGTTTTAGCCATGGGGCCCAAGGCGGCCCCAAGAGGCCTCCCAAACCTCCCCAAAGAGCCCTAAGAGGGCTCCAGTACTCCCCAAATGAGCCCCAAGAGGGCCCCACGAAGGACCCAAGGGGACCCCAAGATGGCTCCACGATGCCGCCAAAATGGCATTACGACGCTTCAAAGAAACCCTCACCACAATATAATATCCCCTAAGCCCGACTTCTCATCTCATCGCACGTCCCTATATTGCGGCACGAGTGCAAGCCTGCTACAAGCGGGCCTGCAGAGGAGTCGGGCGTTGAGCTCAAACATCCTCATCCCCCTCCTCCTCATCCTCCTCCCCCTCGTCCTCCCCCTACCTCTATTACCCCCCATTTCGTTTCCCTACCTAGGCTCTGCCTAGAAGGGTTCTTGCTCTCTGTGCTTAAAAGGGCCGGGCAGTGGGCCCCGCCCCGGGTGGTTCCCCCGACATCTGCCCCGCGGTTCCCCCAGTTGCGCCCCATGGGTTCACCCAGCTTAGCTTAGCTTAGCTTAGCTTATACCATCTTAGCTTAGCCTATCTTAACTCAGCGTAGCGTTATCTAACCTGGCTGAGCTTAGCTGTACTTAGCTTAACTTAGCTTAACGTATCTCATATTAGCCTAGCTTAGCTTGGCATGGCTTGGCTTAGCTTAGCCTAGCCTAGCTTAGCTTAACATAGCTTAGCCTACCTTAGCGTAGCGCAACATAGTGCAGCGCAGCATAGCGCAGTACAGCACTATCGCAACATAGCGTAGCATAGCATAGCCAATCACCGCATAACATAGCATAGCATTGCATAGCTCAGCATAGCATATCATACCATAGCGCATCATAGTATAGCATATCATAACATGTCTTATCATAGCACATCGCAGCATACCATATCATATCACGTCATATCATATCATTGAATAGCATGTCATAGCGCAGCATCGCAGAGCATTGCGTAGCGCAGTGCAGCATATCACAACATAGCTTAGCATAGCATATAATGGCCCAACATAGCATAGCATATCATAGCGCCGCATAGCATATCATAGCATAGTGTAGGTGTAGATGTGAATGTAGATGCAAAATTCGATGTAGATGTAGGTGTAGATGTAGGTGTTAGGTGTAGACGTGAGTCTCGCTGTTGGTGTTGATGTAGATGTAGATGCAGGTGTAGATGTAAATGCAGCTGTCGGTGTAGATGTATATGTTGCTTTCCTAAATGCTCCAACTCCTAGGTCGGGTCGCACTGGGATAGTTGTTTTGTTTCCGTGCCACGTGTATTACCACAAGCTTCCAGACACCAGCGGAGAGCACCACTGGGATTACCTTCGAGACACCAGCGGAGAGCACCACTGGAATTACCTTCGAGACACCAGCGGCGAGCACCCCTGGAATTACCTTCTACGCATGCTGCGCGTGTGATAAACGGGCCTTCATTCCTCCATTATTGCCTCATCCCTCCTCCTCTTCATCCTCCCCGTGCCACGTTCCTGCTCTTCATCCTCTTCCTCGTCCTCCTTCTCCTTTTTCATCCCCCTCATCATCTTTCTCCTCCTACCCCAAAGATGGCCCCAGCAGCAGCACCGCCAGCAGCAGGCAGGAGCACCACTAGCAGCAGCACCAGCAGCAGCACCAGCACCAGCACCAGCAACATTAGCACAAGCATCAACAACAGCAGCGACAGCAACAGCATCATCAGCAGCGCAGGCAGCAGCACCAGCACCTGCGCAATTTCGAAACGCACGCGAGCTTAAGATAAAAATCAATGCAAAGGGTTAAGATCAAGGATGCCGCGCCAGAGACGCCGCTGGCGCCGGATCGTAGATACAGGAACCTGCGCCAGAGACGCTTACCAAAGGGAGCACTATGGCGCATCTTGCATTGATTTCTGTATTAAACTTCACTGCGCAAAGGTCTGCACTCTCTGGCCCAAGGTACGACCCGCCCTGTTTTGACGCTTCCAAGACAGCTGTGCGACCGCGTGCGTCCAGGCGCCCCTGATTGACCAACTCACCTGGTCATCGTTTCTGGATGGGTTGGTGGGGATACGCGAAGCGCCAAGAATTATCACCGCCCCCTCGGATGCTAAAAAATGGCGTCGCGGTGCTCTCGTGGGGCGCTCTTGGGCGCCTCTTGGGCGATCATGGGGCCGTCGTGGGCCTTCGTGGGCCCCTCTTGGGGCTCTCGTGGGCCATCTTGGGGCCATCTTGAGGTCCCAGAGGCCCATCGGACGCGAACAGGCGAGAATGCCAAAAGCATTGATGTCCCTGAAGTTTTTGAAAGGTTTTGGCGAATGACACTCGGGCTGTTTTGGGGCCTCTTGGAGGTATGGCAGAGGCTATATCTTGGGCGCATTGGGCCATCTTGGAGGTCCAACATACCATGAGGCCTCTGACCCACCAACCAAGCGCGATATGGGATAGGCCGACAGTCATTAGATATAGACACGCAGATGACAAGCGCAAGCGTCCGAATGCGGAGGCGCGTCGCACAGCAACAGTGCCATGTGGTTCGCCTCCTGGGACGAAGGCTTCGCCCTTAAACTGGCCATCTCCGGACCTCCATTTCCCATGTGTTTTTGTTTCGGTTTCGTGCGTGTTGTTTTCGCCAGATGATCACGGGTGCCCCTCGATGGTCCTCGCCGACAGAAAAAATGCACACGTCCGAGCGATGCCAAGTAAAAGGCGGGAACACAACAACTCACTCAGATGTTGCCATGGTGAAACACGGTGAAACATGAGGCTCAGGAGCCCGGGGGCGGCCCCCCCCGCCCTCGCGGGGCGGCCTCGCCCCCCGGGGCGTGGGCGGGAATGGGAAGCGGCGGCCGTCCTCGCCGTCGCGGGGCGGCTCTGCCCGTACGTGACCAGCCTTGTACGCGATAGGTTGGTTCGCCTGAGGTTACAGCATAGAGCGATGGATGAACACACCTAAGTGCGAACCCCTTTCTTTAAATTTAAGGCAAACGCTGTCAGGGGAATCCCACCAACCCTCGTGGGCGCAGACTCTCGACCAACCGCGCGCGCCAGGACGACCCGTCCGCCCCTTGGGCGCCATCGTCCGAGTCCCAGTGTGTATGTAGCCAGTCTGTCACCATAGTCGCTGAGATCGCACGGTTGAGCAATGGGATATCAGCTACAACCCGCCAGCCCTCTGAGATGTCTGGGCGCAGGTGGAGTAGAGCGCGTCTTCTTCCACCTCCCCCTCGTCCCCTTTCTAGGAGGGGCTTGCCCTATCCCCCTTGCCCCCCCCTGGCCCGCGGGCGCCCTAGAGCGCCTCCAGAGGGCCGCAAGATGCACCCAAAAGGCCCCGAGATGCCCCCGGGACCGCCAAGATACAGACAATGCGCCTCAAAATAATTTCCCAAAAACTGCCGAGATATATCCGAGAAGACTCTGAAAAGGCAACTCGCGTGGGCACCGTTTATGGGTGGGTTGGCGGGGGTGCGCGAAGCGTCGAGACTAGACTGAGCAACAGGGCTGGGACATGCCACCCATGTCATTCTTGGCCCAGCCCATCGAGGGCGGCATCACAGAAAACAAATGAGGACGTCGAGGATTGATGAACGGATGGATGACATGTGGAGGGAGAAAAGATAGTTGCATGGAGGTGCGTGGCATGTTGGAGGGGCGCGAGGATAGCAGACCGCGGCCAGACGACTCCCCGAACCCTTCAGAAGCAGGGGGGGCCCTGTCGCGACCCACGCGGCTACTGCGACAATAGCCCCGCAGTTCCACCCAGAGCGCGCCAATTTTACGAGCCGCCCCCAGCCGCGAAACCAATTATGGCCCCAGAGGTCCACGGCATGAGCGCCCGAACCCACGCGATAATACACTTGGGCCGTTCGCTCCTCCCCAAGGCGCGGCAAAGGATGCGCCCACGCATGGGGGGGGGGGGGGCGTGTCGAGAGGGCGGGGTGATCCACCTCCTGTGCTTGAGGGTGTGGAACGTTCCGCGCCTTGGAGAGCAGGTGCTTTCTGAAGATCGACCGTGCTCATGCAAGCCTCGCTTCAAGATGCCAGCGCGGGCCCCGAACAGTGAGTTATTGCAGCGTGGCGGCGCGGGTGGTTGTTGCAGGCTATACGGTGAGACATGCGTGTGCGGTTTGGCGCGCACGTGACAAACATTGTTACGCCATAGGTTGCTGCGCCATAGGTTGCGGCATGTTGCGTTGGATGAACCCACCGAAGTGCAAACCGCATTTACGACAAACACTGCCAGGGGAATCCCACCAGCCCTCTTGGGCGCAGACTATCGACCCACCGCGCGTGCCAGGACTACTCCTCCGCCCCTTGGGCGCCGCCATCGTCCGAGTCGCGGCGTGTAGTCAGTCAGTCAAAGTGACCGCTGAGATCGCGCGGTTGAGTAACAAAGCTGGGATATCAATGGCAACCCGCCAGCCCTCTGGGCGTAGGTGGTGTAGAGCGTTTCTTCTTCCACCCTTCCATCGTCCCTCTGGGGAAGGGCTTGCCCCCCACTGTCCCCTCTGGACTTGCGCGCCCAAGAGCGCATCCAGAGGGCCCCAAGATGCGCCCAAAAGGCCCCGAGATGCACCCAGGAGGCCCCCAGGAGACCCCCCAAGGCCCCACAGGGCTCCCCGAGGCACCCGATGTGCTCCAAGAGGCCATTGGACCGCCAATTTGCCACCAATGCGCCCCAAGAGACTTCCCCAAAAACTACCGAGAGACATCTGAGAAGACTCTGAGAGACAACGCGCCTGGACACCGTTTATGGATGGGCTGGCGGGGATGCGCGAAGCGTCGAGACTAGAGCAACAAGGTTGGGCAATGCGCCACCCGCGCCACTCTTGGCCCAGCCCGCCAATGGCGACATCGCAGAAAGCAACGCATGACGTCGAGGATCGACGAGCGGATTGAGGACATGCGAGGGGGCATTGCAGACGGGGGTAAGAAGATATCTGACGGAGAGCGGCATGCTGGAGGAGCGTGAGGATAGGAGGCCACGGCCAGACGAGTTCCCGATCCGTTCAGAAGCATGGGGGTCATCTCGCGACCCGCATGGCTGCGGCAGTAGCCCCGCAGTTCCACCCCGGGAGGTCCACGGCGTGAGCGCCCGACCCCACGCGATGACCCAAAGGGGCCTCAGCGCAAGCTTTCGATTTCAATCCTCCTTAAGGCACCGTAATGAATGCGATCAAACAGGGGGGGCCTGTCGAGAGGAGGGGGTGGATCCACCTCCTGCTCTCGAAGGTGTGGAACGTTCCACACCTTCGAGAGCAGGAGGTGGATCCACCCCCTCCTCTCGACAGGGGTCCAACATGAGTGTCGTTTTCAAGTGTGACGAGACCCCCCCCAAGGTGTGGCGTCTCGGAGGTCTGGAATGGTCCAAACCTTCGAGATGGGCCTCGAACGTGAGATCTCTCGAAGAGAGGGGTCTCGAACGTGAGATCTCTCGAAGGTGTGGAACGTTCCACACCTTCGAGAGGGGTCTCGAACGTGAGATCTCTCGAAGGTGTGGAACGTTCCACACCTTCGAGAGGGGTCTCGAACGTGAGATCTCTCGAAGGTGTGGAACGTTCCAGACCTTCGAGAGGGTTCTCGAACGTGGGATCTCTCGAAGGTGTGGAACGTTCCACACCTTCGAGAGGGGTCTCGAACGTGAGATCTCTCGAAGGTGTGGCACGTTCCACACCTTCGAGAGGGGTCTCGAACGTGAGATCTCCCGAAGGTGTGGAACGTCCCACACCTTCGAGAGGGGTCTCGAACGTGAGATCGCTCGAATGTGCGGGACGTTCCACACCTTCGAGGGGTCTCGGACGTGAGATATCCCGAAGGTGTGGAACGTTCCAGACCTTCGAGAGATCTCGCGTTCGAGACCCCGCTCGAAGGTGTGGAACGTTCGGGCTTTGGAGCGATCCCCCGTTCGAGACCCGAGGGTCCAGAACGTTCCACTTTTTCGAGAGATCCCACGTTGGAGACATCTATCGAAGCTGACGTCTAAGGTCGTCGGGTATTAAGGACCTCCGTGGGGCTCCCTATGGGGCTACGAAACGTGTGAGGGTTGTGCCAAAATGGCGTTTAAACGAGGACGTAACCCCATAGGGAGCTCCACCTAGCCCCATAAGGGAGCTCCACGTCTACATAACCCCATGGGCCCCACAATAAGCCTCCTAACTATGCTCGTGACCTCTGGAACACGGCCCTACGACCCTGGAAGGCCCGAGGCAGGCCCAGGGCATCTGCCCCCCCCACACACACGACAATTGTCATTGTTTTGGTGCTCTCCCCACGAGCGCCATCCATAATTCTGACTGCGAGCAACGCCGGCAGCACCCGCTACCGCTGGCACCCACCCGACCGGGACGCGCCGGCGTCCAGCCGGGCGATGAAGGCCTCGAACATCTCGAGGTCCAGCACGTTGCGCTTCCCCCGGAACTCCTCCCGGCGGCGACGGGGGGGATGGGCTTCAGTAGCAGCAGGACGTGTAAGTGGAATGGCTTGGATAAGGCAGAGGAAGGCGATGACGGACAATGGGGACGAGGGCGACCCAGGAAGAAGGTAGGATGAGGAGGAGGCGGACCAGGAGAAGGAGGAGGAGGAGGAGGAATAGGATGAGGGGGAGGATAAGGGGGGGCATCATATGGACGGGGTAGAGGGTGATAAGGAGGTGGAGGCCAGTAGGACCAGCACATGGATGACAAGGATACCTCTCGGACCATCATGTGCCCCCTCATCCTCGCACCCCTCATCATCCTCGCCCTCCTCACCCTCATCCTTTTTTCCTCCCCCTCCTGTTCGCCGCCTCCTAGTCGCCACGTCCATATTACTTTCCATCGCACATGCAAGGGGGGCTGCTGTCCTCGCTGGTGGACTTCTCCGTCTTCGCGCAGAGGGCCAGCACCTCCATAGTCCTCCACGTTCTCCGTGGGCCCTGCTGTCGTAGATCAGACTCGGCCTTGAACGCTTCGAGCGTCTCCAGAATAGTCCACCGGGACCCGGCACGGTCACGCACATGAAGTAATATTCTCACCAAGCGCTCGTGGGACCTGGCGAACCTCGGCGTGATCCACAACCACCGCTTGACCTGAAGCCGGTTGAAGTACTTCAAGCAGGCACCCTGCTGACCGCTGGTGTTGGCGAACTCTGGCGTCGCCACGGCCTTGCCGCACATGTAACTAATCAGATGAATACCATGCCCCGGAGACACAGGGCTCGTCACAATAAAGAAATGGGCGTCCAATCTTCGCGTAGTCAACACAGCACGGTGCTCGCGGATGCAGCGGGCGACATCTGCCGCTGCAATGCCAACTCCAAGACAAATTCGTTTACTAGCAATGTCGAGCGTGATCGGCTTAGCCATCATCAACTTGCGTTTCTTGTAGTCTGCAATCCGTCTGCCCACTGCTAGCCGGCACGAGCGAAGCTGATGTGATTTTGCAGCGCGTCGGCCCCTGGATGTCGTGTCACAGCGTGGCAGGAGTTTAGTTGTGATGGCCTCCATTTTTTTCTGCCGGCTCTTGTCACGATTGAATTTCACCTCCTTCTGGTGACAGTCGTCCCATGTGGTGGCACCGGCCGCTCGTGCATCACGCATGGTCTGGAGCGTGCTCGGAGCTGCACCATTTGCAGCGATCTCAGCTGTCAAACGGTCACGACGTTGGCGAATCCACGCAATCTCAGTGCGACCATGTCGCGATGCCTTGTGGGCAAAGCGACATCACTACCTCATCATCTTCCTCATCCTCCTCCTCTTCCCCATCTTTCCCCCCTTCTCCTCCACCCCCTCCTTTCCATTCATCTGAGGTGAGGGGGTGAGATCCAAGTGGAACGGGGGGCCCCCCCTACCGGGACATCGGTTTCGGTTTCGTGTTCGTGCGTGCCGTGCGTGCGGGCGAGGCGAAGCTGCGTGGGCGGGCGAGAAATGCCCCGCCTCTGGCTGAGGCGCGGCCAAACCACACGTCTCCCTTCCAAACTGGTGCCGCGCGGTGTCCCGCCTGTGTCCCGTCGGTGTCCCGATGATGATGATGATGATGATGATGATTATGATGATGATGATGATGACGATGTTGTTGATGATGGTGAATGCTGATGATGATGATGGCAATGGTGGTGATGATGACGGTGTCCCGATGAAGATGATGATGATGATGATGATGCTGATGTTGCTGATGGTGATAATGGTGTCCCGATGCTGATGACGATGATTTTGATGATCCTGATGATGTTGATGATGATGAGATGATGAGATGGTGGCGATGGTGAAGGTGATGCTGATGACAGATGACGGTGTCCCGATGATGATGATGATGATGATGTTGATGATGATGCGGTTAATGATGCTGATGGTGATGATGATGGTGTCCTGATGATGCTGATGTTGATGATGATGCTGATGATGGTGTCCCCATGATGATCAAGACGATGCTGTTGAGGATGAGGATGATGATGATGCGATGATGATGGTGAGTTGATGGTGGTGGCCCAAATGATGATGATGCTAATGCTAATGATGATGATGGTGCCCTGATGATGATGAGGATGGTGATGATGATGGTGACGATGATGGTGTCCCGATGATGATGATGTCGGTGATGATTATGCTGAGGATGATGATGATGGTGTCCCAAGATGATGATGATGGTGTTTTGCGTGATGATGATTGGATGGTGATGATTATGGTGGTAGAGTTCCGATGATGATGGTGGTGCCCCGATGATGATGATGTTGATGAAGATGTTTGTGACGATGATGGTGTCCCGATGATGGTGATGATGATGATGTGCATGGTGGTGATGATGATGGTATCCCGATGATGATGGTGTTGATTCGACATGCTGATGCTGCGGATGATGATGTTGTCCTGATGATGATGATGTTGATGGTCTTGATGATGTTGATGATAAGGAGATGATGAGATGATGATGGTGATGATGAGTATGATGATGGTGTCCCGATGATGATGTTGATGATGATGCCGTTGATGATGCTGATGATCATGATGATGATGGTGTCCTGATGATGATGGTGACGATGATGACGGTGATGGTGTTCGATGATGATGATGTTGATGACGAGGATGATGCGGTTGATGATGGGGATCATGGTGAGGTTGTGATGAATTTGATGATGGTGACCCGATGATGATGACGATGCTGATCTTGATGGTGGTGTCTCGATGATAATGATGGTGATGATGGTGACGATATCGACGGTGTCCCGATGATGATTATGTTGATGATGCTGAGGTTGCTGATGATGGTGTCCCGATAATGATGATGATGTTGATGATGTGGTTCATGCTTGTGATGATGGGACGATGATGATGATGATGGTGTTCTGATGATGATGATGATGTCCCGATGGTGATGATGTTGCTGATGATGATGGTGACGATGATGGTGTCACGGTGATGATGCCGGTGATGATGATGATGTTGATGATGGTGATGCTGTCATGATGATGAGGGTGTCCTGATGATGATGCTTGATGACGGTGATGACACTGATGATGATGGTGACGTTGATTGTGAGATCAGGTGTGGTATCGATAGGGATATCAATAGTGAGGCCGAATGTGATATATATATATAAATATATGTTTATGTATAAATGTATACATTGTGAGATGGATAGTGAGATCGATGGTGAGATCGATAGGCATATCGATTGTGACATCGATAGAATGAAATAGATCGAGTGATATCGACCGATCGTGAGATCGATAGTAAGGTAGATAGTGAGACCGACGAGTGAGACGTTGGTTCCTCCCCCCCCCCGCGAACCTCCTTATCACCCGAAGGGTGGTCGTATAATGGTATTATTGATGTTTCGTATATCCTCACCAGCACATCCATCACCGACGCCCAAGTGAGTTGATACGATCAGGGACGCGCATGAGCAAAGGTGGGGACAACCGTCATCGCTCGAGGCATGCTGAGAAGAAGGAGGATGGATGAGGGAGGAGGGAGGATGGAAACGGATGATTCATTTGCTGATGAGGACAAACAGGAGTAGGATGAGGATGAGGAGGAGGATAAGGAGGAGGCAGAGAAGGAGGATGAGGATGGGAGGAGGGCGACCTGACATGCCATATGCCTTTTGAATGTTTTTTCCGAGTCTCCTCGGATGTCTCTTGGGCGCCTTGTGTAGGCCTCTTGGGGCGTCTCCGGAGCCTCTTGGCGGCCCTGGGTGCGTCTTTGAGAGTATTGGGTGACCCGAGTAGCTTCTTCAGCATTATTTGGGATCTCGTGGGGCCCCTTGGGTGCCTCTTGGACGCCTTTTGGGGCCTACTGGGTGCCTCTTGGGGCCTTGCTGAGCCGCTCTTAGGACCCTTAAGGCGCGCTCTTGGGGCCATCTTGGAGGAGATCGATCACAGAGGGGGGGAGCTTCATTTGTTGACGCTTCGCGTATCCGTATCCCCGCCAGCCCATCCAGAAACGAGGACCAGGGGAGTAGAGGTGATTAGCGAAGTGGGGTAGCATGCAGAAGAACAGCGGGCGAGGGACGCCGAGAAGGATGAGGATGGCGACAATGACGAATGAAAGCGAGACATCGGAAAAGAGAGGAGGAGGATGATGAGAAAGAAGATGAGGAGAAGGGGCATTTTGGCGATCCCATGGCCGTCTTTGAGCGTCTTGGGTGTTCCGGTCATCCTCTTGGGGGCGGGCCTCTTGGGGGCCTCTTGTAGGCATCTTGTGCGCCTCTTGGGGCCGCGGGGGCGCCTCTTGAATCTTGGGGTTATCTGGGGGCGCTTGGAGCCTTCGGAGCATTCTTAGGGCCATCTAGGCTAGGAGGAGATCGATCAAATAAGAGGGTTTCCCTGATTCCCCTCCCCCCCCCCCCCCCCCGGGAGCCCCAAAAATCGCATCTTGGAACGCTCTTGGTGCGCTCTTGGGCGCTCGTGGGGTTGTCTTGGGTCTCTCGTGAGGCTCTCATGTTGCCCTCTTGGGCCATCTTGGTGCCATCTTGACCCCTCGCATGGCCATCGGAAGCGAAAAGTCGAAACAGCAACCATCATTGATTTCCCTTATGTGTTGTAATGATTCTGGCTTCTTGGATGTCCTCTTGGCGGTCTCGGAGGCGTCGTGGAGCCACCTTGGAGCGTTATTGGGGCCTCTTGGAGCATATTATTGGGAGCCGACTTGAGACAGAGTGGGTTATCTTGAGCCATCTTGGAGGTCACCTTGGGCTCTCCGAGATCCTGTTGGAACCATCTTGTGCGAACACGTACCATCTGACACCTCGCGGGGCGCCCCGTCCAGGTCCAGGGAAAGGGACTAGGGGGAGGGGTAAACCCCTTTCCGTCGACGAAGGGGGGGACACGAGTTGGAAGAGCAGCCTCCCTAGACCACATACGCCCAGAGGGCTGGTGGGATGAGGCCACCGTTCGGGATTGTCGCCCTGACGTCGTCACTTGCTTAGAGTAGCCCAGCGTTTCCTGGGCTGGACTGGCATGGGGCCAACGGTGCCCAAGCTGCGGGTCTTGGCTAGCATCCATCGCACCCCAAGGGCGGGTCGCGGCTCTTGGCTCGTGGTCTGCCCGTGGTGCTGGGTTCTGAACAAGGGGTTTTGTCACCTGTATGCCTTCGCGTTTTAACGGCTGAGCTGCCGGAGAGATGGTTGCATCGACTCCATGCTCCTATTTTGCGGCCCCCCTGCGAGCCAGGGTCACGGCCGCCGCGCGCGGGCTGCCGATTTCGACCCGCGAACTGAATCGTCTTTTTCTTTCCCAGACCTTTTGAGGTCTGCCGCGCCCCCTTCCTTGCCATCAATTGCCGGGGCGCGCATGGGCCGAGTAATGATGAAGGGGCAGTGGACAATGAGGATGAATCAGATGAGGGGGATAGTAAGGACGAGGGCGAGAAGGAGGAGAAAGAGGAGAAAGACGAAGAGAAGGTGCATCTTGGCGAGCCCATGGCCGTCTTTGGGTGCCCCGGTCATCCTCTTGAGGCCTCTTGGGGGCCTCTTGGGGGCCTCTTGGATGCATCTTGGGCGCCTCTTGGGGCCGCGTGGGCGCCTCTTGGGGCCATCTTGGGCATTGGGAGCCTTCGGGGCACTCCAATGGCCATGGGGGAGATCGATCGCAGAAGAGGGGCCCCCTAATTCACCCCCCCTGGGATTCCCCGGGTCGCCTCTTGGGGCGCTCTCGGGGCGCTCTTGGGCGCTCTTGGGGCCGTCTTGGGGGTCGCTTGGGTCTCTCCTGGGGGCATCTAAGGCCATCTTGGAGCCATCTTGACGCCTCGGATGGCCATCGGAAGCACAACGGCGAGAAATCAAACAGCATTGATTTCCTTTAGGTGTTAGTAAGATTCTGGCTTCTTGGACGCCTCCTTGGCGGTCTCGGAGGCGCCTTGGAGCCGCCTTGGGGCCTTTTGGAGCATATGGGGAGCCAGCTTGAAGCATGTGTGGCTATCTTCGGCCATCTTGGAGGTCACCTAGGGCTCTCAGGCCCTCTTGGAGCCATCCTGCGCGAACGCGCAGGCCAAGGGGAGGGGGAATGAGTGAGGGGCACCCCCCCCCCCCCCCCGAAGGGGAAGAAGGGGTGTTGGAAGAGACGCCCCCCTAAACCACCTACGCCCGAAGTTCTCGTGGGATTAGGGCCCCCCGTTCGGGATTGCCTGAGATCGCCTCTTGGGTCGCTCTTGGGGCGCTCTTGGAGCGCCCTTGGGCGCTCTCGGGGGCCGCCCTGGGGCTCTCGCGGGCCTCTCTTGGGGCCCTCTTGGGCCACCTCGGCGCCATCTTGAGGCCTCGGAAAGCAAGCGAGCGCAGCAAAGCGAGAAACCACAAGTCATCCATTCCCTACCTAGGCTTTGCCTAGAAGGGTTCATATTGCGCGGGCTTAAAGGGCCCGGCAGTGGGAACCGCCCCGGGCGGTTCCCCCGGCATCCGCCCCGCGGTTCCCCCGGCCAGCATCCGCCCCGCGGCTCGCCCAGCTTAGCTAAGCTAAGCTAAGCTTAGATTAGCTTACCTCAGCTTAGCTTATCTCATCTTAGCTTAGCTTTGCCTAGCCTTAGCTTAGCTTATCTCATCTTAGCTTAGCTTAGCGTGGCCCGGCTTGGCTTAGCTTAACATGGCTTAGCTTATCATAGATTAGCTGACCTTAGCTTAGCGCAGCGCAGCATACCGCAGTATAGCACAGCGCAGCACTAGCACAGCATAGCATAACACAGCATAGCCAAGCATAGTATAGCATAACATAGCTCAGCATATCATAGCCTAGCATAGCATAGCATAGCGCAGTGTAGCATAGCACAACATAGCATAGCATTGCTTAGCATAGCACAGCGCAGCACAGCATGACATAGCACAGCAAATTATAGCATAGCATAGCGCACCATCGCATATCATAACACATAATAGCACTGATCACGGGAGCCTTGGGGGCGCTCTCGGGGCTATCGTTGAGGAGATCGATCAAACAAGGGGCCAAGTATTCACCCTTCCGGAGCGCCTAAAATCACATGTTGGCCCATCCTGGGGCGCTCATGTATCGCCCTTGCCCCCCCCGCCTCCCCCTTTTGAAGTCGTGCTCCTCACCGTGCCCCCTGGCGCGTTGAGGCGTGGTAAAAGGCATCATCAACAGCATCATCTAATATCCGTCTTGCCAGGTCGACGCGATCACGCAGCATGCCAGCGCCGCTTGCCAGGGCAGAGGGCGGCCCCCCTTCACATCCCCCCCTCCCCCTCCTCCTAACTATTGCTTATCCGCCTCATCCTCCCTTCCCCCTCTGCACTACTCCTCTTTGCTACTCCTACTCCTTTTCTTGGAGCCATTCTGGGCCATCTTGGGCACCCCAACCCTTCGGGAACACCACCCTCCATGGGGCAGGGGTGAGGGGAAGGAGCGAAGCCCTCGCCGAAGGAGAAGATGGAGGGATGGAACGGGAAACGCTCTAAACCACCTACGCCCAGAGGGCTGGTGAGATTCCCCAAGGGGAAGCCAAAGGTCCCCCACCTTCCCTTCCCCCTCCTCCTCTTCCTGCTCGCCCGCGTCGCTCCCCCTCATCTTACTTCTCTGCCTCTTGCTCATCGTCACCATCCTCATCCTCCTCATCCTCGTCGTCCTCATCGCCCTCCCCCCTTTCGCCCCTCCTGGCATCATCCTCCTCGTCTTCCTCATCCTGGCATCATTGACCTCCTCTCCCCGGTCCTGGGCCTCATCCCCTTGTCCCACGGCCGCGGGCTGCCCCCCCCCCCCCCCCACACAGCTTCTCGCTGGTTTAACATGCGGGGGGCGTAAGAGTGAGAGACTGGGAGATAGTGCCACTAGCCCTCTGGGCGTAGGTGGCTTAGAGCGGTTCCTTCCCAGCATTGTTTCTCCCCCTCTGGGGGGGGCTTCACCCCTCGCCCTTACCCCCTCCCCTGGAGGAGGCGTTCCGCCAGATGTTGGAGCGTTCAAAATTGCCCTACGATGGCCTCAGCGAGCCCAATATGACCTCCAAGATGGTTCAAGATGGCCCAAGATGGCTCAAGGTGGCTTCCAAGATGCTCCAACAGGCCCCAAGACCGCCCCAAGACGGCCCCAAGTGGCCACGGCACTTCCCGGGAGGTTGCCAAGAGGCCAACATCATCCAAATATTGACAGAATATTATCCCATTGCGACCTTACCTGGGAGTTGGAGCATTTAGGAAAGCAACATCTACATCTACACCGACAGCTACATTTACATCTACACATGCATCTACATCTGCACCAACATCAACAGCGAGACTCACATCTACATCTACATATACGCATACATCTACACCTACATCTACATCTACATATACACCTACACCTACACCTACATCCACATATACACCTACACCTGCATCTCCATCTACATCTACAACTTCGCATTGGTGTTGATGTTGCTTTGTATTGCTTGTGCTGTTGCTCTTGCCTTGCTATGCTATGCCATGCTATGCTAAGCTATGATGTGCTATGTTATGATATGCTAAGACATGCGTTGCTATGTTGCGCCATGCTGCGCTATGCTGCGATATGCTATGCTATGTTATGCTAGGGTACGTTTGGCTGCGTTGCGGCATGCTAGGCGATGCTGTGATATGATATATTGCGCTGTGCTATGTTACACTATGTTGCGCTATGCTATGATATGCTATGCTATGCTATGCTGTGCCATGATATGATATATTAGGCTATGCTATGATATGCTACGCTGCCTTGTGTGCACCTCAACAATGTTTTTTTTTTTTTTTTTTTTTTTTTTTTTTTTTTTTTTTTTTTTTTTTAAAAAAAAAAAAAAAAAAAAAAAAAAAAAAAAAAAAAAAAAAAAAAAAAAAAAAAAAAAAAAGGCGCCCAGGATGCCCCAACAGACAGGCGTCCGAGAGGCCGCCACGAGGTCCCAAGATACCCCCAAGAGGGCCGAAGAGGCTCCCCGATGGGGCCGCCAAGAGGCCGCTAACACGCCTCAATAAGCCTCCACATGGCTTCCAAGAGACATCGTCCGAGGAGACTCCGAGAGGCCGGGCATCATCTCTGGATGGGCCAGTGGGGTTACGCGAAGCGTCTAGAATTTTCAGGACCACCCCCTTCGAACTCCCTCGAGCCGCACCCGGGGGCCTGAGGCGCGACGACTGTGCCCGGACGGGAACGCATCGCGCGAAGCGCTTCAAGATGCCAACGTGGACCCCGCGCATGGACCCCGAACCGTGAGTTATTGCACTGGGGGCGTTGGTGCAGGCTAGGCCTTTACGACGTGCGGTCGGTCACGGACGTGGCGAATCCTTTACACCATCGGTTGTCGCGCCATAATAGGCCTTATGTTGCGGCATGTTGCGTTGGATGAGCCCACCTAATAATAAGTGCGAGCCCTTTAAAGGCAAACGCTGTCAGGGGAGTCCCACAAGCCCTCCGGGCGCAGGTGATTTAGAACGTTTCCTCTTCCACCCCTCCCTCTTCCCCTTCGGGGGCGGGCTTGCCCCTCCCCCGTTAACCCCCCCCCCCCCCTGGGCCTGGGGGGGGGATTGGAGCGTCCAAGATGGCCCAAGATGGCCCCGAGCGGGCCTCATAGAGCCCAACATGACCTCTACGATGGTTCGAGGCGGCCCAAGATGGCTTCCAAGATGCTCCAAGAGGCCCCAAGACCGCTTGCAGACTGCTCCAAGCGGCCACAGAAATTTCCCAGGAGGCCGCCAAGAGATCCAGTCCAAGCCCTTCAAAAACCTAGGGCCCCCCCTTCTCGCACGTTTGCTTTCGACGGCCGTCCGATGCCTCAAGATGGCGCCAAGAGGGCCAACCCCGCGACGGCCCCAAGAGCGCCCAGGGGCGCCGCAAGAGCTCCCCAAAAATGACCCAACACGCGATTTTAGGCGCTCCCGAAAGGGGGATCGATCTCCTCCAAGATGGCCCCAAGAGCGCCCCTAAGGTTCCCAAGAGCGCCTCAGCAAGGCCCCGATAGGCGCCCATGATGGCCCAAGAGGCGCCCGAGAGGCTCCCGGTCCCAAGAGACCCCCAATGGGGCTGAGGAGGCTCTCCGATGCACCCACGACGCTCTAAGACGCACCTGGGGCCGCCAATGCGCCCCCAGGATGCCCCAATTCAATAGGCCTCCACAGGGTCTCCACAAGACATCCGAGGAGACTCCGAGAGGCTGGGCATCGTTTCTGGATAGGCCGGTGGGGTCACGTGATTCGTCTAGAACCACGTATAACGCACGCACACATGCAGGGGATCCGCGCACGAATTATCCGAACAACGTTATACACCCGAAACAGCCTCCCTCCGGGATCGTTTGCCGAACGACGCGAACTTGGCCTTCCCGCGCACGCGGGCCAAACCGAAGCACTTGTAGAACACAGCCCCCGCGTCCCGGCATAAGCGCTCGATGTCGTACTTGGCGAGCTGCTCGGTCGCCAACATCGCCTCATCCTCGACTCGGTTGGGGTCCAAGAACTTTCTCCGCGATGTAAGAAGCCATGTATTTACCTTGGACAACATCTGTTCCAGTCCACTGGCCGTGCACCCGGTAAACGCAGCCAACCGAAGAAGTACTGACAGCAACACGTCACAAGGATGGGCCCGTCGGGTCTGCGCCTGGATGGGCCTCAACACGACTGCTTCCCTCCACACGTCAACAGAACTGGCTTGTCGATTTTGCTTCCATGCCGATAGTGCCAGGGGTAGGTAGTCATAGAATTGGTCAGTGAGCTGGTTCTCGCAAACTTTGAAAGCTGTCGCCATCCTCAAGAATGCTGGAGCAGTGGTAGTTGCGTCTGGCCGTTCACCATCGTACCGGGACGCGTCGAAAACCTCAAACGCACGCAGGAGTTCCCAATCTGGAAATTCAGCTCGCAATACTTCAAGAGACAACACGACGAAATTCTGCATTCTAGAAAGCCCTTTAACAATTACATCATCAGAAACACCATATGCACGCCCAAACTGTTTCACTTCACCCCGCGGGAGCGCATAAGTGCGAACGCGAGCCAGGTTTTGGAGCATTATGAAGGTGTAGCCCATACGCTGGCAACGCCCTTTGACGAAAAGGAAATCCAGTCGTTGACTATACTGAGAGCACACTTCTGATATCTTGGAAATATCATATGTTTCCCTGTCGAAGAATCGAAGGTGTATCATTGATTCATCGCCCGCGCCAGCCAACATGGCTGCTGTCACAGATTTTTCATCATCCATGTAGCGTAAGAACTCTAGAGATTGTTTGCCTTCTTTCTTGTCACGTCTGGAAATACATATGTCCTGTGCCAGTGTCATGAACGCTTCATGATATAAAACAAAACGCCCCAGTGGCATTTGAGCAGACTCCATCCTATGTTTGGCAGCCCTGACACTTCTGATCCTCCCGGCGCTGTCGGCTGCGGGGTTGTTGGCGATCCTTCTGACTAAATCGTTGGATCTCTCCTTGAAAATATCGCTGTGATGGATAATCATCAAAAAACCCATGATGTGTTTGTACAATTCTTTCACATATGGGTCGGCGTTCCAAGGTCGAGACGTCTTCCTTGGGGGCGGGCCAAATCGAATACAGCTGCTGTTTGAAGTCTCCGCTTCGCGCAACCCCACCGACCAGGGAAGTGGGCAGCATGCAGAGGAAGGGCCCCCCCAGTGGAGACCTCTCGGAGCGTCTTGGAGGCCTCTTGGCGGCCCCGGACACATCTTCATTGTTGCGGGTGCCTTGCAGAGCTTCTTGGGACCTTTTGGGGGTCTCTTGGGAGTCTCTTGGGGGCCTCTTAGGCGCCTGTTGGGGCCTCCTGGGGCCTCCTGGGCGCCTCTTGGGGCCCTCTTGAAGTGTTCTTGGGAGCCTTGGGAGCACTCTTGGGGCCATTTCGGAGGACGTCGATCAACCAAGATGCGATCATTAATTCTTGACGCTTCGCGCATCCCCACCAGCCCATCCAGAATTGATGGCCGGTGTTCTCGCAGCCTCTTGGATGCTATCTTGAGCCATGCTCGGCTAGAGGCTGTCGGAGGCTATCTTGAGCCATGCTCGGTTATTTGGGGCCATCTCGAGGCTGCCTTGAAGCCTCTTGGAGGGCTGTCGGAGGCTAGCTATCTTGAGCCATGCTTGGCTATATTAAACCATTTTGAAGGCCATCTTGGGCTATCTGGGGCTCTCTTGGAACCATCTTGGGCCAAAAAGGGCGGGGTGGAAGGTCTTTGGGGCTGGGGGGCCTCTTGGGGCCATCTTGCGCCCCATGGCTGAAACAGAGGAGGCCCCTCAATTAGCGCCGCCCCCTCGGAGGCTCAAAAATAAAGTCTTGGGGCTCTCTTGGGGCGCTCTAGGGCAGAGCGATCAAGGGCCCGCCGCCATCCGCTCCAACGCAGGGGGCAAAGACTTCAGGCAGCAGAGTCTGATAAAATGAAAGGCAACGGTCGGGGTGAGAATGCGCCCCCGTGCCAGACCCTTGAAAACATCGTAACACAATCGGGTTTCGTGCCATTCTCGCCTTTTCGCGTCCGATGGGCCTCTTGGACCTCAAGCTAGGCCCAATAGAGCCCCAAGAGGGGCCCAAGAAGGCCCAAGACAGCCCCAAGATCGCCCAAGAGGCGCCTCTGGAGGGCCCGTCATGGGGGCACTGGCTCGGCGGTAGAGTCAGGCCCACACCAGGGGCAAAGTTGGGGGCCGTCCGGGTGTTCAGTACACCAGGGGTTTCCTAGCTTTGTCGTCCTGGCGTCGCCTTTTGTCCTCAGTTTTCTTGTAACACCGATGAGTTCGCGCGGAAGGCGCGATTGCATCTTGATATGTTCGTTTGCGCCCGTGGCTAAGTCCAAGTTGGGAGAGGGGGGGCGACCACCCCCTGCGTCCTAGCACTTGCCCAGCCTGTGCCTTTCGCGTCTTGCAGTTGTTCGCGCGGACGGCGCGCGTTAATGTGCACTGTTTAATTTCCTGCCAGTGGCCCCTCAGGGCAGGAATCCGTGTGCATACCCCACATCTGGGGCGAGGCCTGCCGCGTCCTGGCGCTCTCTGCACCTGGGTGGTAGGTCTCGTCGTCCTTGTGTGGGTGGTCGATTCTTTGGGCATCCTTGTCTGTCTTGGTGGCAACTCCTGCCACTTGGCGCAATGCGCCCCCCCCCCCCCCCCCCCACCACCACACACGCACGCACACAACGCACACGCACGCGCACACACACGCACACACACACACACACGCACACACACACACACACATTCACACACATACACACACACACGCACACACACACACACGCGCGCGCGCGCGCACACACACACACACACACACACACACACACACACACACACACACACACACACACACGCACGCACGCACGCACACACACACACACAACACACACACAACACACACACACACTCTCTCTCTCTCTCTCTCTCTCTCTCTCTCTCTCTCTCCCCCTCCGCACAGCAATGCCTGTATGGGGTTGGGCGGTGGTTGGAGTCGCGGCCTCTCCCGCGCCTCCCCGACCTCTAACTTGGCGAGGCTGGAAAGAAAAAAACAAAGTTTCTTGGGAGCCTCTTGGGGGCCTCCTGGGGGCCTCCTGGGCGCCTTTTGGGGCCGCCTGGCCACCTCTTGGGGCCCTCGTGAGGCGCCCTTGGGAGCCTTGGGGGCCATCTCTGGATCATAATGGGAGAGATCGATCAGAGGAGGGGGGGGTCCCCAATTCGCCCCCCCCAGGAGGCCAAAGTGGGGCCCAAACCCAAGTGAAACCAATGAGTTTGGCTTCCTCGCTAAGGCCGTTTTGGGAGCTCCATTGCGGACCCTCCCGTCCAGGTCCAGGGTAGGAGTAGGGATAGGCCGAAGGGATGGTGGTTGACTCCCTAGACCACCTACGCCCTAAAGGGCTGGCGGGGCTACGGCTGCGAGGAACCGCGCCCAGAAACCCAACGCCGAAGCGACAGACCCGCTCTTTTTCACTTGGCGCAACCGGCAGTCCTGCGAGCGGCGTGCGCGGGGCCCCTGACCTGGCAGACAAGATTCGGGAGGTGCGCGCGGTACCGTCTGACCAAAGTATCAACGCCTTGAGGCCCCAGTGATTTCACAGCTGCCAGTTCGTCTGCAGCTGCATCTGTTCCAAAAATCTTTACTGACTCGGTGATCTGCTTCGCCAATTGGTCCTGTCTGGCCCCAGGCACGAGCGCCGCGCCGTCCCTCTTCGGCGGCGCAGCGTAGTAAGTGCAGAACCGCTCCATAATCTGCGCCCCCTCCCAATGGGGGGACCCATGCATGCTGCTATGGGCACTGCGGGGCCTGAGGGCCCACTCGGGGCCCACTCGGAGGGCCTGTGAAGTCCCCCTCATCCAAGACCAAACCAGACTCGACAGACAAGTTTGATGTCTGGGGGGTCGGGCAGCCAGGCTAAGCCAATGCACCTGTTTCGTGTGCGTAGCAAGCCCCTCTGCCCCGCTCCCCGCCTTCACGCGGTTGCCTATGCCCAGAACGCCCTTGTAGATGTTCATGTGCTTGTCCGCCCCCGCGCACCGCATGATCAAGTTATGCCCGCTGCCGTCCCGGCACAGGCAGATGGAAGAGCATTTGGCCAAGTGCTCGCGGGCTTGAAACCTCATTGCCTCTGCGGTCGCGTATTGCAAACGCATCGCCTTCTTGCGACCCTTGCCCTCCATGGCGAGAGTCAGCTCTATTTGCCGGAGGGGTCCGCCTTGGCGGCGCAGCTCTAGCACTCTCTCGAAATCGGCTCGATTCAGCTCGGGCGTCTGTGGTGGCGTCGGCAATCCATTGACACTGGCGCAAGCAGAAACATGCTGTGGCCTGGAGGCGTGGCGAAACAAATTACAAATTTGAAGCTCTGCACCGTGTGGGTCCACCTCGCACTGGCCGTGCACCGCGTTGACTTTGGTAGCTTTACACATCCGATGCCCTCAACCCTTGAGGGTTGCAGCGCACGATGGATGACCTGGGACGCAAGCGGCAGAGAGGGGCCACGCAAACCAGAAATAGAGAGCGAGAGAGACACGCAGAGAGATTTGGAGAGAGAGAGAGAGAGAGAGAGAGAGAGAGGGGAAAAGCATATAATCACCACGTCGACGACACCACGTGCGCGAACGAGATGCAGTCGCATGATCAAACGCAAGATTGAAGATATCAAGCCACACCAAAACTCGTTGCTTTCCAATGCTCGCGGGGTGCACGCGGATGCTACAGGCGACAGCCCCTCAATTGAGCATCCCACTCCAACTAACTTAGACCCAGACCACTTGCCGATAAGCCATCCGACATCACGCCTTGCAGCCCATTTGGTGCCAAGCCGTATGAATCTGCACGTTCCGCAATCTCTCTCTCGACACGCCAATAAGTGGTCTGATTCAACCTGGTGTAAGTGGAAGCGCTTGCCGTGACGTATAGGGCCTGAGTTTGGTCGGATGAACTGCTCAGCTCCTGAGTCGACTCCGGATGAACTGCTCAACTCCTGCACATGCTTGACCGGCTCTCTCGGTTCTCGTTTCACTCTCGATTCTAGCTTCACCTCCCGCACTGGAGACAGAGGAACCTCCCAATCCAGGTTCATTATCAAAACACTTCATGCGCACATGCATGCTGGAGCCAAAACGGCTAAGGAACGATGAGGGCTTGCCTAAAGGAGTTCCGGAGAACATTTGCCTACAGGAATTCTCGACGCTTCGCGTATCCCCACCAACCCATCCAGAATTGATCGCCAGTGTTCTTGCGGCCTCTTGGATGCTATCTTGAGCCATGCTCGGCTAGAGGCTGTCGGGGGCTATCTTGAGCCATGCTCGGCTATTTTGGGCCATCTTGAAGCTGCCTCGAGGCCGCTTGGACGTCTGTCGGAGACTATATTGAGCCATGCTTGGCTATCTTAGGCCATTTTGAAAACCACATTTGCCTATCTAGGGCTCTCTTGGAGCCATATTGGGCCAAACAGGGCGGGGTGGAGGGTCTCTGGGGAGAGGCTGGGAGGCCTCTCGGGGTCATCTTGGGCCCGATGGATCAAAAAGAGGAGGCCCCTCAATCCCACCAGCCCTCTGGGCGGAGGTGGTCTAGAGCGCTTCTGTTTCCAACCTCCCTGATGCACCCCCCCCCCCCGAGGGGTCTTTTCTGGCCCAAGATGGCTCCAAGAGGGCCTCAGAGAGCGCAAGATGGCCTCCAAGATGACCCAAGATAGCTCAAGATGGCCCAAGGTAGCCTCCGACACCTCAAGGCTGCCCAAGACGGATCCAAGTGCCTTTCGAGCCCTCAACGGCACACTCCAAGATGCCAACATCTTTGAAAAGACTAGGGAAAATCAATGTGTCAGGCATTATCGCCCTTTCGCTTCCAACGGGCTTTGGCATCCTCAACATGGCCCCAAGTTGTCCCGAGAGAGCCCCAAGACGGCCCCTAGAGCGGCCAAAAACGCTCCAAGAACGGCCCAAGACGGCTCCAACACAGCATTTGTGAGTTTCCGAGGGGGCGACGGGAATTGGACGACCCCCTCTGTTGTAGCCATGGGGCCCAAGACGGCCCCAAGAGGCCTCCCAAACCTCCCCAAAAAGCCCTAAGACGGCTCCAAGACTCCCCAAATGAGCCCCAAGAGGGCCCCACGAAGCCCCCAAGAGGACCCCAAGAGGGCTCCAAGATGGCGCCAAAATGGCATTGCGACGCTTCGAAGACGCCCTCACCACAATATGATATCCCCTAAGCCCGACTTCTCGTCCTCCTTGTAATCGCCCCCTCCTTCTTTTCTGTTTGTCCTCCTCCTCCTCCTCCTCCTCCTTCTCCTCCTCCTCCTCCTCTTCCTCCTCCTCCTCCTCCCCTCCTCCTCCTCCTCCTCCTCCTCCCCCTCTTCTTGCCCTAAAGATTCCCTACCTAGGCTCTGCCTAGAAGGGTTTTTTACTGCATAAGCTCAAAGGGCCGGGCAGTGGACCGCATCCGCCCCGCGGCCCCCCCAGCTAGGTTAGCTCATCTAAGCTTAGCGTATCTCATCTTAGCTTAGCTTATTCATCTTAGCTCAGCTTAGCTTAGCTTAGCGGTGCTTATCTCATCTTAGCTTAGCTCATCTTAGCATAGCTTAGCGTTGCTTATCCCATATTAGTGTATCTTAGCATAGCTTATCACATCCTAGATTGCTAATACCATCTTAGTTTATCTTATGCGTAGCTCATCTTAGCTTAGCTTAGCGTTGCCGATCTCATCTTAGCTGAGCTTATTTCATCTTAGCTTAGCTTAGCTTCATGTTAGCTCAGGTTTATTCCCTACCTAGGCTTTTCTCACTTTATTCCCTACCCAGGCTCTGCGTAGAAGGGTTCCTACCACGTTGGCTTAAAGGGCCGGGCAGTGTTCCACGCCCCAGGCGGTTCCCTTTAGCTTAGCTTTAGCTTAGCTTTAGCTTAACTTTAGCTTAGCTTTAGCTTGGCATCTTGGAGGGCGCCGTGGAGGGCTCTGAGGGCGCTTGGATCCGTTTTGGGGCTGTCTTGGGGCCGTTTGGGGGTCTGTCGGAAGCTGTCTTTACCCTTCTTGAAGTAGCATGGGCCGTCTTGGAGGCCATCTTGCGACTTTGAAGCCCTCTTGGAGCCTTCTTGGGCCATCTTGGGCGCTGCGGCGCCTCCGCCCCCCCCCCCTCCCAGGCCCAGGGGAGGGGGTAGAGGGGGGGGTAGAGAGAAGAAAATAACGCGCTATACCACCTAAGCCCAATGGGCTGGTGGGATTCAGCCTGACACACCCTCGACGTCAATGGTTTTATGGCGATTACAGAGATGGGGTCGGCTCCTTTTCGCAACGAAGTCGTCGCTTGAATGACGGGCTCATGAGACTCACGCAGGCCTCCGAGAGAGCTCAGGGAGGGCGCTAATGCAAGGTGGAGTAGGTTAGGGCAGAATTGAGGCGCATGCGGAATATGGGTCAGCAGAAAGGGGCGCAAGCTCCAGATGTGGATCGTCTGTCATCCTTATCCTGGCCTTGCCATCCCCCTCCTGTTGTTGCTGCTGCTGTCTATGCTCGCTGTTGATGTAAATGTAGCTGTCGGTGTACATGTAGATGCTGCTTCCCTAAATGCTCCAACTCCTAGGCAGGGTCGCACTGGGATAATTTTGTTGTTTCCGTGCCGCGCGTGCTACCACAATGACAAGTTTCCAGACACCAGCGGGGGGCACCTCGTGTGATAAACGGGCCTTCTTTCCTCCCTCCTGCCTCCTCCCTCCTCCTCATCCTCCCCGTGCCGCTTTCCTGCTCTTCCTGCTCTTCCCTGTCCTCCTTCTCCTTTATTCCTCCTCCTCCTCCTCCTCCTCCTCCTCCTCCTCCTCCTCCTCCTCGGTGCCCCAGGGCCCTCGGGTCCGAGGAGGGCCCCGGGGCGGCGGACCGCGAGCGGGCGACGCGCCGCGGGCCGCGCCGCGCGCGCCCGCGCCCGCGCCCGCCGCCGCGGCGGGCCGGGCGCCCGCGGCCGCCTAGCGCCGCTGCTGCTCCCCACCTGCTTCCGCCGCTCCTCCTCGGCGCTCCTCCTCGGCGTTCCTCCTCCTCGGCCTCGCCTCTCCTCCTCGGCGCGGCTCCTCGGCGCCCCTTCCCCTCCTCGTGCTAGTGTTGTCCTCGTGCTGTCCTCGTGCTGTCCTCGTGCTGTCCTCGCGCCTGTGCTGTCCTCGTGCTGTCCCAGTGCTGTCCTCGTGCGTCCTCGCGCAGCAGCGCTGTTCACGCGCTGGTGCCGTCGTCGTGCTAGGCCGCCGGTTCCAGGCCCAGGGGCGCGAGCCACCAGGCCCCTGCGTTAGGCGCGCTGGCTGGCCCGACGACCATCTCAGGCAGCGCTGATGAGCGCGCGCGCCACCTCGGGGCTTCGCCTCTGCACTTGCGCACGTAGTTCTGGGCCTTGGCCAAGGTCTGCTGGTCATTCGGCAAGTTGTGGCCTGGCGTGCACGGCTTCCCGACGGCGTAGAGCCTGCAGAGCTCCATCTCGTTCGTCAGCTTGCCGAACTCCGAGTCGTGGATCCCAGTCTCAGCGACGGCCGCCCTGGTCATCCCTTTCCCCTTGATGCGCTTGATCGTGGTCTTCGGCATGCAAGTCCTGAAGGGGGCAAGGTGTCCTGCAAGGTAGGCCGAGGAGATCGCGCCCTTGCATGCTGAGATAGTGCCTTCGCGCTGGGCCTCGTCGGCGACCGACTTGGCAACAGGAACCAGGGCAAAGGCAATGGGATCCGCCTTCACCGCGGAAATCCACTCCTTCGCGATCTCAGTGTCCGGCTCCGGCAACGAAGTCGCATGCGCTGAGCCAGCCGCGACGACCCTCTTGAAGGCTTCGCTCTCCACCATCGCGGTGACCGTCTTGGTGACATGCGTTCTCACCTCCTTGGCGGCCGCCGACATGGACAAGGAGGTGCGCAGGATCGCCAGAATGCTTGGCATCTTCAGCAGCGCGTCAATGCCGTCGTTCTGCTTCGACAAGACATAAGCCGCAGTCTTGGGGGCGAAGGCGCCTGCGAAGCTGTCGTCGGCCGCGGCGTCGATGCAGATCGTCGCGACGGCTGCGTCACTGAGCTTCTCTAAGGAGGCCTCGACTTCGGCGAAAGCCGGCACCTTGGTCACCGCGAACACAAGCTCGCCGCCGGTTGTGCTGACCGCGGTGGAAGACGACGAAGTGCCAGGCTTCTTCCCCTTGATCTGCGACATGATGGAGGTGGTCTTCGAGGCCGTGGCTGCTTGCATGGCGCGGTACTTCCTGTGCAGGAGGGAGCCCGGGACCGACTCGTTGATCTTGGAGCCGAGGGTCTTCAAGTAGTCACACAGCTTCTTGTACGAGTAGCCTGCAGATGACTTGGCATTGGACGCCCACAGCTTCGCCGTCTCCGAGGCCGACTTGTCGGCCAGCATGACCAAGCGGAACACCTTCTTGCAGAACTTACCGTCGATGTTCTTCGCGTCGGCGGTGGCCAAGGTGCTGACAACGCCCCCCGTGCTGCCGTGGCTCTTGATGTCGTGGAAGGCACGATAGAGCCCCCTCACCTCCAACATCTCGACCTGAGTCATGTCTGCCGGCTTCGTCTTGCACATCTCGAAGAGCTCGATGGCGACGGCCCCTGCCGTGGACATGTTGACGTACTCCGTGTTGCCATCGTCCGACGTGATGATGATCGAGTCCGCTAGCACCACCGGCATGTTCTTCTCTGGAACCGTGGCCCCGGTCTCGTCGGTGCCCACCCTGGCCGGAACCAAGGAGCCCTGGGCTGCCACCGCGCGGCCCTCGACACTCTCAATGGCTCCGCGGACCGCGTCGTATAAGATCCCCCTCTTGTCGATCGCCACCTCGAATCGCTGCTCAGGGCCAAACGTGGACATGCCGCCGGGGGAGGTCAGAGCGGGGGTCGAGGTGACGGGTCAAGGCTTGGGAGCGCAAGCTGAAGTAGAACAAGAAGCAGGAGCGTGTGCCGCAGTGGCTCCTCCTCCTCCTCCCCCTCCTCCTCCTCCTCCTCCTCCTCTTTCTCCCCCTACCCCCAAGATGGCCCCAGCAGCAGCGCCGCATGCAGCAGCAGCAGCAGCGCAAGCACCAGCAACAACAACATCAGCACCAACATCAACAACAGCAGCGCCAGCAACAGCATCATCACACCATACAGCCATTTTTGGCTGTTTGTAAGAAGGAATCTAGGCAGCATCCGGAGGATGGCTGACCGTTCCCGCAGCCCCCAGCGATGCGCAATGCGCGAGATCTCCGGGCAGATGGCGCCGCCCTTTCGCCAGCAGCTGTGGTCAATCGACTGGGTCACACCACGTGGCCATGGACTTCTCGGCGTGATTCATGCGTCGCGCGTCGACGCGCGCGTCCTCCGCACGCGCCGCGACATGCTATTCTGCGCGACCTGCTGCGCGTGGCTCCGGGAGGGCGGCGGCTACCACGCGCGCCGCTTGATCGAGGCGTGCCGCGGCCCGCCGACGGATCACTACAGGAGGAGCGAGTGGGGGGAGCAAGGTCGGAGTTCCGGGAGGGAGGTCTCAGAAGTTAAAGGGATACCCTGAGGATGGAAAGGACTAAAATGAAGTCAATGTTGAAAACACATGAAATTGACAAACTTTGTGTTTATGTTAACAAAATTGACTACGTACTTGTCTTTTGTTGAAAATTGACTAACTTTATTGTTTATTGCGAAAATTGACTAACTCTTGTTTTATGTTGAAATTGACAAACTCGTGTTTTTTTTTTTGTCAATTTTGATGCGTTCGAGTGTTTGATGGCTGTGAACTCATGATTGATGCGCGCACGCGTGCGATTCGATCGGCGGCGGCGCGGCGTCAGCCTGCATGCGCGGGCGTCGGGCGAGGCGTGCAGCCTGTTCTGATTGGCATGTGCGGTTCACGGCGTCAGCCTGCGTATATATATATATATATATATATACATAGCTATATATAGATTGCGTTCCCGCTCTGCCTGGCGCCCCCGTCGCCCGCGAGCTCGTCGCCGCGGCCGCCCTCCGCGACCGCGGGGACGGTCGCGGTCTCGATCCAGTAACGGTACCGCGCCAGCGCGAAGCAGCAGCGGAGGCAGGGGGGCAGGCAAACGAGGAGAGGAGTGAATAGGGATAGTGCACGAGGATAGTGGGCACGGAGGGGGTGGCGAAAGAGAAAAAGAGGAGCGGGCAGAGGAGGGGGAGAGGTGGAAGGAATAGGCGGGGACAAAGGCTGAAACAACCCGTTGGGGAAAAGGCGAGGAGAGACGTAAGCAGAACGATACTGATAATGATATCGAGGATCGCGAGGCTTAAAAACATGGGGTATGAGGGCGAGTGGGAAAGAGCAGCAGCAGCAAGAAGGCCTGGGAAAGGCATTCGACTGTTCCTCATCATCTCCCGATCGTGCATCATCCTCTCCACCCGATCCATATTCCTCCACATCATCGCTTTAAGTGAACCCGTATATGTCCTTATCTTTATATATATGTATAGATCGTGATCCCTCTCTATACATCGTTCCTCTTCACATGTCTGCACGTATATGTACGCAGTGCAGACCATTGCGCTCCTGTTCCCTGTCAAATGGATTGGTATTGCTCTCTCTATCTCTCCCTCTATGTCTCTATGTCTCCCTCCCTCTACCTATCTCTCTCTCGCTCTCTCCCTCTCCCTCCAGCAAGACGCCCAGCCATGGCACGCGTATATATGTATGTACATAGATGTATATAGGTTTCCCTCTCTATATATATATGTGTATAAATGTATGTATGTATATCGCATTCGTTTACCTCTATCTCCATCTGTCTCGCTCTATCTCTATCTATCCCCCGCTCTCGCTCTCTCTATCGCTCTCGCTCTCGCTCTCTGTATATCGCTTGATCGCTCGTTCGATATATATATATATACACACATACATATAGATATATCGGTCCCCCCCCCCGACTCGCTCTCACTCTATCCCTCTCGTCCCCTTTTCTCTCTCTCTCTCTCTCTCTCTCTCTCTCTCTCTTCCTATAGATATACATCTATGCATGTCGGTACCTCTCCCGCTCTATCTATCTCTCTCTCTCTCTCTCTCTCTCTCTCTCCCCCCCTTCTCTCCCCATCTCTCTCGCTCTATCTCTATCTGTATGTGTCTCTCGATCTGTCTATATCGCCCGTTCCCCCTCTCCCGTTCTCTCTGTATATAGATATTCACAATCATCACTCTGTCTATCTCTCCCTCGCTCGTTCTCTCTATGCCGACCTCTCCTGTCTCTCTCTCTCTCTCTCTCTCTCTCTCTCTCTCGCTCTTTCGCGGCATCTCTGTCTCATTCTCTCCCCCCTCGTCGATCTACACAGTCCCGTCCTACTCCTAGCCAACCGCCCTTATCCTCCTCATCCCTCCTGCCCGTCTACTCTCCGTTTCCCCTCGTGTGGTGTGAGTGGGCTCAACACCCAGTCAGGCGCCATGCGCCCGCCCGTCCCCCTTTCCACCCCCCGCCTCGCTTCCGACGCGGGGCGGCCCGAGGGTGGTGTTCAACAGGTGGGGCGAACGTCGGACCTTCGACGCGACTGAAGTGGGCGGGGTCGAAGGGTGATGGAGAATAGAGGGGTGGGGGAAACGATAATGCGGGATGCGATGTCGGCGATGGGGACGCTGGGGTAATCTGAAAGGGGGGAGGGGGAATCGGTGATATGCGCGATGCAGAAGACGAAGGCGATGGTGGGGAGGGGTGGCACGGGGTGGGATCAGGACGAGGACGATGACGCGAATTGCGAGCAGATTGGGGGGCGATGGATGGGGCGCTGAAGGCGATCCCAGTTTCGACGAGAACGCACGGGAATCGAAACGGGACATGGAGGCGAGGGGCCAGGAATGCGACAGGTTGGTACACGGGGGGCGGGTGCACCATTACCCAGCAGGCACGGAATTCAACATCAAATTCTGGAGGCGATCGGGCCTACACCAGGCCGACGGCCCGCGCGGCCACGTTCGCGAGCTCCTGGGCGAACGAGGTGGGGTAGTGCTCTGTGGCCTTCAGGTCGGACGCGCCTGCCGTCGCCCCCCCCTCTCTCTCCCTTCGACTGCTTGTCGTATGCCAGCCCCCGATGGCTCCAGCTCATCGCCACCCACTCTCGCTCCCTCCGGCACCGCCTCCACCCACCACCCTCCGTACTCCCGCCCATCCTCCTCACCCCCATCCTCCCTTATCTACACCCCGCCGCCTCATGGCCCTCCCCCTGCCGACCCCCCCCGTCGCAAGACTGATGTACCGAGTCGGCATGTCAGTTCCTATCCTCCGACGTTCTTGAATCGCCCTTCGTGTTTCTCCTCGCCTCCTCCCTGCTCGTGCTCCGAACCTTCCCGCATTCGTCCTCCACGTCTACGTCCACCCTGTTCGGCCCGCGCCCCCACGGTCCTACCAACAGGTAGTCACGTATTGTCGTGGTTCGTCCACCTCATGATTCCTCCCTCGTTTCTCCTCCTCGGCGGTTTAAGTTGTAACGTTGGCCCAGGGCACCTTTGAAGACCCCAGCGTTCGATGTCCAACACACGTTCGCCTTCATCGAGCCCCTCGGCGGCGACGGTTTCACCAAAGACGCCGTCAGCTCGTCACCCATATTGCGCAGCAGGACTGTGGGCTTCGGGATTGCGGCCCCGAACGGGCCTTGGTAGGTGAGCAGCTTCGATCCATTCGTCATCTCAATCATCGAGGCCATAGCTGGAAATTTAAACATAGAGCTGTCCTTCGGTTGCTCAACCATGTAGTATAAGCCACGCATGTGACACATCCACATCAACATAGACACAGCAGTAGCAACCGTGTTCGACGCCTTCACGCCTGGGTGACCCACGTGTCCGAACTCAGACAAGTACCTGCCACTTGTGTAAGAGTTCAGCCACGTCCAGTCGCTGCACGGCGGCGCCATAAACACAACGCCGTTCGGCACGACCGTCAGTAAGAGCATGATCGCCCACGCGATGCCGCTGGATGGAAGGAAGCACTTCGTTTCGATAGCAGACCACCCCTTCTCCCCAGTGTGCACCATTTGCCGTCCTCGTGTTCCCATTTATAGTGCTCCCGTGCAGTAGTACACGTGCGTCCCAATCCAATTCTAGATCCCCTAGTGCGTGTGTATATGTACAAGGGTGTGCACAACAAACTTTTACAGTGTATTGGCGTGCCGTCAGTACCCCGACATTCGAAAACAAAACAATATCCTGACGGTGGAGAGGTCCTCATCAAGGCTGCGGGTCTCGCGGTCGAATTCGTGGGTCTCGGCGCCGTGGCTCTTCCGAAACCAGTAGGAGTACTCCCCCCAGCCCGAACAGAGCTCGACACCGTGTCTGAAACGATCGGTGCCCCAACACCCCATCGTCAGCATCACCGCCGCGTGGACGATCGACTCCACCGAGGCGTTCTGTGGCAGGGGGTCCACCTGCGGCGACAGCCCGCGCGCAACGCCCCCTCCCCGAACTCATGTCTCAAGGCCAACCGTCCCCGCAAGCTAAGTTTGAGATTCGATCATCACGGGCAAAGAAGCTAACTGCACCGATGTCGCTAGTTCTCTTGTGGTTTCGTGTGTTTGGCTTCACGGGAAGCCCTCTTTGCCGCGGCTGGAGTCGCATTCACCCTAAAATTCTGTCCAGAACGCGCCCCCCATATCCCCCAGGGGCGACGGGTGAATCAGGCGAAACCCTGGATTATGAGAAAATACATGTGTGACGTGTTCGTTACCGCCTTCTTCGCCGTAGACGGCACTCCTCGCATATTAATCGTTTGCGACAGGGCACGGGCAGCGACGCGCAGGAGTCACCACATCGAAAACGACTACCGTCGGGCTTCCGTTGGGCCGAATTTGGCCTACTAATATTGGTGCTTGTGTTGCCAGTGCTCCCGCTAGGTTTTCCCCTCAGGGTGCGCAGCTCTCTTTTTTTCTCGCCCTCTCTCTCTCTCTCTCTCTCTCTGCACGGCGATGACATTCGTAGAGCTCCTGAATGTCACGGGCGCATCTCCACCCTCACGTATCCTCCTCTATCGTCCGCCTCTCCCCTCCTCCTCCTCCTCATGTCCATCGCTTGTCCACCCCATGCCCCCCTCCCCGCCCCCGCACGCATATTATACTTCACATGTGTGTCCACCTTGCGGCGTTCAAGCTTAGCCTCAACTCTCCGTCTGCGGCTCGGTGAGCAACCATCGCTATCGACAGACGGGTCCAGGGACGAATCGGCCTTGTCGAGGTGGGCTTCTAGGGGATCTATTGGGGGCCTCTTGGGGCGGAATGCTCGAATTGTTGGTTCGCGTTCCCTCTTGGGCCCTTCTTGGGGCCGTCTTGTTTGGGGCCCTCTTGGGCGATCTTGGGCCGTTTCGGAGCCCTCTTCGGGGCTTGTTGGGCCGTCTCGCACAAAAATGTGCGAGGCATCTTTTGGGGGGGCTGCGTCCCCAGCCTCTGGGCGAGCGGCGGGCGCGAATCCAGCCCCCATCGCCACCGCCATCCCCTGGAGCAGAACCTGGAGAACGGGTAAGCAGGGAATGGCCTGGCCCGATAGCAGGTAATTTGGCTAGGACTGATGGGGTGAACGGCAGACTGAGCACCTCCGCCCCTCACCCGCACCCCCCCCCAAAAAAAAAAAGATGCACCGAACGTCTGGCGCCTCTCGGCACCTCTCCCCCGCGTCATTCTTGCTCCAGGAGGCGGCATGGGGGCCCGATGGGGAAGCGTCGAGGACGAGGGGGGCCCTATGTTGGCACGGCGTTGAAGGGGAGGCAACAACGCTGACACGGATGATTAGGAGGTTGCAGCACAGATGAGGATGCGGAAACCGATGCCCCCTACACGCAGGAGGGATTCGTACAAGTAGGGGTGAGCAGAAGGTTTGCGAGGATGTGGAGAGATTGTCGCGACACGGGGGATGTGAGAGGATGGGGGGAGGTGGTTTGCTTGACAACCCCATTCCCGCAAAGTGGTCGCAGAATGGTCGCAAAAATGGTCGCAAAAATGGTCGCAACATGGTCGCACCATGGTCGCAAAATGGTCGCACAATGGTCGCAACATGGTCGCAAAATGGTCGCAAAATGGTCGCAACATGGTTGCAAAATGGTCGCAATATGGTCGCGAAATGGTCGCATAATGGTCGCATAATGGTCGCAAAATGGTCGCAGAATGGTCGCGAACTGGTCGTTGGAACCTCCTTCTGGCGTTTCTTTGGGCGAATTGGTTGGCGGCTCGGATTACCGCTGCGGTTGGGCAGAGGATCATGTAATTAGACAGCGCATGGTATGACAGTGACGATGATGGTGATGACGATGGTGGTGGTGATGGTGATGATGGTGATGACGATGATGACGATGGTGGCGATATGGTGATGGCGATGTTGTTGATGCTGGTGGTGATGCTGATGATGATGCTGATGATGAAGATGAGGATGAGGATGAGGATGATGATGATGATGATGATGGTGATGGTGATGATGATGATGATGATGATGATGATTATGGTGATGACGATCGAGACGACGATGAGGATGATACGGGTGATGAGGATCCATATTAAGATGAAGATACCGATTGAACATACTATTGCTATGATGATGAGGTTGGTTATGATGAAGGTGGTAGTGCTGATGACGAGGATGAGGATGCTGACCATGATCGCGGTGGTGATGATGAGGTTATATCAAATCTGGCAGTTGCGCAATGTTGCGCGATGCTAGTGCCAATGGTGAAACCTTACGCCAGTTCACGAGCTACCGAAAAAATGAGAGGCGTTCCCCGAACCTGTCGTAGCGTACAAGTTGATACGCTCGAAAAACCTCGCCTCCCAGTTCGCCTTATGGCAGGCAGCCCCCGCAGTGGCAGCGGCCAAGTTCAACGTCTCATCAAGGAACACAGCAGCTGCATACGGCGGGCCATGGCGCATAACCCGTCTCACCATGTGCGTCCAGAAATGGTGCTTGTGGAGGTACTCGATGCCTGCATCATTAGTTGCGATCAAATGTTCCTTACATTGGGCCCACAACTGCTCCGCGTACTCAGCGCTCGGTCTGATTGGGCACTCTCGGAGCATCTCGACATGGGATTTCAGCGTCTCGCAACATCGCTTCAGAGCTTGCCCAGTTTCCAGACGCGCCCCGAACTCATCGAGCAGCACCAGGCACCATGGCAAGAGACCGTTCGTTTCACACCCCATTGTCTTCATGTGCGGATAATCCTCCTTAGAGGGCAAGGATGGGGGAGGCGAGCGGGTCATGGGGATGTGGGGGCGGGTTTGGGGTGAGAGGGGGAGGGTGAAAAGGATGGAGGGTTAGGCAGGGGAGGGGCCATCGACGTGGCATCCCATATCCTTGCCCAGCATGGACCATGTCAGATCCTGCACGCGATCTCCTGTTGGAACTCCCGATCGGTCGTGCCAAGCCCGGAGGTGGGACTTCAGTCGGATCAGGCCTGCCTCCACCGCAACGTCAGAGGACCCATGAATATTCCACGGGTTGGCCTTGAGGAGACGCCAGAGGACAGTAGCCACAAGCCGACAATGCACGCCCATGTAGAGTACGTGCGGCACGTCCATGCAAAACGACAGTGACGGGCTCACGTGCGCAGCCAGGTCGAACAAAGGGTTGCGGCGGTGCAAGGGGTCAACCACCTGGTTCCCGACCACTGTCGGCCTCCAGAAGCGGACAACAGCAGGCAAGCTTATGTCAGGGAAGTCGGCGACATCGACGAGGTGGGGAGATGGTTCCAGCCTGTCGCCAGCACGTAGCCCAAGGGATGGCACGTCGCGAGAAAGCGTGCGACCACGGACGTTCCCCCTCCTGCCGTCCCAATACAGCCCTCCACGGCGCAGCACCTGGGGCTAACAACACACAACACATAGTTTAGGAATGCCGTGAAAAGGAGGGTCTCGAAATCGGGATGGGGAACGGCAACACAACAAAACAATCACACATGCCCGCACCCGCCTCCTGTCGATCGTCCTCGTGCAGCAGGTAGATTACGATCTCGCACTTCTGGCACGCCGCCTCGTACTCGTCTGGCCCCATCTTCCCCCAGAGGTCGTCCGCGAACGTCACCTCGTCGTAGTCGTGCATGTTCTCTGCCATAGTGGCGCACAGCATGCATGGATGATATTGTGACGCGAGTCCTCGCAAGCCAAAGGTGATGGCTTGCTCGATGAGGTCGCCTTTGATCCAAATTAGCGCAGCCATGGGAATAACGGCTCCAGATCGCTCTCCGCGAGGATCGCCGAGCAACCAGTTAGACCCGTCGTGGCGGCATGGTGGCACTTTTCCTTCGAGGCATGCGGCAACACACCAACGCAAGAAGAGCATCAATGGATATCCGCACGCCCCAGTAATGAGGCACAGGTAGGTTGCCATGTGCCACTTCGTTGCATGTCCATGGGCGGGCCCGCCGCCCTTTGCAGGCGGTCACCAAGCACGCGCCATCATGTACGTTGCAGACGTCACTGGCGATGTTCACGCGTGACACGGCGGATGGGGGGGGGCGGCGGACACCCGACCAGGGGGTGAATATTGTGCACCAGCCCCGACACCCGCACCGACACATCTCACTCTTGCGAATTACTGCCAGGGGGCGGCGGCGTCGCGACGCAAGCGTGTGCATCGTCACCAAGAGGAGGCTGTCTGATTTACCAGTCCTGTCGCTCCTCGTGTAGCGTATGCCATCAGCATAGAGCGCCAGCATCAATGGCCTGTGCCCAACTGGGTCACGTCTCTGCATGGCAGGGTGCCATTGGTCCGCACGCCCGCTTGGCGGGCGAACCAGGCGGTGAGTCAGCTTGTCTATAAGTGTGGTCGATCGTTGATCGATATGTGGTCGAACCATGGTCGCACATGACCAGGGGTTCGGCGGGCATTGCATTCCGCCCACGGATACAGCCGATACCACTCTTGCGCGTTGATGTCCTCAGACAACTTGTCTGGTCTCAGCTCAGGAGTAGATGCTAATTCTCGCTCAAGCGCCTCCCACATGGGTATCACTGGTAGCGACTTGCGCCTCCGTGTCCCGTCCACCCCGTGTATTGGCACATCAATCCAGTAGAATTGTGCAGACGGCATCCGATCGACGACCCTATCGAGGTGCTGTTGGAAGTTGCCCTGCGATCCCTGAGTTGGCCTCAGAGCCAGCCGTCGCACGAGCTCATGATCCAAACCACCTTTCCACGCATAGAACGCGAGAGTGCAAAGTGATACCGCTGTCATCGGCTGCGCACCTGCATACATCTTGATGAGCTGATGTCCAAATTGGGCACCAGCATCGAGACGCGCCCGCTCCCTGGCAGCATTCGCATCGTCCCACGGGGCGCCCGCGACATGGTCCATCTCTGAAAGGACAGCCAAAATGGCTACAGGACGGGTCTAGATGCTGGCGGTGCTGATCATGCTATGGTGTTGTTGATCCTCGTGTTTGTTGTGATGGGATGCGTTTCGCTTAGCATATTTGACGTTAGCTTAGGCGTGCGTGGCGATGTGTGCGGTGTGCGATAGGGTGCGGTAGGTGCAGCGGCGCATGTGGTGAGTGCTTTATCCGTAAGCGACGGTGTATACAACGATGACCGAATACGAGCTTAAATTGCAAACCGCCCAAACACCGAGTTCACCTCAATCCGATCATCTATCAGCCCACAGTGCGTTGTATTGCTGTGCGTTGCGTTGCTTTGTGTCCCCGACTGGCCACGCGAGGCCCACCGAGCGGCCAGAGACCCGACTGCGAGAGTGTGGTGCAGAGGCCCACGCGGGGCCGATACGACTGTGCTGGGGAGCAGGAAGACAACAAGGTAGTGGCGGGCGCCTGCTGCGTCATATGCATGAAGTCTGCGGGCACGCCGATCGGCGCAGCTTGATCTCGAAACCGTTGTGGAGGAGGTCCCCGCTTCGGCCGCGCCTGTTGGGGCGCGGGGGGCAACCAGAATTATGGCGGGGGGGGCGGCCCAAACTCTGGGGGGAGCCAATTAGGGGCAACGATATGGGGGGAGATCGGCATAGGGCATAGGCGCATCGATCCCTAAGTACACATTGATCGCCGATCGGGGTATGATAGCCTCCACCCGCCCAGGAAGGTCCTGATTTGCTGTCGGGGGCATATCGCCGATCTATCGGTGATGTATCGTCGATTCCACGCCGATGCGCACCCCCTATGCCACTCCCCCCCTATCATTGCCCCTCGGCCAAGCGCCCGACCCGCCCTCACGTGTCACCGCCCGATCTCCGCAACCTCCTATACCGATATCCCCCCCGTCCTCCATCCATCGGGCAGCGGGGCGGGTCGGGCGCATCGACTCCCCGCCCGAAGTGTCGCGCGACCGTCGGGACCGAGTGACATCCTGGTTTTTTGTGGTGCTGCTCGCGCCGAGTCGGCACGCGCCATCAGGCATCAAAAATGGTCGGGGAGGGCCGAAAATGGTCGGAAAATGGTCGGAAAATGGTCGCAGCGACCATGCACCAAACACTGTTATTTTACAGGGATTGTAGCAAAAATGGTCGCAACGTCTTGAAAATGGTCGGAAAGTGGTCGAAAAATGGTCGAAAAATGGTCGGGGTTGTCTCGTGGTCCCGACAGCTGTGCGATCGGGATTTTTGCGCGCCGACCCCAGCGTTACAGATTTTTTCCTGAATCGACCCGAGTGTTTCATGAGCGGCCTTGGTTTTCGCATCCGATTCCCATCATTTCTGACGGCGGTTGCGTTCCGTCCGAATCCAGCTTGTGGGCGACGAGCGAGCCCCGTTTACATACACACCTCGGAAGCGTTGACGTTGGGCCCTAGCTTTGCCTCGACGCGTCTGGCCTGTCTCGGCGCATGCCTGTCGCAGGGTTTCTGCGCTGCCGATCTGCCATTCGCCATCCCAATGCTGATCGCGAACCTCGACTCTACGGAGGGGCGGGGGGCGGGTGGCGCCGCCCTGTCGGGCAGGTCTTCGGCCAACGCTGCGGGTAAACGTACGTCCCCGAAAGCGCCAACAACGCCTCCTTCTGACGGTCACTGCCGTCGGAAATTGATGGTGTGCATCCTCCCTCCTGCTCATGACTCGTCGTCCCGTTTGCCGTCCCCCTCCAATTCGCATTGTTCATACCGTTTAGTGTTCTTTATCACCCCTTCTTCCCTCATACAAACCTCGCTTCACGCTGGGGGCCAGCTGAAGGACGGGAGACGGGGGAGGGGGGACTCAGTTATTATCCTTCCTTCCTTACCTGAAGTCCCCGTGGTAGTGGGCACGCGGACCCACGCCCCCCCCCTAACAAGCAGAGCATCTCGCGAGCGATGTCTGCTCGTGCCCGCTCCTCAGAGCGGCGTCCGATGCCCATCGAGGGCTCAGTGTACTCGGCGGCCGTGTAGCTCAACGCGCACACCTAGTCCGACTCCGAGAGCTCCACCTTGGCATTCTTGAGGTCGTAGAGCTGCTGGACCCGAAGCTGCAGCGCCTTCAGCTTGGCCACGGGCTTGTTCACCTTCTCGGGGATCTTGCCGAGGCAGCTCACGTAGGTGGACTCGTCGTACATGCCCTTCACCTGCGCGAGGTCGTACATCACGCAGGTCTTGAGGAACGTCATCGGGCCGGCCAGGTTCTCCACCACCGCCAGCTGCTCCTGGAGAGGTATGGCGAGGCGGGAACTAAGTAATGGAGGATGAAGAGTGGGGAGCGCCGTCCTTCATCTTCTGGAAGAACTCGTCATCCTTCGCCCACGCCCACTTCTTGTCCTCGCCCTTCTGCACCACCTCGATCATCGTGTTGACCTGCGTGCACGCCTGGCTGTAGAGGGCGATGCTGGACTGCGCGTTCCTCACGATCTGCTGCGTCTCCTTCTGCTGCTCCTTCTTGCGGGCCTTGTCCGTCTGCTCATCAGCGGCCTCATCCTCGACTGGCGACGGCGACGGCATCGGCTGCGGCTTGGACTTGGATTTGGGCTTTGCCTTGCTCTTGCCTTTGATCGTGCTCTTGACCTTGGCCTTCGCCTCGAGAATCGGGGCCTCGCTGGTGCGCTGCCGCTTGACAGGGGGAGTCTCGGCATCGCCCGTCTTCGTCTCCTCGACAGGAAACAGCTCGAGGCTGTCTCCCATGCCTGGGGGCTCGATTCGGCAACGGCCTCCAGGGCCCCGCCCGAACCCCAAGCTCGGGAAACAACCTGAAACTGTTTCCCGCGTGTATCCTCTGCTGCCACCAGCGGGGCGCCGCCGAGCTCCCCTGCCGCCGCGGGCGCTTGCCCGCCGCCGCGGCTCGCAGCAGCGGACTGCCCAGGCGCCGTGCGGCACTCCGCCGCTGGCTGCTGCTGCTGCTGCTGCTGCTGCTGCTGCTGCTGCGGCTGCTGCGGCTGCTGCTGCGGCTGCTGCCCTGAGCTGCTCGCCGTATCCGCCGTCGGGTGCTCGGTCTTCTGGCGCTTGGACTCGTCGGGCGCCTTCTCGAAATCTGGCGCAACATAGTCTGGGTGATCGTCCTGCCACTGGGACCGCGCCTCCTCGAATCTGTTCCGAAAGCCCGCCTTGCAATCCGCGTGGCAGCGTAACGCGACCATGCGGCAGATCGCACAGTTACCCATTGTCGCCCTCGTCGCTTATCTTTCGCCTCCCGCCCTCATCCCGCCCTCCTTATTTCCTCTCTCTGATCGGGGAGCGGCGGATCGCGACAGCGCGATAGCTAGAGATACTCCATCCGCTTGCTCCACGCGTTGTACCTGCACCACTTGCCGCCAAGCTTGATGCAGGCAGCGCAGATGTTTGCTGCTGCCTGGGTCGGGCGGGGGGGGGGGGACGATGCGAACGGTTCCCGTTCCCATATTCCGTCATCCTCCTTTGGTCCGTCCTCCTTCTCTTCTTCATCCTCTTCTTCTTCTTCTTCCTCCTCCGACTCCTACTCCTTCCCGTCCTCCTCATCCTCTTCCTTCTCCTCTTCCTCCTCCTCCTCCTCCTCCTTCTCCTCCTTGCACGTCCCCCCTCCGCCCACCTCCCCCCGTGTCCGCCCTCCTCCGTCCACCTCTCCGTCCTTCCTGTCCAGTCCCCCCCCCCCGTCCACCCCGCCCCGAGCGCCTGCAGCCCTGTGCGAGTCACGCCGTGCGAGCTCTGGAGCCCCGCGACGCGCTCGAACGGCTCGTACTCCCCCCACTCCTCGTCAGCCTCGTACGACGTCTGCGTGAAGCGCCTCTTTGGACGTGGATTGAATGCTACTCCTTGCCCTGTTGCTCCTCTCCTTCTCCTCCACCTTTCTCCCTCCACACTGCCTCCTTTCCCGTATCTGCATCCTCCTCTTGATCTCCAACTTTCTTTCCTCATGAGTCGGTGTCTTGATTAATGCAGCCGACTCATCCTGCTCCTCCCTAATCCTGTCCTTGATCTCCTTCCTTGTAACTAAGTCATTCCTCCGTCTCCTCTGTTACACCCCTTCCGTATCTGCCTCCCCCATCCCGTCATGGCCTCTTCTTCTGGTAGACCGCAAAGAGCTGGTCGCACCACTGGAGGCGGAAGGCCTCCTTCGCTGTCTGGCCCTGGAGGCAGGCGTACTTCTTGGCGTCCTGCTTGGCCTGCGGGTCGTTCGAGTCGATGTAGCGCTTGAACCGCTGGCCCGTGTTGCCCACCTTCTTGCAGCTCCTGCTCCGAAGCTCTAGACAGTTGCACCTCATCTTAGTCATCCTCATCGTGATCCTCCACATCCGCCTCATCAGCATCACGATCATCACCATCAGCACCAACACCATCATCATCATCATCATCATCATCATCATCATCACCATCATCATCATCAGCATCAGCAACATCAACATCACCATCGTTAGCATCGACATCACCAACATCAGCATCAGCATCATCACCATCAGCATCATCTCCACCATTAGCATCATCAGCAACACCATACTCGTCATCGGTATCAACATCATCACCATCATCATCCTCATCACCACCACCATCATCATCAGCATCAGCATCAGCATCAACATCAACACCATCATCACCATTATCAGCATCATCCCCATCTTCATCATCACCATCATCGTCATCAGCATCATCACCACCATCATCATCATCAACCTCATCATCATAACCATCATCGTCAACACTATCTTCGCCATTGCTCCCGTCATCCGTGCCCTCCCCCCCCCCCCCTCGTGCTCACCCGTCATTCGCATCATCCGTGTTGTCCTGGTTTCCCCATCCCACGTTATCGTGTCCTCATATCTTCCCACGCCATCATCACCTCCCTCGTGTGTTCCTCAATGCCCCTCTCCACATGTACCGCCTCCTTCATTAATCCTACCCCCATCCCCCGACCACCCTAACGCATCCCTCACCCTCCGTATTCCATCTCCGCCCTTGGCGTCCTGCTGTGGTACGCCTCCTCGAGCGCAATGTCCCTGTCGTCATCGTCGGCGGCGGCCTCCGTGTCGTCGCCATCTCCTGGCGGGGGAGGTGTGCTATGATAGGTGGTTTGCGCGTGGTTGTGTGTGTGTGTGTGTTTGTGTGTGTGTGGGTGGGTGGGTGGGTAGGTGGGTGGGTGCGTAGGCGTGTGTGTGTGTGTGTGTGTGTGCGTGTGTGTGTGTGTGGTGTGGGTGGGTGGGTGGGTGGGTGGGTGGGTGTGCGTGTGTGGGTGTGTGGGTGTGTGTGTGTGTGCGTGTGCGTGTGTGTGCGCGTGCGTATGTGCTAGAAGCACATGTTGACATCGCGCGGCACGTTCGTGTATCTGAACGCTGCCGCGGTAAATTTTACATTAGGCGTGTGGGATTGTGGATACAAGCTTTATTCCGCACTCCTTTGATGCGATGCTCCGCCTTGTACATGTCCATCAGCTTGTTCCCGAGGTAGTCCATCGCAGGAATCTCCCCGTGGTGCTTGCTGGGGTCTGCTGGGAGCCCGCGGAGGTCGCTGCCGTCGGCAACGCCGACTGGTGGTTGCTGGATCGGTGGCGCCAGCTGCTGACCGTCTGGATGGGCGACCCGAGCTTCGCCAGGGACACCGCATGGAACATCAACTTGACCTGAAACCGTCACCTGCTCGGAGACTGCGACCTGCGACGAAACAACCACCTGCTCCGAGACGTGCGCCTTCCCCGCGGACATCATGTACTGGTTCGCCAACTCACCTGCCGCTGGCAGGACGGGCTGCGACTGGCACGGGGTCGAGCGCAGGGGGTTCTGCTGGACTGTGATGCCCCAGCGCGACGCGATCTCGGCCAGGGACGCGTCGTCATCCCCCATGTGGTCCTGGGGCTAACTCGCTGCTTCCCCTGACATATGCTCCTCCTCCTCCTCCTCCTGATCTGGATCATCCATGCGAACTGCCCAATGAAGTACAGACCCGCCTGGGCCCACCCCTGCAAACCGAAAAACGTCTGCGAGCACCCTTTATCGGAAGTGCTTTTTCATGGTTACCGTGCCGTTCCTGGGGGCTGAGGTACCCCATGCCAGTGCCCTGACCTTCTGGAAGCTGGTCGCCCTGAGAGTCGGGGACCGTTTGCGTCGCTGGTTCCTTACTCCCGACGTCGCGGGGCTCCAGGGCGGTCGGCGCCGTGAACGAAGTCGTGCTGTCGACCCAGCCGTGGCCACTATCAGGGGGTGAGTCGTCCACCTGCACTGGTTCCTGAGGCGTTCGAGGCGGCGCCGACCCAGGTTCACTGCCGTGACCGCTGGCGTGTGCTGAGGGAGGCGCCGTCGTGGGCGTGGGCGCAATCGCAGTCGACTTCACCAGCAGCCCGTGGATCACGGTGCCCGCGCGCGGGCTGTCCATCATCTCTTTGGTGATTGGTTCTGTATACATGCAGCGATGGACCTGAAACGAACCTGATCGGGACCTTTGAGCACTAATGCGGAGGAGTCGGGGGCGGCATTGGGTGGGCATGCCCAAAGGTTGTCCGATTCCGACACGCTGTTTTGCGACAAACTCACCCAGGACGCACCCGATACAAACAACCATGAGCAATCTTTGATTTAGAAGTCTCAGCCATCGCGACCGCCCAGGCGATTGCCAGACAATATCCCCAGGCAAACTCACAGCAAACCCATGTAGCCCCCAACGCCGCACGACTAACAACAACTGGTAACCGATCTGGACCCCAAACCTTGCCCGACCCCAGCCCACCCCGCCGACCCAGACCCCTGCTGGAATCACGATATCCAATGCACATTGCCCGCGGCAGAGCTAGCGGCCTACCCCCAGTTTTCGGACGTCTGACGGACCGCGGCTCATCCACCGCGGCAGGGCAACCATGTTTTCGGACGTCTGACGGAACGCGGCGCATCCACGGATGATGATCCTCAGCTCGCAGACTGAGACTACGAAGAATCAGAACCCGAGCGGTCCAACAACAGCCGACTGGCCTCAGCGTAATCATCGGCCCCTGGCATCCTCGCAGAACCGAGGAGGCAGTCAGAGTCGGACTCCGCGGCCGTTGGGTCTGCACGGGCATCCTCCCAAGAGAACAATCAACGATCGGGGCCAAATTTTCAAAAACAACATCGTTCGGGGTGCTTCGTGTTTTTGGGTGTGTAGCGGGTTGGGGGGGGGGGGGTTGCAACGGAGGGGTGGGTGCGTTTCTGGGGCAACGTGATCATTAATGTTCCGGGGCGTTGGAATCTAGCTGACTCAGAAACACGATCGGACCTTATCACCCTTGGAATCCTCCTTGGTGGCCTCCACCTCCGCCTGCACGACCGTCTCGTTGCCCACCTGGGACTCCTGGCGCTTGACCTGGACGCTGTCCAAGCCGACCTGCGACTGCGACTGCGACATGTCGAGCGCCTCACGGATGATGTCATGCGAGGACTTCTTCGTGCGGATCCTCTTCTTGGGGGTGATGTTCGGGTCATCTCCGCCTGGCCCTGCAGCTGGTTCTGGTTCCGCAGGCGCATCCACCTCCACCCCTGCTGTTACATCTCCATCTTCGGCTGGGTCGTCGCCATCAGCTCCATCGGCTTCGAACGCGGCGCCCCCGTCGGTGCCGTGGCCAGTGGCTGCTACGGGTGGCGCCGCAGCTGCTGGGCGCTTCAAAGTTGGAGGCGCGGACTTGGTGATGCCGCCCTCCTTCATCAAGGTTTTCTTCATGGTGTCGGCCTCCTGCTTGCTGTAGATCGAGCCCCCCTTGATGGCGTCGAGGATCTTCTTCGTGAACTTGATGGACTCGTCCTGTGTAGAACCCGCGACGCGCAGAACCATCGCACCCCCTCCCCGATCCCAGCCGCGAAGGGCAGGGAGACGGGGGAGAGGCGCAATGGTTCAGCATTGTCGTGGGCATTGGGGCCTGGCCGCCAGAGAACCACGCGGCGTCGACCTGCGTCAACTGCTCGTTGGTCCCGTCGGGGTGTATGCGGACGAGGGTGCACAAATGCTGCATCTCCTTGCCCTTCGGCTGGTTGTTGCGCATCTTGATGTAGAGGGTCTCTGCGCGATCACCCGTGCCCATGGTGGTGACGTGGATGCGCGTGTTGCCTTTCTTCGTGGTGCTTCCGTCTCCTCGCGTGTCCAGGTACTTGTACCTCATGCCGTCGGGCCAATGGGCGATCACCTTGCCATGTTCATCACGTTCAGTCTTGCTTGGCGGCTCTGGTATCTTCTTCCCTGCTCCATTCGATCTCGTCCTGATCATGCTGTCCATGGTCTCGTCGAATGCCATCTTGTACTCGATCTGCTTGAACTTGCACGTGGAAACCCACTCCTCAAAGTTCCCGTCTCCAGTCTTCTCGTCCTGGTCATCGCCCCCGTCGCAGGTGTCATCCGGCGTGAGGCCATGCTCCTGGGGGCGCGGAACATGATTGCAAGATGTCACACCATTGTCGTAAAGTGGTCGAAACATGGTCGACCATTTTTCGTGATTATTGGATTTGTGTTCGTGTGTTTGTGGTGGTGATGGTGGTGGTGGTGTGTGTAGTGTGAGTGTGTGTGTATGTGTTCGTGTGTTCGTGTGTGTGTGTGTGCGTGTGTGCGTGCGTCTGTGCGTGCGTGCGCTATGCGCATTTGGTTAATCAGCGTGCGATCCTTGACTGCGTCAGCGAACCATTTCGGCCACGACTTGCGTGACACCACCTTGTACACGTGCCTGGCCAGCGTGCGCAACCTTCTGGGCCAGCCCCCCCGCACCGCACGCGCCTCCCTCCGCATCCTCATCTCATCCTATCTCTCTCTCTCTCTCTCTCCCTGTCTCTCTCACTCTCGATCTCCCCCCTCTGTCTCGTTCTCTCTCCCCCTCTCTCTCTCTCTCCCTCTCTCTCTCTCATCTATATATATACATAGCCGTCTCTCCCCCTCTCTAGTTGCTCTACTTGTTTCGCTCGTTCTCTCTCTCTCTCTCGATGTCTCTCTCTCGCTCTCTCTCTCTCTCTCTCTCGCTCTCTCTCTCTCGCTCGCTCGCTCGCTCGCTCGCTCGCTCGACCTCGCTCCCCCTCGCTCTCTCGCTCTCTTCCTCTCTTTGCCGTGCCCTCTCTGGCTTATGCATGTTCTCCACGTCGCCATGTTTGCATTCATGTATCTCTCTCTCTCTTTCTCTCTCCCTCTCTCTCTTTCTTTCTGTCTCTGCGTTGTCTCCTCCTCCTGCTCCCCCCTCGCCATCATCAGCGCCACCACCATCCCTGTATAGTCCTCATCCCATACATCGCCATCATCGCGATCATGACCATCATCAACATCATCACGCTCGTCATCGCCATCACCACCACCGTCATCATCATCCTCACCACCATCACCGCCGTCGTTATCTGCATCAGTACCGTTAGCATCACTGCCATTCTCCTCGTCCATGTCCTCCCCATCCTCATCCATCTCTCCCCCCCCCCCCCCCATCATGTTGATCCGCCTTATACCACCTCATTGCCCTTTACACCGTTGTCCTCCTCATCGTCCTCATCATCATCGCCCTCATCAGCATCTTCATCATCATCGGTATGATCATCACCATCGTCATCATCAGCATCAGCATCATCATACTCGTCATCTTCAGCATCGTCATCATCATCAACATCAGCATCGTCATCATCATCTTCACCATCATCATCAGCATCATCATCAGCATCATCACCATCAGCATCATCATCATCTTCATCAGTATCACCATCATCAGCATCATCATTATCATCATCATCATCATCATCATCATCAGCATCACATCATCATCACCATTCTCATACATCTATTCATACCGCTCTGACCTAGCAGAGTTCTCGCTCGCCCACATGGAGCACTGCGAGGAGCTGAGGTCTGGGAACTTCTCCTTGGCAATCATCGTGAAGGCCGCGTCGCACGCCTTGGGGCCGAAGCTCAGGTTGGGGTCAACCTTGAGCCTCATCGTGGCCACCAGCGCGGCGTGCTGGACGACGGTGTCGCGGTGCTGCTTGACGCCGTCGCCCTTGGCCTCCTTGTTGGGGTAGGTGAGCCACTCCTTCTCCGCCACGAAGGGCGCGAACTCCTTGGGCGGGCACGGGGGGCGGATGAGGGAGAGACGGGTGGAGGAGAACGTGGGGGGATCCAGGATGAGTTGCGACCAAGGTAAACGGGAAGTGGGGACGGGGGAGGGGCGGGCGAGAAGAGGGGATAGGAATGGAACCAGTTAGCGGAACCAGGAATGGAACCAGATAGGAATGGAACCAGTTAGGAAGAGGTGAGGGGAGGAATGGGACGCAAAGAGAAGCTCCTGGACCATGAGCTCCGCGTTGGAGCATGGCCGCGCCCTCGATGGTCTGTCCGCCGCGCCGTCGTCGTCCACGTCCGCCATGGCCTGGGCAGTCGGCGACTGCCCAAGCCGAGGCGGCTTGGGCAGTCGTCGACTGCCTATTCTTCGGGAGGCGTTTTTTCGTGTTTTCCTATGGGGTTGTTGAGGGTGGCGGTGCGGGGTGGGTCGGGGTGGGTCGGGGTGGGTCGGGGTGGGTCGGGGTGGGTCGGGGTGGGTCGGGGGTAGGGGTCGCGAGCTCCCGAGCCCGCGCTCGAAACCGCTCCGCCCCACAGCGGGGCGAGGTGGGCGCGTTGCGAATCCGAGCCCTCGCGCGAAAGGCGACGGCGTGTGGGCCGAAAAAACCGAAGCCCCACGTGGGAGCGCCAGGCGTGACAGTCGCAACCCCCGTCTGGGAGGCACCAGGCGCGCAGCAAAGCGTTGCGCCCCTTACACAACCTATTACAATACATGTTTTTAGTAAAAACTGACGAGTATGTTGCGTCGTTTGAAAATTGACTAATTTGCTTGTGTTTGTAGAAAATTGACTAACGTTTTCGCTTGTGTGATAAATTGACTAACTTCCTGTTTTGGTTACATAAATTGACTTGGTTTTTGGGCGTTTAAAAAAAGGGCTAAATCTTAGTCCTTTCCATCCTCAGGGTAGGGCGGGAGGAGGAGGCGGAGGAGGGGTGGCGAAGGAGGAGGAGGCGGACAAGGAGGGGGGAGGGGGGAGGTAGGGAGGACTATAGTTGGGAAGAGGACGAGATGAGAAGGAGGAGGGAGGAGGGGGGGAGGGGGAGGCGGACAAGGAGGGAGGAGGAGGGGCAATAATTAGTTTCTGGCGCGTCGGAGGACTGTGCTGCTACGCCTCTTCAGGAACGAGTACCCCTCTGGAGGCCCGTGGCCTGGCCGCGGGCCGTCGGCGGCGGCGCCGCTGGGTGCGGCGGCCCAGCCTCCAGCACCGCCGCCTCTCGCTATCCAGCCTCCGCCGGAGGCCGAGGCGGCCGCGGCGCCGGCGACGCCACCGCCGTCGGCGTGGATCGCCGGCAGCATGGCGTCGCCGAAGGCCACCGACACGTCCAGCACGACGGCGTCATCATCGCCAGTTTCGCCGTCGTCATCGGCCTCAGCAGCGTCGGATTCGCCGATGGCAGCGTTGGCGGCCCAGATCCACCGCATGTGTGCATCTGAAGATCTTGGTGCGATTATGGCAGGCGGTCGTGGTGACAATGACGATGACAGGCTGCCGTGAGCCGCCCCGGGCTGAGTTTCCCGTTGGCGAGTTTTGTTTGTGGCAGGCCAACTTCCTTCTGAATGGCTGATCCCGCGATTTCATGGCAGCCTCGTGGTTTGAATTCACATCGGACCTGTTTTAGTGACGCTGTTCCCGCGTTTACACTGGCGCCCGCCTAGCGTTGAGAGTTCCGCGTCGCGGTTGAACGGGCTCGCGCGGAGTAGACCAATTGGGGTATATTAGGGTCTAGCAGCCGAGCAGACACCAGGTCGTCCACCATGCGATGACAGCAGAGCAGATATCATGATAATTGGCACTTACATCATCATCCTCATCACCATCATCATTGTTATCATCACCATCAGCACCATCAGCATCATCAGCATCATCGGCAGCATCATCAGCATCAGCATCATCATCAGCATCATCAGCACCACCGAAAGCAAAGCTAAAGCTAAGCCACAGCTAAGCTAAAGCCAAGCTAAAGCTGGATAAAGCTAAGCTTAAGCTAAGCTTAAGCTAAGCTTAAGCTAAGCTTAAGCTAAGCTAGAGCTAAGCTAAAGCTAAGCTAAAGTTAAGCTCGAGCGAAGGTAGCGCTAAGGTAAAGCTGAGGATAAGCTAAGATAAAGCTAAGGTGAAGCTAAGGTAAAGCTAAGCTAAAGCTAAGGTAAAGCTAAGCTAAAGCTAAGCTAAAGCCAAGCTAAATCTCATGCACAGCTATGCTAAAGCCAAGCTAAAACTAAGCTAAAGCTAAACCACCACCATCATCATCACCATCATCATCCATCACCATAACCATCATTCATCATCATCACCATCATCACCATCATTATGCTGTGCCGGCAAATCCGTAGACGTGCCCTGGAGCAGCCATGCCGGCTGCAGCGGGGATAAGCTCCTTATCCCTGTTTTGACCCGCAGCCTCGACAGTAGGGGGACAGGAGGACGATCAGGGGAGTACTTAGTAAGGAGCCACTGGAATTCCTAAACATGTCGTGGCTGCGATAACCGGTCGCCCTTTTGTCCCAGCAGCCGGCCGTCTGGAGCGTGGGGCCGACGGGCCGTGGCGTTCTCATTCAATCTTCCCCCCATATGTGCATCCCTCATCAGCATCATCATCCTCGTCCTCCTCTCCCGCAAGCGTGGCATGGCAGCGTATTTAGATTTCAGCAGCATTCGCATCAGCAGCGGGCCTTCGTCAGCAGTGGCTCGAGGAGTCCCGCTGCAGCAGCGCGTTCCCTTGCGCGCAGGGCTCGTTTCACTACTTTTCCCAGACCAGCGGACGAACGACAGCGCCGTCTCTCCTGCTGGACCCAGGGCCTGCAGTTCCCCCTCCGGGGACTCTCAAGCAGGGAGCCCTTGCGCACACGCGTGGCTCCTGGACGTCGGTCTGGAGGTGAATCGGTGGTTGGGGAAATCGCCTTGAACATATATCACCATAGGTAAGCATCATCATCAGCATCATGTCTTGTAATCACCATATCGAGACTCACATCTACATCTACATCTACACCTACATCTACATATACATCTACAACTGCATCAACATATACACCTACACTATGCAATGTTGTATTATGATATGCTATGCTATGCTGCGCTATGCGATGCTATGATTGGCTATGATGTGCAGTGCTATACTGCGCTATGCTATGCGATGCGATGCTCTGCTATGTTATGCTGCGCTATACTATGCTGTGCTGTGCTATGCTATGCTATGTTGCGCTGCGTTTTGCTAAGCAATTATATGATATGCTAGGAGATGGTGCGCTATGGTATGCTATACTATGCTATGTTGAGCTATGGTGTGCTATGCTATGCTTAGCTATGCTATGCTGCGTTAGTGCTGCGTTGCGCTCTGTCGCGCTAAACTAAGGTAAGCTAGGTTAGGCTAAGCTAACCTAAGCTAGGCTAGGCTGGGTTAAGCTAAGATAAACCAAGCGAAGCGAAGCTCAGCCAAGCAAGATGAGATAAGCTAAGCTAAGCTAGGCTAGGCAAAGCTAAGCTAAACTAAGCTATGCTCAGCTAAGATAATATTAGCTAAGCTAAGCTTAGCTAAGCTAAGCTAAGCTGGGTGAACCCAGGGGGCGCAACTGGGGGAACCGCCGGGCGGATGCCGCCGGGGGAACCGCCCTCCAGACTGCAGTGCGCATCGCAAAGACCACCAGACGAGCACGTCCCTCATACTCAATAGTTCAACAGGGTACTTCTCATTCATTGCCAAGAAAACCTGCCTAAGACTCGTTACCAGAACAAATGCACAGTAAGACCCAGAGAGACAATACTCGAGGGGGGGCACGCTCCGTCGCCATTTAGGGATCGTGCCCACCCGCATGGGCGCCACGGGTCCCCCCCTCGAGAATAGCCAGCCATTGAAGTCCATGAATCCACGAACTCAAATATGGAATAACTGCGCACATACAGGGCGACCCCTGTTGGTTGTGGCCGCCGTCGCCGTCGCCGCCGTCGCGGCTCTCCCGACGGCGGGGCCCGAATCGCGGGCCCCCGAGCGACCGTCGCCCCTCGCGGTCTCCCCTGGCAGGGTGGGGGTGCTTGAGGAGGAGGGGTCTGGATTATATTTTGGAGCCGACAATACCGACGTTTACATGGCCATAAACAGAAATCCCTATTCCTGGCGCTTCACGTACCCCCACCAACACATCATAACATAGCACAGCACAGCATATCATAGCATAGCACAGCATAGCGCAACTTAGCATAGCATATCATAGCTCACCATTGCATAACATAGCATAGCGCAACATCGCAGGGCATGGCGTATCATACCGCAGCATATCATGGCATAGCATAGCATAGCATAACATAGCAACTAATGCTGCTGCCCTAGGGGCTCCAACTTCGAGGTAGGGTCGCACTGGGGTAATTGGCATTGACGCCTTTTCGCTTCCGATGGGTTTGGGAAGCCTCAATATGGCCCCAAGATGGCCCAAAAGAAGCCCAAGAGGGGCCAACGAAAGCCGAAGACGGCCCCAACATCGCCCAAGAAGCGCCCAAGAGCGCTCCAAGAGGGCCCCAATAAGCCGTCTGAGAGCATCCGAGGGGGGCGATGCTAATTGAGGCGCATCCTTTTTTTGAGCCATTGGACCCAATATAGACCTCCCAACCTCCCCCCTAAGACCCTCCAACCCGCCCTGTTTGAATCGTCATCAAGTCACTCCTCCTCCTGCTCCTCCTTCTCCTCCTTCTCTTCCTCCTTCTCCTCCTCCCCCTACTCCTCCTACTTCTCCTCTTTTAACGCCTAGCCTCGCCGATCCCCCTTTTCCTTCTCCTGGAGTCCTTCCCCTTCTCCTGTTCCACCTCGCCCTCCTCCTCCTCCTGTTCCTACACTTCCCTGATCGTCTCAACTCGCATGGGCGATGGATGATGGGTTGGTTGTGCTGCGCTATGATACGCTATGCTATGCTGCGCTATGCTATGCTATGCTGGGCTTTGCTATGATATATTGTGCCCCCGCCTAGAGGCCACGTCGCCCTTAACATTTTCTCAGCGTCGCTGCGCCCGTTCAAGACATCCTCAACATTATCTAAGGAAGCTCACTCAGTGAACGGAAGGTCCTCGCTGTGCGACAGGTTCTCCAAGTACTCTTCAACTAAGTCAGGGAATACATGTTTCCACGGCCAAGTCCGCAATTCCCACCGGTACAGCCGAATCCAAAACACATCCTTCTCATTCCCATACTTCACAAACAAAGACGGGCTGTCAACTATCGTATCGCTGGATATAGAGATCACATCAACATGTTGATACGCAGTGTCAGAGCAAGGGAACTCTTGTGGGCTAGCTAGCCGTTTCCGTCGAGCTCGGCAGTTGGGGGGATGACGACACTGGCGATCCGCGTCGGAGCCGGGCAGCTTTCGAGTCATGGTCGACCCCGTCGACGGGACTGGCAAGCGGGCGCTTCATGGTTGAAAACCGGACCCAAATAGCTACTGAGAGGGGGAGGAGTGGAGGGGCGACGAGTAGGAGGGGGGGGGGGGGGGGGACATTTCAAGTAGGAAAACCATGAACAGGGTAGGGGGGTGCCTTATGGGGCTCCAACTGGGCTGCTCCAGGCGACGTCTGCTCGAACCCCGACCGCCCCGACCCCGCGCTGGATCCCCGCCCCCCCCCGCCGCCCCGCCGCCCCCCCGAGAGGTCAAGTCTTAACCAACGCCGAAGGACTTCAGACAGACCAGGCGGTCTTTAATCTTTCAATCCTGCTTAAGCACCAGGCAGTCGTCGCAATCGCCGCGAGCGCCGCGTCTCCGTCAACTTGCAAGCGACCTGGCGCGCCCACCGACCCGCGCCAGGGGGCAATTTTGGGGACTTTGTGCGCGCGCCCCAGCGCGCCAGTCGCCGTGCGCGTCTGAGCGCCGCGCGTGCCGTGCGCCCCCGCGCGGCCGCGCGGCCGCGCCTGGCCCCCCTCTTCACCCAGGGGCATGGCGCGCGTGCGAATCTTCACCATGCCGATGCGCGCCTCCATCGAGGTCTCAGCAAATCCAATGATGGCGCGCAGCACTTCCTGTGGCAGGGACGGTGCAACCTAGCACTTCGAGCCGGTAGCGCATTGAGTCATGCGCGTCCCGCAGGGGAGGGGCCCGTATAACCAGGGGCGGGCCCGTGGGCGTCAGACGCCACTTGGGGCCCGACCCCTTGACCAGCAAGTGCGCCAACTTCTCGCGCACCTGCGACGAGCGCACGACCGCAATCGCGTCCGACACGCGCGGCGCCGCGCGCGCCTTCTTGTCCTGCCCCGTCTTGCACTGCCGCGTCGCAACAAAAAACCGCACTGCGACTACGACTACGACTACGACTACATACTACTATTACTACCTACTAGTACAACTAGTACAACTAGTACTACTAGTAATACTACTACAACTACAACAACAACTACTACTACTACTACGACTACTACTACTACTACTACAACTACTACTACTACTACTACTACTACTACTACTACTACGACTACTACTACTACTACTACTACTACTACTACTACTACTACTAACTACTACTACTCTACTAACTACTACTACTAATACTACTTACTACTACTACTACTACTACTACTACTAACTACTACTACTACTACTATACGCTACTACTACGACTACTACTACTACTACTACCTACTACTACTACTACACTACTACTACTACTACTCTACTACTACTACTACGACTACCACTACGACTACGACTACTACTACTACTATTACTACTACTACTTCTACTACTACTACTACTACTACTACTACGGCTACTACGACGACGACTACGACTACTACTACTACTACTACTACTACTACTACTGCTACTACTACTACTACTACTACTACTACTGCTGCGGCTACTACTCCTACTACTACTACTACTACTACTACTTCTTCTTCTACGACTACGACGACTACTACTACTACGACTACTACTACTACGACGTTTACGACTACTACGACTACGACTACGACTACGACTACGACTACTACTATCACTACTACTACTACTACTACTACTACTACTACTACCACTACTACTACTGGTACTACGACGACGACGACGACGACTACTACTACTACTACTACTACTACGATGATTACGACTACGTCCACGACTACGACGGCGATCGCAACTACGACTACTACTACTACTACTACTACGCTGACTCCAACTACTACGGCTACGATTACGACGACTACTACTACTACTACTACTACCACTATTACTACTACTACTACTACTACTACTACTACTACTACTACTACTAATAATACGACTACTACTACTACTACTACTACTACTACTACTATACTACTACTACTACTACTACGGTGATTACGACGATGTCTACGACTACGACGGCGATCGCAACTACGACTACCACACTACACACTACTACTCTACTACTACTACTACTACTACTACTACTACTTCTACTACTACTACTACGCTTACTCCGACTACTACGGCTACGATTGCGACTACGACTGTGACTACGACTAAGACTACCTTTGCTGCTACCAGTACAACTACGACTACGACTACTACTACTACTACTACTACTACTGCTACTACTACTACTGATACGACTACTGATCTTACTACTACTACTACTACTACTACTACTACTACTACTACTACTACTACTACTCCTGCTACTACGACTACGACTACGACCACTAGTATTACTACTACTACTATTAATACTACTACTACTACTACTACTACGACTGGTGCTACAACTACAACACTTACTACTACGACCACCTACAACAACAACAACAACTACTACTACTACTACTACAGGGTACTAGTACTAGTACTAGTACTAGCACTACGACCACAACTGGGACTACGACAACGTCTACAACGACCACTACAACTACAACTACAATTATGACTACGGGTACGAGTACGACTACTACTACTACTACTACTACTACGACTGGTGCTACAACTACAACAATTACTACTACGACCAACTACAACAACAACTACTACTACTACTACGACTACTACTAATACTACTATTTCTAGTACTACTACTACTACTACGGAAACTACTACTACGACTACTACTACTACTACTACTACGACTACTACTACTACTACTACTACTACTACTACTACCACTACGACTACGACTACTACTACTACTACTACTACTACTACTACTACTACTACTGATACTACTACTACTACTACTACTACTACGACTACTACTACTACTACTACACTACTACTACTACTACTACTACTACTACTACTACTACTACTACTACTACTACTACTTCTTCTACTTCTACTTCTACTTCTACTGCTACTACTACTACTACTACTACTACTACTACTACTACTACTCATATTACTACTACTACTCCTCCTCCTACTACGACTACGTCTACGCGCGGCGCGCCTGCGGAGCTCCGCCGTCTCGGCGCGGAGGGCGGCGGCCTCCTTCTGGAGGCGGGCCTCGGGGGCCGGGGGGCATCTCTGCTTTGCCTTCGCCTCGAGAAGTGGCGGGGGGCGCTCCGGCTTTTTTCTCACTTGTTCCCACTTGTTCCCCACTTGTACCTTGTACCCACCTGGTCCCTCGCTTGTTCCCATTTGTTCCCACCTGGTCCCTCCTGCCTGCCCTCCTCTCCGCCTGTGCCAGGCGATCGTAAACATGGAGCAAAGGGACGTGGATTAGCAACGGGTCCCGCTTCCAGGGGAAATCGCGGATCTCCGCCGACGAGCGAGGCGGCACCGGCCGCATTTTGGGGAGGGCACCTCCCCCGATCCATGGATTTGGCGACCGCGCGCCAAATCCATCGATCGCTAATCCGTTTGCGCGCCCCCGACTCTGGTCCTCCCTCCTCCCTGTCCCCGTCCCTCCTCCATGCTGCCCCCGGGATCCTCCCGACCTGGGTCCGCGGGGCCGTCTTAGTCCGCATCCAACATTGTGTGCGGACGTGGAAATCTTCAAGAGGTATACTTCACGAGCCACGTGACCTCCACCACGATTCACGGAGTCTTCACTGCGACTTGTGTAATTACATCAGGGGGAACCCCAATCAGTAGATGGTACGACAACTTGGCAGACACCATGCGTTGCCGCAGTTTCGCTGGAGGGCCCGAAGGTGCCAAACTTACCGATTCCCATCCAATTTTAGACAGGTTGTGGCACTCTCGCCTTTTCGGGCAGTCGTCGCTGCAACCCAGCCCAACAGGCCTCTAAGATAGACTGCCCAAGAGGATCCCAAGAGACCCCCAAGACTGCTCCACACCCACGACAGCCCCGGGGCGGCCCCAATGAGCTCCCAGAAGAGAACTTCAGAGGCGTCACATGCAACGGCATTCCTCCTATTCCGCCTCCTGCCCACCATCATCAACAAGATCCTCATCGTCAACGCCATCATCATTCTCGTCGTCCTTATCACCATCCTCGTCGTCATTGTCGTTTTCGTTGCCGTCGTCATCACCATTCGAATAGCGGCCACTCGGATGATCCAGTCCGGATGGCCGTGATGGCACGGCGGCGGTACTTGCCACAAGGCATCTGGAAATTCACCGGCTGGGCTCGTACAGGAGCGAGAGGATGCATGCGAGCACGCAGGATTTGGCGCGTCGGCGGCCAGGCAAGGGGTCGTCTGCGCTGGCAGCAGGAGCTGACTAAGAGGGGGCGGCGTGGTAGCGAACTGGCCAGCATGCAAGGGCGGGAGCACGGGGCAGAGCGGGCGGCCGCAGAGGGAGGGGGGCAAGGCGAGGGCCACAGAGGGGGGACGTTGAAGCAGGAAGGCGCTGGAAGCAGACTGGGACCTGGGAGTCAAAAAACATACCCACTTGCCATGACTGGCGTGTGCGTCCGCCCTGCTCTCTTGCAGCGGGGTCCCCGGAGCTCAAACGGCCCGGGGCGGCGCCGGAGGCCCCCCAGCCAGCCACCGCGACTGGAAACGCGCAGCACGTGGTCTGCCAGGACTCGAGCGGCGACGCTGCTGCTAACACCGGCCCGCAGCTGCCACGGCGTTCGGCAGTCCGCGGGCAGGGCAACAAAAACCGTCGAGGAGGCGGGAGCGACCCCATACCCAGAGATCCGACGCTCCAAGAAGATTGGAGCGCGCGGTGTTTGTTCGTTTTCGGCCTCAGGGCTCCCGCCGGACCTCGGGAACGTTAAAAAACGACTCGGGACGAAAAACCGCCCCTGGGGAAGTGGTCTGGATCTCTGCGGCCCACGCATCGAAAGAATTGGAGCAGCCGGATGTCTGGGCACGAGACCAACGGGCCCCCCCCCTGGGGAGCTCACGACGGCCCACCATGGCCCCGAAGTGCCCCAGAGAGCCCCAAAGACGGCCCAAGAGTGCCCCAAGAGGACCCCAATACAGCCCAACAGGACCCCAGGGCAAGCCAGCCCAATACGGCCTGAGGGTGCCACATGAAAGCCCCAAGAGGGGCAAAAAGAAAAAGAGAATGAGGGAGGGGGAGGGGGTGAGAACAAGAGAATAGGGGGGAGAGGAAAGGGCAATGACGAAGACGAAAAAAAGCACCATGAAACGACGCGAAAGAAAGCGTCACATGCCCCTGCACGGCTATGGGCGACGATCTGTCGCTTGTTACGGTTTTTCGGGGATGGACAGAACCCTCTTTAGTAAAACGTTGTTTAGTGAAAGCGACCTCGGGCCCAAACCTGGCGGGTGCAAGCCTGGAAAATGACGGCCGCGGCGCCCTCTCGAGAACCGAAAATGGACAATTCACTAATCGACGTGTCAGGGCCGAGGTTCTGTCCACCCCCGAGTTTTCTTGGCGGCGCTCAAACACTCGCCACGCCGAAAGTTCTTAACAGTCACGGTGCGTGGGACTTGCCTCGAGCAGATCGGCACGATCGGGGGCGTTCAAGAGGGGGGCTCCAAGAGGGGGTGGTGCGAATCATGGCCGGCGGCATGTGCGCGGTCTAGGGAGGGGGGGGGGGCGGGACACGTATTGAAATGAGAAGAGGCGCCATGAAATCTGGGGGGATATCATGGCCCCCGCCATGCTATCCACCCCCCCATAGTCGTCACCCCCCTCTTGGCCGCCCCCGGCACGACGCAAACACTGTAGTCTCTCTACGCACAACTGGGATGCGGATCCTCCCCTTTCGAACCCTCAACTGGCCGGCTGGCCCTCCACTTTTTTGGAGATGCGAGCGGTGGAGATCAAAACGAAAACACCACGCGAGCGGAGGAGGGGGGGCAACGGGAAGAGGTCCGGGGGAGTGGCGAACAGCGAGCAACGCTCCCGAAGCAACTGCCACGCACGAGCGCCGAGCCAGGGACAGACGGAGCGACGGGGCTCGGGGGGCTCGCGTGCCCTGAGGGAGCACGCCCGGCGGCACGCCCAAGATGCGGCAAAAGGCGTCCTCACGCAGAGGCCCGTTGCTCGCACGAGCGGGCGCGCTGTCGCGCAGACTCTGCCCGCGCACGCCGCGCGAAGCCTCGCGGCGCGGGGGCCACCCGCTGGTGCAGGGCACGTGCCGCCGGCAAGCGAAGGTGCGCTGCGCGCCGCCCAGGGCATCTGCAGTGCCGCGGCGGCCACGTGGATGCTGCTGCAATGCTCCCCTGAGAGGCGTGCGCGGGCGCCGTGGCGAGCGGGCAACGCCGCGCAGAGGCGCCACTCGGCCCCGCGCGAGCACATCGGAGCGAATCTCTACGGGAGAACCGCTGCAAGTGGCAGGGCCGCAAGCTTGCGGGAACAAACACTGCGTGAACAAGGGAAGCGTTTGCCAACAACAGCCGCAACAAGCACCAGCCCAAACAGTGGCATTCTTGAGGAACGTCCACAACGTCCGGGTGCGGTGGTCTCTTGCGCGGTCATGCTGGGCGATGCGTTCCGACGTAAACACTAGAACACCTGCGACGGCAACGACCGCTGCGAGGCGAATCATGCAGAAATCCAACTCCAACGGCAATGACGGCCACGCCGAATACAAGAACTACGGCGGGAAGCAGACTAGCCTGCGGGCAAGAACGCCGAAAATAGCCAGAACGGCTACGACGACTAAGAGGCGAGGTCGGTCTGATGCCAGCAACAACGGCCGCGACAACTACGACAGCGCAGACGCGAGCCAGGCGGAAGGACAGGCTGCAAGAGAGGATGGATAACGAGGAGACAGAGCACCTTCTTACGACGAAGAGCTTGTCACCGTAGACCCCGATTACCTAGCGAAAGCCCGTCTTGGAACACAAATTATGGATCGACACTGCTTGTGCTGGGCCCGGTTACCCTTAGCGCATTCGCATAGTAGGAGGCAGGAGAGAGAGAGAGAGAAAGAGAGAGAGAGAGAAAGAGAAAGAGACAGCAAACTCGCCCGCATGCAACTGACTACTGGCGCCGTGGCACCCTCCCGAGAACCGGCACGACCAGTTCGCCAATCGACTTGGCAGGGTTGTGGTTCTAGCACCCTCCGAATTCTCTACTTCCTGTGCATGGCGATGACACAACCGAAACTCGACCGAACCGACAGCGAAACCGAAACCACCTCAGCAGGGCGCAACGGCGCGGCAACGACACAATCACCGACCGAACCGAACCGAACGCCACCGACTGCGACGCCATCGAACCGACCGCACCGTGAACACCTCGGGGGCGACGGCAGGGGCGAGTGGCCCAGGGGAGAGCAACACGTGCATCCAGGGGCGCCTACGGTCCACGCCTTCGCCGATGCTCCGGGGCGAACGCGTGCAGTGTTCGCCCCCTGGGCTAATTCGCCCCTGTTGTTGCCTCCGGACACCCTCGGGCGTTGGCAGAACTGGGTGGAGTGAGGCCTGGTTCAGTGATGTGTACTGGGGGACGCCCCCCCCCCCGCCCCCTTCCACCAACCGGAACTGCCGTCACCCGAAAAAAACACCAGCTACGCCGGCCCTGGTTTAGTGATTCTGGCCAATTTAGGGGCTCTGGGGCCCTACTACAGTCGGCCTTGATTGGACAGGACACGCGAGAGGACACAAGACCCTTCCGAGGGCCACATTGCCACAGGAATGCAAGAGGCATGGTTCGCGAGACACAGGACACAAAAACACCCTTGATTCGGCAGGGTCGACCTACGAATCCGGGCCGACTGTACTACTAACCGTGTCCCCTTACCTGGGGTCCTGGCCTTAGTGGGCCCTGGAAACGGCAGGGCCGTTTTTTTCACCGCTTCCGAAAAAAAAGTCCCTTGAAAATAGAACCGGCAAAAAACCGGCGACCGGAAACGGCAACAAAAACGGCCCCAGGAGTGGAACCGGAGCGGGAACCCGCAAAGAACGGCAAATCGGAACGGGCAAAAAAACGGCGTCGGAACCGGCAACAAAAACAGCAAAACTGAACCGGTAACAAAAAACGGCCCTGTCGTTGCCAGGGCCCACAAAGTCCCCGAGGCCCTCCCTGGGCCCCCCAGGACCGTCAAGAGGGATGGCCCTGGATGCAGAAGGTCTGCCCCGGGAGAGAGTCCCAGGGCCCAGGGCCCAGGGCCCGCTTCCGCCGGGGCCCGCTGCTTTCCTCGGGGGGCGGCCAGGAGGGGGGTGATGACCTACCCTGACCTTCCAGGAGGGCTAAAAAATAACACCCGACGTAAAAACCTATCCCCGAGCTATTCTACGTCTTGGTTTTAGGCTGTTTCGTTTCGTTTTTTAGGTTTCTAGGTTTCCAATGCTAAACCCGGCACCCAGTGCCCGGGATGCGTGCTGGGACGCGCGGCAGGGGACAGCGCGGGGAGCGGGGGCTCCACGCCGCGGCGGCGCGGCGGCGCGAAGGGGGCGGGGGCGCTGCGCAGCGCCGAGGGAGGACGCTGTGAGGACGGAGGGGGGAGGGGGAGGAGCGAAGATGGGGGAGGAGGAGGAGGAGGTAGGAGATGAGGATGAGGATGAGAGAGGGGAGCGAGGAGGAGGGAGGAGGAGGAGGGGAGGAGGAGGAGGAGGAGGAGGAGGGGGAGGAGGAGGAGGAGGAGGAGGAGGAGGAGGAGGAGTATCTGGAGTATCTGCCTGATCGCGTAGCGATGTATTGGAAAGAAAATTCCGCTGCACCTACTGTAGGTGCTTACTCCTCTGAGCTTGCTCAGCTTTACTGAGAACCTTAGGCCAGAGACCTGAATTGATACGTCTAAGATACTCGCGCCCAGTGGCCGAGGGGGGTTGACACATCATTGCTAGCTTCCCAATCTGCTGGGAGGCGTAGCTCCCGCATGTGGAGCAGAACCAAATCCCCAGCCCAGCGTGGAACCTCGGATGATGGGTTAAATGAATCCACCCCCCTGCTACATGAACCTGCTTGCCCAGGGGGGGTCTCATATAAGTGCCATCAACATTTTCCAGATTGAAACACTCTGAATCATACCATTCAACACGGGTGCTAGCTGTGGCTGACCCCTTACATATATTACATTGTCTACCAGTGTCATCTAATTGGTGATGAGACCTGAAAACAGCACACAGGGAGGGGGCGGGAGGGCGGACAGGCTGAGCTTTCACTCTCCTAGGCTGTCGGCTTCCAGCTGGCAACTCACGAATCTGAGCCTTCTCGAACTCTAGGGCCTCTAAGGTGGATCTCAGGAGCCTCATGCGGACGAGGTAGGCGTCATTCTCGATACCCTGAATCTGCTGTCGAAGGTGCTTTTCCACACGGTGGCTGTCCGCTGCAACTGCTGCAAACTCGTCGGCGACAGTGTTGCCATATGCAAAGGACGCATTGGCACGGCCAAGGGCGACGTCCTCGCCCGTGGCATGAGAGTTGGTGAAAAGAACCACGAAATCGCCTGATCTCCTGGCTCGCTCGACGCCCACCTGGTGCCACAGGTCTGCATCAGGTCCGACTGGCGAGCTCGGGTGTCCATTATAATAGTTGAGGTAGACACCCTCGCAATCAGTGATGGAAACGACGTCTAACTCCGAAACCTGCATGGCGAGGAGAAGGGCGAGCAGCTCGCCTCGGACGACTGTCTGCCTGTCCCCTGGGAGAGGCCCCCACATCGCCGTCTGCAGTTGCATATCGTTGATCCTGAGGCTGGGGAAAGCTGCGATGCCTATGCCCACGCGCCTGAGGACTGGGGAGGCTGTGTCACCTCCTCCGCTGGCATCCCCGAAAATGTACATGACTGAGCTGGTGCGATTGGTCTCGAAGCACTGCGGTGAGAACTTCTCGATGCCATGAGCGGTCCAGTCGTATGTGCTGGCTGGTGGTGGGACCTGTGTCCACGCTTGAGGCAACAGGCCCCTTGTCCAGTAGCACTCGTACATGTCCTGCTGGGCTGAGGCTTGCGCAATCATGTGATCCGTGGAGTCGTACACGGAGCACTTCTGGTTGGCCACGCATTCCCATGTGCGATGGAACGGTGTCTCCTTGGCGGCCTGGCAGCGCGGGCACTTGCCGTCGGTGATGGCGCTGGTCTGCTCCAGCACTCTGGCCTTCGGCCACGTGGCGCCCGCTGCTATGGTGAGCATCATGGTTGAGAGTCGCCGTCCGTGCTTCATCTTGCTGAGGTACTTGAGTAACTTGCGATGTGATCGGTTGTCGATCCCTCTCTCCATCCCAGACCCACCGTAGTGCTGGCTCGCACTGGCCCAGAGCTTGGCCTGTGCGCTGCGGTCGATGTCCTGGAGCAGTGTGTCTGGGATGTCCACGTGAGGGTTACCTGTGAGCTGCTGACGATCGAACTCCCAGGTGTCTTGTCCTCGGCTGTCGACTATGGCCGGCGGGAGGATCCACTCCTGCGGTCCCTTCGGCGTCCAGCCGAGCTCCAGGAGGTACATGATGACGGTGGACTGCGGCCCCTTGATGTGGCGAACCCGCTGTCCGACGGGTAAAGATTGAAAATGCCTGAGTACTGTATCCCAGGTGTGGCGGATGGCCCTCTCCATAGGCCCCGCCTGGATCCATGTCGTGAGCCACTGCTGGATGGTCCCGCGAGGAAACTTGCGTGCTGGGTCGGAGGGGCCTGCCTTGAGGTCCAGCAGCGTTGCGAGGCATCGCCCCTGAAGGCGAGGGCCCAAAGAGTCTCCAAGCCTCCTCCTGAAGAGTGTCAGCTGTGTGCCGAAAACTCCGTGGATTTGATGTGCATAGCTGCCTCCAGCCTGTGCCCCCTGGAGAGCTAGTCTCCCCGTGACGTGGTACCGTCGGGAGGCGCGGGCGAGGCGTAGGATCTTCTTGTGCTGCAGGCCGTGCTTGACGTGGCGCTGCGTCCTGGCACTGCGGGCTGCCCGTACGCCTGCCCCCAGGTCGGTGCCGAGGTAGGCCGCTTGGGCCTTGGGCACCACCTTGAAGCCTTGGCGAGCCAGACGGCGCGCGATGTGCCTCGAGTCGTCCATGCGGGAGCAGAGGATCACACTCTTCTTGGCGATGCTGAGTCCGCGATCTTGGAGTGCGCGGCAAGTGTCCAGCAAGCATTTGAAGAGGTCCCGTCTGATAGCCTCTCGAGACCCCTGCATGCGCTGGGATAGGTCGTCGACCCAGATGCGGTGGGAGCATCTGGCGTGGACCTGAGTCACTCTCCGAATCGCCTTGTAGGTGATGACCTTAGCGAATCGGGTGCCAGATCTAAGTCCTTGAACCACTGATCGAGTTGGTTGGAAGGGTAAAGTGTAACTGCCGCTCTGGGTGAGAACTCTGGGCGCGATGCATAGGAGAAGTTCGAGGCCCAGGACCTCCGCTGGGAAGTCCAACTCGAGGGCCTGCTCCCCGAGGTCGCACCAGCTGATAGAATCGTAAAATTGTGAAATGTCCAGTAGCCCATGGCCCTGGGGTGCCCCTGCATAGGCGCTGAGCTCCTCCTGTAGGGCCCGTTCGTAGGCCTCCCGCAGAGCTGAGTTCCCCCTGATCGCTGCGTCCCAGTGTGCGTGGCATTCGCGGTTCCATGAACGAACTGCGCCCTCACGGCACATGGACCAGCAACGGGCGATTTCGGGTAGTAATCCAACGATGCGGTCTCCATTGTCCTTCTTGGCCCTCATGACTCCTATGGTCATGAGGAGTTGGTGCGGCCACATCTGTAGCTGCTCCATGATGTTGAAAAGACTGGCGAGTTCCTCCAGTGCCTCCTGTGGGAGGCGTAGGAGGTCCAGAGGGCTGAGGCGATCTGCTCCTAACCCTGTGCGTGCTCGCTGTCGTCGTAGGGCATGGCGTACGTCCTCTCCCGAGAGTGGTGGGAGACTCTGAACTTGAATCTTGTCGACGATGTGCTGGTAAAGGTCGGGGAGCCCTCCTAGTGCCTGTCCTGTTGGTGCCCATAGCTGGTGCCAGCAGGTGACCTTGTGGTCAAGCAAGTCCATGGGGTGCACTAGGGTCTGGCTGCCCACCTTTGTCGACTCAGCTGGTTGTGGCTGTGGCTTGAGCGATCGATGTAGTGTGCTCAAGGCTGGGGCGGTGGTTGCCCACTCGCGGAGTGCGAAAAGAGACTTGCCAACTGCTCGTCGTTGGGCGCGTCGGGCAAGGAAACCAGCTGCTGCTGCGTAGTCGACGACCTCCTCGACGGGGAGGGTGTGGATGTGGCTGAGCATGTCCTGCCACTTCGGCCACGGGAAATCGTCCTTGGGTTTGATGATGCCTGCTGCCCCTGCGGGGGCTTCTTGTGACAGACGGTCCACTGCTTCATGAAGCTGCTGTAGCTGACGCAGGCCGTTGCCACGTGCGCGGTGACGGTAGATGTGCTGCAGCGTGGTGTGCAGTCTGGTCCACCATGAGCTGCTCGAATCCCTGGGTGCGGTAGCCCGTCTCGACTGGGCCTCCCGCACCGTCACGACATGAAACTCGGGCCCCTGAGATCTGGAGCGGCCGAGGTGGTCCTGCTGATGGTGGCTGTGGATGG
>CAUYUJ010017691.1:200878-227755 GCA_963575745.1 Prorocentrum cordatum | reverse complement strand
GTGGGAAAACGCACAGTGCGCGAGGGGCAAGGCCGCCGCGCGCGCGGCGGCCCTGGCCCATTCTGCGTGGGGGGAAACGCACAGTGCGCGAGGGGCAGGCCGCCGCGCGCGCGGCGGCCACTGGCCCATTATGCGTGGGAAAACGCACAGTGCGCGAGGGGCAAGGCCCTGGCCCATTCTGTGTGGGAAAGCGCACAGTGCGCGAGGGGCGAGGCCGCCGCGCGCGCGGCGGCCCTGGCCCATTCTGCGTGTGGAAAACGCACAGTGCGCGAGGGGCAAGGCCGCCGCGCGCGCGGCGGCCCTGGCCCATTCTGGTGTGGGAAAACGCAAGCGCGCGCGGGCCAAGGCCGCCGCGCGCGCGGCGGCCCTGGCCCATTCTGCGTGGGGAAACGCACAGTGCGCGAGGGGCAAGGCCGCGCGCGCGCGCGGCGGCCCTGGCCCAGTCTGCGTGGAAAACAAAACGCACAGTGCGAGGGGCAAGGCCGCCGCGCGCGCGGCGGCCCTGGCCCATTCTGCTTGGGAAAACGCATAGTGCGCGAGGGGCAAGGCCGCCGCGCGCGCGGCGGCCCTGGCCCATTCTGTGCGGGAAAACGCACAGTGCGCGCGCGGCGGCCCTGGCCCATTCTGCGTGGGAAAACGCACAGCGCGCGATGGGCAAGGCGGCCGCGCGCGCGGCGGCCCTGGCCCATTCTGCGTGGGAAAACGCACAGTGCGCGAGGGGCAAGGCCGCCGCGCGCGCGGCGGCCCTGGCCCATTCTGTGTGGGACAACGCACAGTGCGCGAGGGCAAGGGCGCTGCCCGCGCGGCGGCCTGGGCCCATGCCGCGCGGGCAACCGCACCTAGCACGCGGGGCCGCGGCCGCCGCGCGCGCGGCGGCCCTGGCCTATTCTGCGTGGGAATGTGCACAGCGCGCGTGCGCGCGCGGCGGCCTTTGTCCATTCAGCGGAAAACATACCATGCGCGAGGGCGCGGGCAAGGCCAATTCTGCGCGGGGGAAACACGCAGCGCGCGAGGCGCAAGGCCGTCGCGCGTGCGGCGGGCGAAGCCCATTCTGCGTAGGACAGTGCGCCACGCGCGAGGGGCAAGGCCGCCGCGCGCGGCGGTCCTAGCCCATCCTGCTAGAGAAAACGAGCTGCGCGCAAGGGGCAAGGCCGCGGCGCGCGCGGCGGCCCTGGCCTATTCTGCGCGGGGTCTTGCATAGTGCGCGAAGGGCAAGCCGTCGCGGTCTGGCCCAGTCCGCGCGGGAAAGCGCGCAGCGCGCGAGGGGCAAGGCCGTGGTGCTTCGGTTGCCGAGGCCGCCGCGCCGGCGGCGGCCCCACGCGTTCGCCGCGTGGCTTTTTCTCTGGAAAAAAACGAGGAGGGCGGGTGAGGGCGGAGCGGGGGGGGGGGCGACGGGGGAGGACAGGGGAGGATTTGAAGGCCACCCCCGCGGTCCTCAGCGACGCCGCGGCGACGTCGAAGAAGCCGCCGCCGCCGCCTGCCTGCGCCGCTTGGCGTGGGCCTGCTCCGCGGCGTCCCAGCACGCCTGCGCCTTGGGCCAGCGATAGCGGCGGTCCGGGTATCTGGGCGGCCCTGGGACGTCGTGGATAGCCATCCATTGTTCCCAGGAGCGTTCCGCGGCCGAGTGTTCGGACTGCGCCGCCTCGAGGGCGGTCCGCAAGGAGCGGGCTTCACCGCGGGCCGCGGCTGTCTCCTGGGCCGCCGCCTCGGCGCCCACGCGCGCGGCGGCTGCGGCGACGGCCTGGGCCACCGCCGCAGAGCGGACCTCCTCGCAGCGCATCCCCCACTGCTCGCAACGCATCCTCCACTGCTCGGAGGCCGCCCGCTGCACGGCGACCTCGGCCTGGGCGGCGTCGCGAGCCTTTCGGGCCGCAGTGCCGCCGCTCGCCCCAGGCGTCTTGTAGCGGTATCCGCCCTGGCGACTCGGGAGCCGGACCCTCTTCTTGACCGCCGTGGGGGAGGACTCAGCTGGCGGGGCCTGGGCAGGGGCGCCTGGACACGGCCCATCTGCGGGGCCGCCTTGGCATGGCCCCCCCGCGGGGGCCGCCGCGGAAGGACGCTTTTTGATCCCCATGGCTACGTCGCAGCCTCATACTCGCACCCCCAATAAGGCATCCTTGATTCCTCATTGGGTGCTGCGTTGTCGGCCCCCTGGTTTCGCCATGCGCCCCGCTTTCACAGAGCGCCCAAAAGGGCCCAGGATTGCTCGAAGAGGGCCTCGGAAACTCCAAGATGGCCCCCCGAACGGCCCAGGATAGCCCAGGGTAGCTTAAGATTGCCCCCGCCAGGCTCCACGCGTTTCCAAGGCCGCCCCACGACGGGCCCAAGTGGCCACGGAGCCTCCCCAAGCAAGCCGCCAGGCAGCCAACGCCCTTGCACAAGCCAAAGGGAAATAAGATGTGGTGCGCCTGCTCGCCACTTGAACTTCGCTGGCCCCCCGAAGCCTTAACGTGGTTCCAAGAAGGCCCGAAAATTAATCCAAGAGGCCCCGGGACCGCCGAGAAACCCCCATGACGTTTCAAAACGGCCCCCCCCCCAAGAGCTCCCAAAAGACATCCCAATCGACTCTTAGAAGCATCCAGGAGGCCTCTGGCCCTTTTGCTCGCCCTCCTCGCCCCCGTCCGCCTGTTACTCATCCTTTACTCATCCTTATCCCTCTTCCCTCTGCCCTCCTCCCTCCTCCCTCGTCCCCCACGTCCTCCTCCATCCCCTCGGGCCCCTCCCCCGCCCCCCGAGTTCTTGTTCGAGACGTCCGTGCTGCTGGGGCGGGCTTATTCGTTGGGGTTCGGGCGGGCTCTGGGCCGGCTGGAAGGGATGTTTCAGGGGCCGCCCCTGAAACATCCCCGCGGGCGGGGGGGGGGGGGTAAAAAGACAAGCTCTTGGCTGCTGCTGCGGATCGCCCGTGCGGCAGCGCGCCCGCAGGAAGCTGAGCAGCCGAGGCGAATGCGCTCCCTCCTATGCGAGGCCCCCCCACGCGCCGCCGCGCAGGCAAGTAGACCGCCAGTGCCCGAAGGAACACTTACATATTTGATGTGCTGTTCGCGCTGGTGTTGATGCTACGTTTGCTGAGCGTGCCTTCTTCCGTGTTACTATTGGACGGCAGACGAGGAGGACACAAGGGGAACGGGGTGGGCCTTTTTATATACGTATTGCCCAGGACGTAAATAAATGATCGGGCAGCATAGAGGAAAGGGGGCTGACACATTCAAAATGTTGTCCATGTTGGTACTTCAGCGGCTTCGCGCGCGCCCAGGCTCCCTGCCGTTTACGTGGGCATCCATCGTTTCTGAATGGGTCGGTGACCTTCCTTCCACCGCAAAAGATCCACGTGGCGACATCTGGTGGGCGGGGGTCCAATGGGGGGAAGCGGGAGTGGGTCGCGCGAATCTCTGGAGGTTGGCGCGCGCACCCGTCGACTCCGATGGCCGCGGCCCCGCTCCCGCACTGCCGCGCAGTGCGCGCAGCCCGCGGCACCCTGGCGATGCCCCCCCGGGCAATGTGGCCCAGGCTCCGCAAAGCGAGCCGCACAAGCAATGGCCAAACCTACGAGCGAACGCCTGCCCGCACTGCCGCGCAGCGCACTACAGATCATCGAAATTGAACGGGCATTTCTCCAGCTTCTTCTCCTCTCGGGCGGTCGCTAACGCAGGGTCAACAAAAAGAAAGGTGATGAGGACTGCAGGAAATTGGCCCTAAACGGGCTGGCCGTGTAGGCCCTCTACAAGGGGGCCGTTGAAGGCCCCCCCATCCCCAAGTGGCCCTTTCTTCGCCCTACGTTTATTGACCCTACGTTACCCAGCCCCCGATCCTCGTGGTGAACCTTCCACGCCCACCGCAGACAAGCAGAGAGAGCCTTGCAGTGCTCGGCGCAAGACCCCGGTGGATCATCGCATGTCCGCGTGTGAGACCGCGGAGGGACCTTACGGGTTTTTGGAAACGACAGGGTCGTTTTTATTGTTTGACTTCGTTTTATTGTCCTTCCGGTTCCAGTGCCGGTTTGCTTCCGGCCCAGTCGCCCCTTTTGTCCGGCCCCTGCCCCGGAATACTTGGGAACGTCGAAATCAAAAACTGAAAACTGCCCTGGCGTTTCCACGAACCACTAGGGGCGGGACATCCCTGGTGCTGTACTTCACCTGCCACTGCCGGTTGTTGACTGGTGAAATGGAGCAGCCTTTTGCCGGCGGCAAAAATGCGGCCGCCTCTGACTGCGTGTAATGTTTCTCGTTGAACGGCGCTACAATCTTCGCTTTCTTGCTGGCCGGGGCCTCGCCCTCGCCACTCCCGTCGCCGCCGGCGGTCGAACTGCTGCCCTCGCCGCCGCCAGGGGGGGGGGCCCCCTCGCCGCTCCCCTGGCCGCCGCCACTCGAGCCGCAGCCCTTGCCACCGCCAACGCCGCCCAACTCCTCGCCGTCACCCTCCGTCTGGATGAGCGACCGCTTCTTGCGACCATTCTGCCTCTCGACCTCCTGGTGGTCTTTCTCATTGATGAGTTCTTTCGCGACATCCTCATTGTCGTCGACAGCGGAGCGCCAACGACGCCTGCCCACGATGGACTCGCGGCGGGAAGCGATGGCGCCCCACTCCTCGTCGTTGAGAACCCCGAGGACGTGTTCGCACAACGCCCGGACCATGTCCATGAGCAACTGCGGCTTCCTGCCTGGCGGCTTCTCATCGCGCCATAAACGGTCCAGCATCTCCAACGTCAAATGGGGGAACCCTGGGCCAAACGCGCACGGCCCGCGCGGGTCCGGCGCGCACCCCGACAGCGACAAGCATAGCAGGGCCGAGTAAACCAGTCACGGTCAAGCCGCGACGCGGGCGATATTCCTGTGGGCGACCCCTCCACGCTGCCAGTCGCCATCGGGGTGCTCGCGCAGACATGGGCAATGCTGTGCGGGCTGTGCCGTGGCCGCGCCTCGACGAGCCGAGAACGCCATCAGGGCGCGGTCCCCGCACTTCGTGACCTCGAGAACGATCTGCCGAAGAGGAAGTCCGAGGCTGGAGGGGTCCCGCACGCTGATCTCCATGCACTCCCAGTCCGTCACGTCCCACACGGTCGCCACGACCCACGGCTTCTCGGACCTCCCACGACAGTCCTCAATACCATGGCTGTCGTCGCCGCCGCTGTCGCCGACGCCGCCGCCGCCATCTTCATCGCCCTCGTCGACGCCACTGAAACTGCGATCGTCTTCCGTGTCCGGTCCAGACCTGTCCAAGACGAAATGCGCCGTGCCCCCGTCGTGCTTCACCTCGCCCTTCCACACGACCATGGCGTAGGCATTCACCGAAAGAACGAGGCCACTGATATCCTCGGTGAAGACGTCGGTGCCCATGATGACGTGCCCCTCGACCGCCAGCAAGCTCCGCCAGGCATCGCGCAATGCTGCGGGCGCTGGGGCGTGCAACAGCGCATGGTTGGCACACGGGATGTCCAATTGTCTGATCGGCGCAATCCCCTTGCTGACCTCGCACGTGTTAAGGAACTTTTCCTGGTCCAAATCCATGGAAAACCATGGCTCGCGAGCCTTCGCCTTAAACATGCCGACGGGGGGCCGGGGGCCGCTCGCAACGGCGTCGGCGGGGCCAGGCAGGATCGGACTCATTTCGAAATCCTCCAAAACCGATGAGGCGGCAACTGCGTGCCAAACAGCCGGCGGCTCTTGCCGACCATTTCTGACGCCCTCGGTCTCCGCGCGGCACACGTTGAATGAGTCCTCAACGTTCTTCGATGTACTCGCCACGAAACTGGCATCCCGCACCTCCTTGAGCATGTCTGGGGGCAAACAGACGTTCTCGCACTCCGCCGCCGATACGCACAGCTCGCGGCACCACTGATTCTGCGGCCATTCCATAAACCGGATGATGGCCTGAAGCTGGTGGTCATCTTCCGCTTCGCGCTCCAGGGTCGCTAGCCTGGACCACATCTCGCCGATCGTCTCCATGCCCAGGGCCCGGGTCACTACGTCGTGGGACAGCTGCGTGAAAGCGAGCGCAGGCATATGTAATGAATGGAGCATGCTCTGCCCGATCTCCATGGACGCCAAGCGCCGCCAAAACAAGAATACGCTCTCCAACAGCTTCGCGCGCATGTCCGGCTGCAACATGAAATTGTCCGAATGGTACCCCCCAGAAAGAATGCCCGCATTCACCAACAAGTCAGCGTTGAAAAAAACGTCCGCCATGTCCCTGATGTGCTGGACGCCGCCCCCCGACGCTAGGCTGACGTTGTGCGACTGCCGGCCCATAAGTGTCTTCATCTCCGTGATGGCTGAGTTGTGGGAAAGCTCCAACGGCCGAACGATGCAATCGATGAGAAGCAGAGCGCTCCGAGACCCCCTGCATGCGAGAATCTCCGTGCACAGATGGACTGTATTCTCGCAGCGCCCCCTGAGCTTGTCCAAGTTACCTCCGCCACTGCCCTTGACGGCACGATTCTTCGGTGCGATATCGGCATTCCCGGCTGAACCACCTGTGTGGAGCACGGAGGGTGGGAATGGAGGATCGAGGATCGAACCGTTGGGGTCCCGAGGTCCAATGGCGCGCCCTGGCGTGCGACACGGCTCACGGCGGATGGCACGAATAGCCTGCTTGTCAAAGTTTACATAGCAGACGGAGGGCGGGAGCGGGGGTGGGAGGAAGTGGAAGGCAGGGAAGCGGAAGGGCGGGGGGCCGAAGGGGAGAAAAAGGGAGGGGGCGGAGGGAGAGGTTGAATAGGAACAGCACGTTCGTGGCCGCATTTCTGACAGAAGAAGGAGGGATGTTTCAGGGGCGGGCGAAAAGGGACGCGGGGGCAGAAGGGGAGGGAGGGGTTGAATAGGAGCAGCAGGGTCGTTGCCGCATTTCTGACAGAAGAGGGAGGGATGTTTCAGGGGCGGCTGGGGCCCACAGGTAGGGGAAGGGGGGGGGCACCTCCGACCACTTGGCCACGGGGCTGCTTTTCGATCCGATTCTTTTTTTCTCGCACTTTGTTGCTACTCTCGTTGTTGTTGTCGGTGGTCCCCCCCCCCCCAAAAAAAAAGGAGGGTCCATCGGCCCAGGGGCCAGAAACGGAAGGGGGATGTTTCAGGGGCGGTTGGAAACCGCAGGCGGGGGGCAGCTCCGACGACTTGGCCACGGGGCTGTGTTTCGATCCGCGATTGTTTTTTTGCTCACGGCCCCGGGGCCCAGACGGGGCCCAGAAACGGCCCCCAGGGGCCGAAAGGCCGAAAACGGCCGAAAGCGAACGGCGACTCCAGGCGACGGGCGCCCTACGGTGGCCCCCAAGGGCGGCGACCCCCAACGGCGATCCCCGCGACCGCGAACGACGACCCCCGCGACGTTCAACGGAAGACCGCCTGCCCCCAGGGCAGCGGGTCGATCCTCCGCGAACAGAGCCAGCTCCGAGAAGTGCTCGTAATACCCCTTCTGGAGGCATTGGACCAATTTGGTGTACAAATTGAGACTCCACAAAGGCAACATGGGCCGAACCCTTTGCCACAGCTGGAACCAGCGATTCAATTCTACCACGGTGCCCATGCCTTCCTGAACGAACTTTCGAATGCGCCCGCGAACCCACTCGCGGTGGTCGTCGCTGCCGTAATTCGCTGGCAGCTTGCCGCTGTGCAAGTCCCAACTGATGAAAGGGTATAGCACAATGAAAAGACCTCCGTCGTCGTCCTTGGTCGAGTCCATGTACTCGAGGACCGCACCTTGGGCCTTATCATAGTTCGCCGCCTCGTTCCACGGGCCGCAAGGGGTGTTCACGACAACGAGGCCCTCCGACTTAATGACGCCCAAGCCGCTGGAGGTCAAGGAATCGGTCAGGTTATTCGCGTGCCGGTGGCACGGGTCGAGCCACCGATGCCCTCGCAAACCCACCGTCGAGAACAGCAGCGTCCTCGATGGCCATCCGATGCTGCCCTGGTCGAGGTTCGTGTGCAAGATGCATCTGCGGCCGGCCCAGTGCCCCTCGAACTTCTTCGGCCCGCTGCCCTCCTGAACGAGGGCGCGCCAGGGCCGCCCGAAGCTGGCTGCCTGCAGCGCCCGCGGCAGTTTCTCAGTCCGCACGAAGGACCTCGTCGCGCCCGGCGGCAAAGCCCGCAAGGGCTTCTTGGGCACGAACTTCTCCAAACCTTCGCCCCAAGCGGCCTCGATGCCCTGGTCGAGGGCGAGTAGAGACGACCAGTTTGCTTTCTTGGGGCACGTCATGTTCTTATCTTTCTTTGCCATGGCCTTCGCCTTGACCTTGCTGAAGAAAGATTTGACCCGGGCCAGCCAAGCGTCCTTGGACCTCCGGGTCCAGAGCCCCGTCGCGGCGGTCCGCATGCCGCGCCAGTCGGATAGAACCTGGCTGCGGCACGAGCAGGTTAGGGGGCGGCCGCGCGCGCGAACCGCCCATTTACCCCGATCGCGTTGCACACGGGAAACCCCTTTGCAACGCGACCGGGGTAAATGGAACCATTCACCCCGCTCGCGTTGCAAACAGGAAACGCCTTTGCAACGCCACCGGGGTAAATGGCCCGTTCGCGTCGCGGGGTCGCTCGGGCCGCGGCGCGCGGCGCGGGCCCTCCGGCCCGAGCGACCCCGCGACGCGAACGGGCCATTTACCCCGGTGGCGTTGCAAAGGCGTTTCCTGTTTGCAACGCGAGCGGGGTGAATGGTTCCATTTACCCCGGTCGCGTTGCAAAGGGGTTTCCCGTGTGCAACGCGATCGGGGTAAATGGGTGGTTCGCGCGCGCGGCGCGCGCCCTCCGTTCCCTCTCGGGCCAGGCACCTGCGGCGGCAGAACGCAGCCTCGTCGGGCAGCGGAGCTCCACCCGAGCATAAGCAGGACCTCCTTCGCTGGCCGCCCGAGCCTCGCGGCGTCCTCCCAGACGCCGTACGTGGAACTGCCCAGACCGAACTCGCGATTGCAGGCCACGTGGTACGAGCTGACCTCCTGGCGCGCCCATGGCTGGGGCACTCGGGACGGCGGGGAACGACGGCGGAGAGGGGCCAGGGAGGCGGCCGAGGCCATCCGTAAGGCGTCTGAAACTGCGGCGGCGGCGCCGCCCCAATAGGCACGACTACGACGACGAAGCGGCGGGCCACTTGGCGGACGACGAAGGCGAGGACGACGGCGCTGGGCGCAACAAGCGGCGGCAGCCCCGATCCTTCAGAGTCCACGCGTGATGACGAGCTGCTTGGAAGCCGTCAACCTTGAGGACCGCCTTCCCGTTGAGCGACTGCCCGGACTTCTTGATTTTCTTCATCAAGAACTCGCGGTACGTGTCTGCCGCTTTCCTCCTGACGCGGCCCTCCTTCATGTCAACCCTGTGGGGCGGGACGTCCGTCATTTTCTCGGCCAACGTCTTGGCGATGTTCCTCGCCACGTAGCCCACCAAGTACTTGAACACGTGCTTCGCCATGGGGCATGCGGACATCTGCCGACACGCGGCCTGCATGCACTGAAAACAGGATGCCTGTGGGGACGCGGATCGGGCGAAAATAGCATCGAAGGTCGTCTTGGGCAGGTGCGGGCACACACCGCCGACCTCGTCGGGGCAGAAACCCACACCATTGGTCAACAATGTGTCCACGATCTCCGGGCCGAAGTCGAAGCTGAGGAGGCACCGGTCGAATAGCATGCCACCCATCAAAGCTGCTCGCTCCCTTTGTTTGGTCTTGCCGGCGCCGCTCGCCCACTGCGCGTGCAGGGCGACTACGAGGCTGGTGGCGAGGCATTGTGACGTCCTCGTGTAACTGGACACCGCCAGGTTCTGGTCGCCCTGGCACATGCGATAGCTGGGCACGTACAGGTCGTCGAACACCCAGCCTACGTCATCGCACATGGCCTTCAACACGCCCCGCTCTTTTTTAGCCTCCCTCCAGACGTCCACGCGGGCCCTCCCCTGCAGGAAAGCCTTAATCACGCCGTCCATCTCCCAATATATGGGCCCATCATCGTAGACCAGAGCGACGTAGTGCAGCGACGTCACTGACCCATCCTTCGCCGCCCGAGAGGTCTTCACATCGTGATGCTTCCACGGCACATACGCCATGGCAGCGATGGGCCGCCGCGCGGCCCGCCCGGACAAAAGGGGGCCCCACCCCCCCTGCTCACGCCAAGCGCGCGCGCATCTCTCGGGGCCCTCCAGGGCCAGGAGGGAAGAGAAAAGGAGGAAAAGCAGGGAGGAGGAGGGAGGGGGAGGGAGGGAGGGGGAGGGAGGGGGGAAGGAGCAGGAGAAGAAGAGGTGAAGAGGAGGGGGCGGGAAGGGAGGGGGAGGGGGGAGAGGAGAGGGACGGGGGAGGGAGGCGGCAAGCAGGCGCCCGTAATGCGAGCACGATTTTCCAAGCCTCGATTTCGGCCCCTGGGGGCCGCTTTGGGGCCCGAGGTCCGTCGAAAATGGATCGCGACCTCGACGGGCCGCGCATTCAACAAAATCACACCGTCGAGCTCGCACTACCCCCTCGCGCGGGGCGGGCGGCGCACCACGGAGCGGGGGCCGCCGCGCGCGCGGGCGGCGGCGGCGACTGTGGCGTGGCGATGAGGGGCCCCCCCGACGGCCAGAAAGCCTCGAACCTCGAGGTTCGAGCGTTCGAACTTCGTACCCCTCAAACGTCGAACAAACGACGACAGGTTATGTTTTTTGGGTCCCTCGGCTGGACGTGCCGCGACATGACACGCCAGTGGCAGGCCGACGGCCTCTCGGCCGCCCCGGGACCGACGAAAAATCGGCCCAGGGCGCAAAACCGGTCCCGGGGAAGGTCTCCGGACCTCCAGGGGCCACCTGGGGCCGCTCATCGCGCGACAGCGGCGGCGACTGTGGCGACGGGCGGCACGGCGGGGGGACGGTGCCGAGACGGGCGGCCGCGACGGGCGGCGGCGGGCGGAGCCGCCCGTCGATCCAGAGCTGGGCAGAGGCTCTCCGCGGGCCCAGCGCAACCGGAGCGGGGCAGAGGGTTTTTTTTTTTGAGCATTTTTTTCGGCGCCGTCGGCCCCTGGAGGCCGTTTTCGGGCCCCGGAGCCGTAAGGAAAAATACCGACACAGAAAAAAACCCAAGAAACAGGAAAGGGGGAGGGATGTTTCAGGGGCGCTGGGGGAACAGATCCCGGGCCCGGGGCTCTGTTTCCCCAGCGCCCCTGAAACATCCCTCCCCCTCTCTTTTCTGTTTGGGGCGGGGCGGCCGTGGGCGCGGCGTAACCAGAGATGGGCAGAGACTCCGACGTGGTTTTTGTTGTTGGCCAGCGACGCAGATGCTCAGCGCTATCGGCCCCTGGAAACCGTTTTCTGGGCCCGGGGCCCCGCGAAAAAAAAAAGACGCGGATCGGAAAACAACCCCGCGGCCACGTCGTCGGAACCTCCCCCGGACTCTGATCCCCCCGCGCCCCTGAAACATCCCTCCCGCTTTCTTCTCTTTTTTCCCTCCCCGCGCCATGTGTCAGGCCAAAAAGCACCATGCGTCTTTGACCGCTGCCTGAAAAAGACGAAGGTGTGAAGGTTTTACAAGGTTCGAGACCACCTTATATCTTGCCGTATAGCACCATGATGCGCTGAAGGCTGCCAAAAAAAATACCTACAGCACCATGCGTGTTGCCCGATAGCGCCGTACCTCTTTGAAGGCTGCCTAGAAATCATAATATAGCACCATGCGCGTTGCCAGATAGCGCCGTAGCTCTTTGAAGGCTGCCTAGAAAACGCCATTCGCACCATATATGTTGCCAGGTAGCACCATGACTCTCTGAAGGCTGCCTAGAAAACACCATAAAGCACCATGACTCTTTGAGGGCTACCAAGCAATCACCATGGACCACCATAAAAGTGGCCAGATAGCACCATGATGCGTTGAAGGCTGCCAAGAAATCACATATGGCACCATACATGTTGCCAGATAGCACCATGACTCTTTGAAGGCTGCCACGAAATCACCATATAGCACCGCGTGCGTTGCCAGATAGCACTACAGCTCTTTGAAGGCTGCCTAAAAAAACCACCGTTTACCACCGTATGTTGCCATGTAGCACCATGACTCTTTGAAGGCTGCCGAAAAATCACCATATAGCACCATATGTGTTGCCAGATAGCACCATGACTCATTGAAGGCTGCCAAGAAATCACCATATGCCACCGTATATGTTGCCAGATAGCACCAGTCACTGCCGAAATTCCAACTTATGACGGCGCTGGACAAATATCTTCTTTGCAGGGGCGTGCACAAGGCCCTGCCACCACAAGTAGCTCAGGTACGTGTCGAGGCCGTAGTACCCCTCGTTCTGGTACTCCCATTCTGCGCGGTCGATGAGCCTCTGGCAAGAAGAGCGGGAGATGGCCAAGGCGTGGGCCCCGAAGACGGGCCACCGATTGAGGCTGTGGTAGCCGCACCACACGGCGGTCGCCCGGGACGCGCTCCCGAGGGCCTCATGCACGTCAGCTGCTCCGAGGCCCTTGACCAGCCGCGCGTCGTCCTCGAGAAACAAGACGAACCTCAAGCCAACATCGGCGTGGAAGGCCTCCGCGGCCCTCGGGAGCACCATGCGGTGGAATGCCGCCATGCAGCACTGGTGAGCCTTCACGTGCTCGAGACGCTGGCCCCGGCATTTGCTGGGCGGGTGCAACAGATCGATGCCTTGGACGCGGTGAATCCTCGATGGGTCCAATCCAAGCGAGTCCGAAAGATGCGCCCGCGTGTCCGAGAACATCGACTCACTATCCTCGCGGCGCTTGGGGCACAAGATGAAGCACAATATGGAGCCCATCAGCGCCTGGGCGACGCTGGCGGCCTGGCTCTGCTCACTGGCGCGCTTAGCGGCGCGGCGGCGCTGGTGCGCCCGACGGCGTTCGTCCGCCTGGAAAAAAACCGAAAAGACGCCATACACATAAACTGTCGGAGGTCTGCGCGGGTTTCTTGGATCGGCGCTGGCCCCCCCGCCTCCCTGGCTCCCTGGCGCGGGGGGGAGGGGGGGTTGCCCAACGCCGACCCAAGAAGTCCGCGCGGACCTCCGAGACTTCACGTTTATGGCGTCCTTTCGTCTTGGAGCCTTGGCTTTGCCACCCCGCTTGTGCACCTCGCGGACATGGCGATTGAGTGCGACTTGCGCACTCCGCGCGCTCGAACCCCAGAACTTTTTAGTGCACTTCTCGCACTGGGCGTGAGGCATGGCCTAACCGACCCTGGGCAAAGTGCTTGAGCAACAACGGCTACATGAACCCCGCCTCTTCCTTTCGACGGTCTTTTTCGATCGCCCCTGAAACATCCCTCCTCCCTGCGTCGTGCTGGAAAGCTCTGGCTGGGATGGGCGGCCGAGGACGTCGGAATCTCCGTTCGGTCCTTCCCGGTCGAAGGTGGGCACGCGCCCAAACCATCGAATGTCAAAGCGGCCCAGCGGGGAAGGGGGGCAAGGAGGGATGTTTCAGGGGCGCTCGTGCAGGATGGGGTCGAAGGGCGAGCGGATAGACGCTCCAAGATGGGGTCGGGAGCTCGAAGTCGGCGCCACGAGCCCCAGGGCGGGGTCGCCAGCGGCAGGATGGGGTCGAGAGCTCTAGGACGGGCTCAAAATCTGCAAAATCTGCAAGATGGGGTCGAGGACTCCACGACGGAGTCGAACAGGCCTCTTTCCGCGCGTCTTGTCGCCTTCCCGAAGCAGCCGTCCGACGGCAAAACCCTGACCCCCCCGTGCGCTACCCGACAACACGTGCAAGTACAGTGGCCTGTCGGCTTTGAGGGCCTATAAAGTTATATATAGGAGTTTGGGAGAACATGGGGCTCATCGGCCTCGTTGGGCCTATAGGGGCTACAGGGCTTTGTAGGACTTGGAGGCTTCTAGGGCTTATATGGCTTACAGGGTCCATAAGGCTTGTCGGGCTGATAAAGCCTATGGAATCTGAAAGGCCCATAGAACGTACACGGCTTTGAAGGCGCGCGAAGCTCCCTATAGCTTGTAGGGCGCATAAGGCGCGTGAAAGGCCGATAAGGCATACAAAGTTCATAGTGCCTATGGGGGCAACAGGGCCTAGATGGCTTATAAGGCTTGTGGGCTACTAGGGCTTACAGGGCGGGCCTCTACACGGCCCCTGAGCCTTGGGCCCGCGAGTACGAATTTCCGCTGACCGAACAGCAGCCCCGTGGCCAAGGCGTCGGAACTGGCCTGCCTGCGTTTCCCAGGCGCCCCTGAAACATCCCTCCCCTTCCGTTTCGGGCGCCGGCGGTGTCCCGCCCAACGATGTTCCCCGACGGCGGGCGCCAAACGATGACCCCCAGTGGCGGCGACACCCAACGATGGCCCCCAACAACGACGACGATGACGACGACGACGGCGGCGACTGCGACGAAGATGACTCCGACTCCGACTCCGATGACTCGGACTCCGACTCCGACCCCGGGTCCGACGACGACGATAGGGAACTCTTTTGTTGTTTCGCTCCTGGGGAAAATGGTTTCCCCGCTGCCTTTTCGCGGTCTGGAATGCCGCCTGGTTGCCCCCCCCCCCTTTCCCACAGGGCCACGCGTGACGACGGACGACGACGCGGTCACCCATCCAGGACGGGGCCAAGAGCTCCATGCAACGGACAAGCGTTCCAATATGGGGACGATAGCTGAAGGACGGGGCCAAGAGCTCCCGAGCGACTCAGGGAGGAGGGATGTTTCAGGGGCGGTTGAGAAAAACTTCGGAAGGACGCGGTGGGGACCGGGGCCCAGGATGGGGTCGAGAGGTGAGCGGATAAACGCTCCAGGATGAGGTCGAGAGCTCGACATCGGGGCCGCGAGCTCCAGGGCGGCCTCGAAAGCGGCAGGGTGGTGCCGAGGGATCCAGGGCGGGCTCAGGAAGTCCCGATGGGCTCTGGCAGGCCTCTACCCGTACGTTTTGTCGTCGTCTTCCCGTAGCAGCCCCCGACGGCAAAGCCCTGGCCGCCCCGAGATACCGGACAGCGTGTGCAAGTGCAGTAAGGCCTAACATGTTTGCTATGCCAATAGAAGGTTCTAGGATTATGTGGCTCAAAATGCTTATCGGGCTCAGCGGGCCTACAGGGATTAAAAAGCTCTTAAGGCTTCTAAAGCGCCGAAGGCTTAGAGAGCTCGTCGGGCCGATGGGGCAGATGAGGCTAGTGGGGCCCATAAGGCTCATACGGCCCATGGGGCTTATAGGGCTTGTAAGGCTTAAGGTCCGTAAAGGCGCAGTAGGCGTCCTATGGCAGGATAAAGCTGCTAAAACATATCAGGCGTGTAAACATTTTGTAACGTCTATGGGGCCTGGAAGGCCTATGAGGTTTATAAGGCTTATGTATATATGTATAGATGTACATATGTATATATGTATATATGAATATATGTATAAGCGTATATTTTCGTGTGTATATATATATATGTTGAGGCCGTCGGCCCCCCCCCCCCCGACGCGGCCCAGAAGTCGTCGAAGGAAGGACGGGCGGGGCGGGAAGGAAGGATGTGCTTTCACTCCACAATGTTTGTGTAATATACCCCGTGCCTGGGCGGTCTCAAAAGGCGCGGGGATGGCCAGCGGCCATCCCCGTCTCAAAAGGCGATGTTGTACCTCGCTCGTTTGGCCAGCGGCCAAACACTCACGCTCGTAAGCACGAGCGCGCACTGCTGCGCAGTGCACGGGCCCCCATCGCCCCTATCTCAGGGGCGTTAAAATTCTTGCGCGAGCCCCGCCTGGGCCGCCTCACTCAACCGCAGGGTCGCCGCCAGTCTTGGCGATCTGCCCGTCCTCCCCGGGCAAAAAGAAGTCAGCCTCCGCCGAGCCGTCCCCCGCCTCCTCGCTGCCCGCCTCGACACCCACTGCGGCCGCCGCCTCGTCGACGGCAGGCGGCCCCGCCGAACTCCCCGCAGACCCCCTGCTTCTCTGCCACCTCGGATGCTTGGGGGCCGGCGCAGAAGGCGGAGAGTCTGTCGGAGGCCTCTTTGGCGAGGGCGTCGAGGTCACAAGGGCGGGGTCTGTCGGGGGCCTCTGTGGCGGGGGCGGCGAGGCCGCAACCTCCGCGTCCTTGATGGCCAATGTCCGTGACTTAGCTTTCCACGCCTTCGTAGTCTCCTGCAGCGAGAGAACGGCCACGCACGGCAAAGTGGCTGTCGAACCGGCGTGGACAATCATGGCCTCCGTCTTGGAGAAGTTCTTCGTGATGCTGAAGTCGTCCTGCATTGGCCGCTGCCCGTCCAGGAAGCCCTCGTCCACGACCTCGCCCGGGGTATTCGTCTGGCGATGCACGACGAACAAACGACCCTCTTCCACAAGCACCTTGTAGTGTCCCACGGCAGGCCAGCGCACTGGCATCGCCAAGTCCCGCGCCCGTCGCCCGTTCGCAACGTTGAGCGCCTCGTACTTCTCCACCAAATCGGCCACCGTGTCGAAGCCCTTCCAGTCGGCGTCCTTTTTCTCGTCGGTCACGAACTCCAGCAACTCCAGTAAGAAAGGCTTTGGGATCTTGCGCTGCCCCTTCGCCAGGCAACCTTTAAGGGCCGCCGCCGACAAGCTGACTGGCTCCAAGCGCTCGAGGAGATACTCCAGGAATTCCGCGGAAGCGGCGTCGGGCGAGGCGGGCACGTCCATCGTCAGGAACGCGTCCTGCGCATGGGCAGAGCACTGGCCCCCCGAATCGGCCACGGATCTGATCAGAATCGCGATCACCCCAGGATCTGATCTCGAATCGACCAAGCCGTCGCAGGCCCCGCCCTCATCGGTCGCACCGTCGCAGCTGTCGGCGAAACGTCGGCAAAGCCGTCCCCGCCATCGCCGCCGTCGTCGTCGCAGCATGGGCTCGCGCCGCGAATGTGTGATCCACAATCGTCCTCGGGACTCGGATCCGCGACGTTCGGTCCAGGCCCGCGCCGTCGCCACATCGGCAAGTGTGGAGGGGGCAAGAACAATTCTACATGACGATCCTTGGTGATCTTCTTCGGGGTCACGGTCTCGTCCTGCGTCTTCTTGCCTGCAGCCTTCCACTCAGACAGCTGCTGGCTGACGGCTCCAGGCTTGTCCGCCCCTGGGACGGTCTCGTCGAGGTTGAGGAACTTCAGATCCATGAGCAGCTTCTTGATGTGACGAATGGCGTCCGGGTGCGCTTCCATTACCTCGTTGATGGTTTCCTTGTCAGCCTCGATGTCGAGAACTGCGGCTTTCTGGGTGGCAAGCTGCCTCCTGTCGCGGGCGCTCATCTTCTTCCCCTTCGGCGCCATACTCGGTGATTCAATCGCTAGCTGTGGCCCGAAAGCCTCCTGGTAACGCCGCGGGCAAAGGGCGCGGCTGGAGACTCGGCGCGTAGGCTCGAGCCCCAAGATGGCGGAAGAGGGTCCAAGTTGGCCCGAGCTGGCCTGCAAGATGGCAGACAGTGGCCCAAGTTGACCCCCAGCTACAGATCGGAATGGTGTTGAATGAACGATGGGGAAGAGCGAGGACGGGGGAGGCGAGAATCGCGGGGCGAGGGAAGAGAAGGTGGAGGAAGATGCAGGAAGAGGGAGCGAAGAGGAAGGGAGGGAGGGAGGAGGGAGGGAAGAGGGAGGGAGGGAGGGAGGGAGGGAGGGAGGGAGAAGATTTGGAGGGTAAGGGGGGATGGGGAGGGAGGAAGGGAGTGAGGGAGGATGGGAGGGAGAGGGGGGGATGGAAGAGATGCGGCGGAGGATGGGAGGGAGAGGGGGGGATGGAAGAGATGCGGCGGTCAAGATTGACCAAAATAGCGTCCCCGACGCCCTATACGGCAGAATACGTATCGCCCCAGGAGGGCCCGATATATTCTTCAATGCCCCCGCGGCCCCCTACTCGTTGGCCCGAAACCCTGACGGCCCCCTATGGACTTCCCCATGGCCCACTTTCTGGTTTGGGCGGTTCCCCCTGCGGCCCCCCTGCGTTACACGCCGCTTGGGATTACAATGCGTCGCCGGCGGTGGCCCGACCAATCCCAAACGGTGACCTTATGTCCGGTTTTTCCCGTCTTTGTCCCCTCCGTCTTTGCGATTATTCCCCGCTTCTACCGCCACGGTGGGTTCCCTATCCCTCCCCTCCGCGCCCGCCCTCCCTATACCGATACTCCGCCGGCGCGGTTGTTGCCGACCAATCCCAAACGGTGACCCCCAACGATGTTCCCCGACGACGGGCGCCCAACAATGACCCCCAACGACGGTGACCCCAATGATGACCCCCAACGACATCGACGACTGCGACGGCGACTGCGACGACGATGACTCCTACTCCGACTCTGAGGACTCCGACTCCGACGATCAAAAACCTAGTGTCCGTCCAAGGCTCCTGCGGACAACTGGTGTCCCCGCGGCCGTTTTGCAGTCTGGAGTGCCACCTGGTTTCTTCCCCCGCCCCCTCCTCCACGGGGGACACGCGTAACGACGGACGACGACGCGCTCCCCCATCCATGATGGGGTCGAAAACTCCACGCAGCGGGCGAGAGCTCCAGGATGGGGTCGAGAGCTCGAAGACGGGGTCAAGAGCTCCGGGATGGGGTCGAGAGCGGCAGGACGGGGTCCAGAGCCCCAGGATGGCCTCATGAGCTGCGAGATTGGGTCGGGAGCTCCACTTCAGAGTCGAGAAAGCCTCTCTCCACACGTCTTGCGGTCGTCTTCCAGAAGCAGGCCTCCGACGACAAACCATGACCTCCTTGATATCCCCGGCAACAACTGCAATTACAGGGGGCTTATAGGACTAGTAAAAGCTTATAAAGGCCTATGGAACTTATGAGGGTCATGGGGCATACATGGCCTGTACAACATATAGGGCTTATGGGACGCATATGGTTTGTATGGCTATATTGTGTGTAAGGGTTATAGGGCGTATAAGGCTTACGGGGGTGTGGGGCCCATTGGACTTATAGGGTTTTTCAAGAGCTCGGCCTATAGGGCTTATAAGGGCTATGATGCTTGTACGCTCACGTATAAAGATTATGGGGCTTACAGGGCGGGCCTCTGGACGGTCCCAGGAATGCCAACCAAAAAAAAAGACACTTAGGTCCAACGCGAAGTCGAAACGGCAAACATGACTTCCAGTACGGCCAGACTTGCGCTCTGAGGCGTCCGCGCACATCGGGGATGCACTCCTCCACAGCGGACGTGGACCCCCCCCCCACGCGGACCAGGATAGCCCCCGGGCGAATGTCAGGGCGCTCTTGGGCCCCGGAGCGCCCAAGAGCGCCCCAATAACGTTCCAAGAAGGCCCCAAAAGACGACGACGGGGCTCACGAAGGGCAATGCTGTCAGCCCCCCCCCTCCATTGACCGAAATCCTCCAGGATGGCTCCAAAATTGCATCCAAGGCCCCCAACAGGCCCCGGCTTGGCCCCAAAAGGCGCCCTAAAGGCCCCAGAAGCCCCAAGAGGCACCCAAGAGGCGCCCAAACGACCCCCCAGATGCTCCCCAGAGGTACCCGAGACGCCCCAAAAGGCCCCGTGACCGCCAACACGCCCCAAGAGGCCTCCTAGAATTGGCCTGGGCCGCCGCGCGCGCGGCGGCCTTGCCCTCGTGCATCCTGCATCTTCCAATGTAGAATGGGCCAGGGCCGCCGCGCGCGCGGCGGCCTTGCCTCTCGCGCACTGTGCGCTGTCCAACGCAGAATTGGCCTGGGCCGCCGCGCGCGCGGCGGCCTCGCCCTCGCGCGCTGTGCGTTTTCCAACGCGGAACGGGCCAGGGCCGCCGCGCGCGCGGCGGCCTTGCCCCTCGCGCGCTGTGCGTATTCCAACGCTGCCGCTCGCGCACTGCGCGGTTTCCCATGCAGAACGGGCCTGGGCCGCCGCGCGCGCGACGGCCTTCCCACGCAGAATGGGCCAGGGCCGCCACGCGAGCCGCCTTGCCGCGCTCGCACTGTGCGTTTTCCCACGCAGCATGGGCCTGGGCCGCCGCGCGCGCGGCGGCCTTGCCCTCGCGCATTGCGCGCTTTCCCGCGCAAAATGGGCCAGGGCCGCCGCGCACTCGGCGGCCTTGCTCCTCGCGCACTGTACGCTTGCCCACGCAGAATGGGCCTGGGCCGCCGCGCGCGCGGCGGCCTTGCCCCTCGCGCATTTGCGCATTTCACAACCACGCAGGGCGCTCGGGGCCAAAGGGCCGCCGCGGGCGCGGCGGCCTCTTGACCCTCGCACAACAGGTGGCGTTTCCCGGCGCAGAATGGGGCCTTGGGCCACCGCTAGCGCGCGGCAGGCGTATTTGCCTTTCCGCGCGGCCTGCATGGTCCCATGCAGATATGGGCCAGGGCCACCAGATAGCGCGCGGCGCCTTGCCCCTCGCGCACTGTGCGTTCTCCCACACAGAAAATTGGCCTGGGTGCCGCCGCTGCGCGCCGACGGCGTTGCCCTCGCGCATTGCGCATTTCCCAACGCAGAATGGAATGGGCCAGGGCCGCCGCGCGCGCGGCGGCCTTGCCCCTCGCGCACTGTGCGTCTTCCCACGCAGAATGGGCCTGGGCCGCCGCGCGCGCGGCGGCCTTGCCCTCGCGCGTTCTTTACTTCCCGCGAAGAAAAAAAGGCCAGGGCCGCCACGCGCGCGGCGGCCTTGCCCCCTCGCGCACTGTGCGCTTTTCCCACGCAGAATTGGCCTGGGCCGCCGCGCGCGCGGCGGCCTTGCCCTCGCGCATGGCACTTCCCAACGCAGAATGGGCCAGGGCCGCCACGCGCGCGGCGGCCTTGCCCCTCGCGCATTGTGCGTTTCCCCTACGCAGCATGGGCCTGGGCCGCCGTGCGCGCGCGGCGGCGTTGCCCCTCGCGCATTGCGCGCTTTCCCGCGCAAAGTGGGCCTGGGCCGCCGCGCGCGCGGCGGCCTTGCCCCTCGCGCACTGTGCACTTTCCCACGCAGAATGGGCCTGGGCCGCCGCGCGAGCGGCGGCCATGCCCCTCGCGCACTACGCGTTTTCCAACGCAGACTGGGCCAGGGCCGCCGCGCGCACGGCGGCCTTGCCCATCGCGCACTACGCGTTTTTCCCATGCAGAATGGGCCTGGGCCGCCGCGCGCGCGGCGGCCTTGCCCCTCCCGCACTGTGCATTTCCCTTACGCAGATCGCGCACTGTGCGTTTCCCTTACGCAGAGTGGGCTAAGGCCGCCGCGAGCGCGGCGGCCTTGCCCCTCCCACGCTGCGCGTTCTCCCACGCAGGGTTGGCCTGGGCGGCCGCGCGCGCGGCGGCCTTGCCCTCGCGCACTGTTGTAATTTCCCGCGCGGAATATGCCTGGGCCGCCACGCGCGCGGCGGCCTTGCCCCTCGCGCACTGTCCATTTTCCGACGCAGAATGGGCCAAGGCCACCGCGCGCGCGGCGGCCTTGCCTCTTGCGCACTGCGCGTTTTCCTTCGCAGAATGGCCCACCTTGCCCTCGCGCACCGTGCGTTTTCCCACGCAGCATGGGCCTGGGCCGCCGCGCGCGCGGCGGGCCTTGCCTTCGCGCAGTGTGCATTTCCCAACGCGGAATAGGCCAGGGCCGCCGCGCGCGCGGCGGCCTTGCCCCTCGCGCACTGTGCGTTTGCCCACGCAGATTGGGCCTGGGCCCCCGCGCGCGCGGCGGCCTTGCCCTCACGCATTGCGCGTGTTGCCACGCAGAATGGGCCAGGGTCGCCGCGCGCGCGGCGGCATTGCCCCTCCCGCACTGTGCGTTTTCCCGCGCAGACTGGGCCTGGGCCACCGCGCGCGCGGCGGCGTTGCCCTCGCGCGGTGCGCACTGTCCCATGCAGAATGGGCCAGGGCCGCCGCGCCCGCGGCGGCCTTGCCCCTCGCGCACTGTGCGTTTTGCCACGCAGAATTGGCCTGGGCCGCCACGCGCGCGGCGGCCTTGCCCCTCGCGCACTGTGCGTATTTGCACGCAGAATGGGCTTGCTCTCGTGCACTGGCATTTCCCATGCAGGATTAGCCAGGGCCGCCGCGCGCGCGGCGGCCTTGCCCCTCGCGCACTGTGCGCTTTCCCACACAGAATGGGACCAGGGCCGCCGCGCGCGCGCGGCGGCCTTGCCCCTCGCGCACTGTGCGTTTTGCCACGCAGAATGGGCCAGGGCCGCCGCGCGCGCGGTGAGTTCAGTGTTGCGCACAGTAGAAGTTCGCCGTGCTGGCTTGGCAAGTAAAGTGTGCCCTTAGTGGTTGGCGAATCAAGCTCAATCTCACAAGGTCCAATCACAAGTCAGTCAATTGGGCCATTGTGCCACACGCGTGCGCGCGCACGGCCGCTCGTGGTGATTACTGTATTGCCCACAATCTACAAGGCGACCTGCTGGCTGGGAAACTAAAGTTGGCCTTTGGCCGTGGACCATTGTATCTCCACGTTAAGATGGGCGCCATCACATGTGAGTCAATTGGAGCAGCGCGCGGCGCGCGCATGCGCGAGCGCGGCCGCGCGTGGTGAGTTTTGTGTGGTCCACCATGGGAAGTCACCACGTTGGCCTGGGAACTAAAGTGAACCGTCAGTGGTAACCGTTTGAATTTCCAAATTAAGCTGGCTTCATCACGTGTCACCCAGGCGGTGCTGCGCACGACGCAGTTGATTGAGCAGGGGTTACAGTGCACACGTTGAAATAAAGAACACCTTTGGCTCTGGACGGGTCCCCCATCTCCAGGCCTTTCTTCGGGCCAGCGTTGAGGAACCTGCTCACGCTCTAACTTGAGGTTCTTCTTGGCAAGACGGCGGCTGTATCTTGGAGGCCGTCTGAAGATCAATTCCGGCGCCCCCGCGGCGCGCAGCGGGCGAGCCGCGCATGCCGCGGCGGCGGTGGTGGAGGCTCCGGGCGCCCGGCGCGGCTGCCCCCGCAGCTGCGGCGGCGGTGGCAGAGCCCTGGTGCCCTCCCTGCCGCCCTCCTCCCTCGTCCTTTTTCCTCCGTCCTCCTATGTCTCCGTCGTCCCATCCCTTTGTCCCTCTTCCTCCCTCGTCCTATTCCCCCGTCCTCCCTCGTTCCACGGTGGCCCCGCCTCCTCCCTCGTCCTGTTACTCCGTCATCCTGTGTTTCCATCCTCTCATCCCTTTGTCCTCCTGCCCCTCCTTCCTCCTGCCCGTTTTTCTTTGTAGCCCTCCATCCTCCGATCCCGCTGTCTTCAGGTCCGCCCCCCTTCCCCCCTGCCATCCATCCCTCCACCCATCCACCCCTCTTCATGCCCATCAATCCCCCGAGCCATTCCTTCTCCTGTCCATCCCTTCTCCTGTCCTCTTCTCCCCCGAGCCATTCCTTCCCCTGTCCATCCCTCCATCGTCTTTGTCGTCGTCGTCGTCTTCTCGGTCTTGGGCGCCGTCGTCGTCGTCATCGTCGCGCTTGTCATCGTCGTCGCGGTCGTCGGCGTCGTTGCCGTCGTCGTCGCAGTCGTCGCGTTGACGGTCGAGAAGGCTGGCCTTTTCATGGCGGCGATCATCGGGATGTTCTTCCGGGGCGGTTTGACAGGCTCCGCGCGGAGCGGCGGGGCGCTCTACGCTGGATCCCGGCTGCGCTCGTTCGAGAGTGAGCTGGGGGTGCAGGACCCGACGGGCTTCTGGGGCCCCGCTGCGTTCACAGCAGATGGTAGCGCGGAGAAGTTCGCCCGGAGGCGGCAGACTGAGGTGAAGCAGGGGCGCGTAAACATGTTGGCGACCATGGGGCACATGACTCCGGAGCTTACTGGCAAGCTGTTTGGGTACCTGTCGCCATCCGCTTACTCTGGCTGCGCCGCTGCCGCAGTAGGCGACTTCGGCTGGAAGGTGCTGGCGTCCAGCGACGTCGCGGAGAAGCAATCCAAGATGGCGGCGGAGATCGCGAATGGTCGCCTTGCCATGATTGCGATCATCGGAGCGTTCTTCCAGGGCGGTTTGACGGGTCCCGCGCGGGGCGACTGGGCGCTCTACACTGGATCCCCGCTGCGCGCGTTCGAGAGTGAGCTGGGGGTGCAGGACCCGGTGGGTTTCTGGGACCCCGCTGGGTTCACAGCAGACAGTGGCATGGATAACTTCGCCCGGAGTCGGCAGGCCGAGTTGAAGCACGGGCGCGCGAGCATGTTGGCGACCATGGGGTACATTATTCCGAAGCTTGCTGGCGAGCTGCCTGGGTATATGTCGCCATCCGCGGGCCTCAAGTTCGCCGATATCCCGAACAGGCTCGGTGCTATCTTCAAGGTTCCCGCGGCAGGCTGGGCGCAGATCGTGGCTTGCGGCGCATTCTGCGCGCTGCCCCAGGGCCAGTCCGCTGGCGCCGCTGCCGCAGCAGTCGACTTCGGCTGGAAGGTGCTGACGTCCAGCGACGTCGCAGAGAAGCAGTCCAAATTGGCGGTGGGGATCGCGGACGGTCGGCTTACCATGATGGCGATCATCGGGGCGTTCTTCCAGGACGGGTTGAGGGGTTTCGCGTGGGGCGACGGGGCGCTCTACACTGGATCCCCGCTGCGCGCGTTCGAGATTGAGTCGGGGGCGCAGGACCAGGTGGGCTTCTGAGACCCTGCTGGGTCCACAGCAGATAGTGGCACGGATAACTTCGCCCCGAGTCGGCACACAGAGCTGAAGCACGGGCGCGTGTGGAGGAGGAGGAGGAGGACGAGGAGGAACGGGGGGGTTATGATGATTGGGAGGGGGGATCAGAAGGAGAAGAGACAGGGAGGAGGAGGGAGGAGGAGGAGGAGGGCACAGGGAGGAGAGAGGAGAATGAGGCAGGAAGAGGGCTTCGCTTGTCCCTCGCCGATCCTCGCTTCTCCCTCAGTCCTCTCTCCTCGAACTTACCTTTCCCCCCTTTGCCCTCGCTACTCCTGCTTCCCCTCCCTCCCTCCCTCCGTCCTTCCCGTCTCTCTCCCTTCGCTTCTTCTGCCTCCCCGTGCTGCCTGTCTCTTCCCCCGTCCGTCCTCCTCCGCCATTTTCCTCCCTCTCCGTGGGGGCTGGAGGGCGGCGGGAGGGGCAGGAGGAGGGGGAGCGGGGGGAGGAGGAGGAGGAGGAGTTGAAAAGGCCGATCCTCCATCCTTCCTCGGAGTCCTGCTGCCCGCGCTACGGGTGCTTCTTTTCGCTTACTCCGTTGTGTTATTCTTGTCTTGCTCCTACCTCCGCCCATCCTGCCCCTCCTGCTCCTGACCCCTTTCTACCTGTCCCCCGCAAGAGGGATGATGATGAAGAGGAGGAGGACGGACATGGGGAGGATGCAGGACGATTTGTTTGGCACCGCTCCCGCGTTGGCTTCGACTGCGCAAGGCTACGCCCGAAAATCGAGCAGAGGTGAAACATGGCGGGACGCAGCCTGCAGGCTAAGCAGCGGCACAAGAGGAGGAAGAGGCGGGGGGGGAGAGGGGAGGGGAAGGAAACCCGTCAAACGACCTGCAACTCTATAATTTGTGGTGTTGGCTCGGAGTGCACTTTTGGGATTTCAGTTGTATCCCGTAAAACGGCCCCGGCTACGGCCGATTGAATGGCGATTCTGGACAAGCCCCACCACCGATGTTAGAGGCTGAGGGTGGCGCCGCGGCGAATCCAACCATGCAAGATTCGGGAGCGTTCACGGGCAAGTTCCGGAGCAAGTTGGACGCACTAGGTCCCCCAACTTCCGAATACTTTTCCTCCCAAGCGCAGCAAAGATCCCAAACCACTGTCCAACGCTTGATGATAATCGTTATTATTTGTTGTGTTCAGCTTGTGCAAGTAATCGAACCCCCCCCAAGATGACTTGTCCCAGATCACGGTTGCCCTGTTTTCGTTCAAGGGGCTGACGATTGTAACATCGCGAAACAGCGGGAGTCCACGATGTAAATCCAGACCGGGCGCCACCATGTCCAGTCGTCGTAAACCATGTGGGTGTACGGGGACATTGGCACGAGCCAGTCGACGTTCTATGTTTCTGTCGGGGACGCCCCCTGCTTTTTGGAAGATTTGCCCCCAGGCAACTATCATCTCTTTATGCCGAGAGGACAATCTGCTGTTGGCTCCGTCCGCGAGCCGCGCATGCCCGTGCGAATCAGGTCCATGAAAACAACAGGCGACACCCAGACGCCGACGCACAGCGCACTTGAACAGGTCGTTCGCAATGCATAACCCATTTGTGGCAGGACAGACCAAGAGCCACATCGACGCTAATTCCAGTGGCACAGTTGCATGGGTGTTCCATCAATGTTTGACCTCGCCCAGGAATGCCCCGTTAGGCTCGGCACCTGGTGGCCGTGCGCCCATGGCCAAGTCCTCCCAAGTTGGGTATTATTGGAACGCCTTCGATAATCTTGGGTCGTCTTGGATCCTCCTGGGTGGTCTTGGACGGTATCGGGTTGTCTTGGATAGCCGTGGTTCGTTCTCGATGGTATAGGATAAATTTGGATTGCCTTGGACTGTTTAAGACAATTTCACATTGTCTTGGGTAGCTTGGGGTGGTCTTAAGGCCTTGCGTAGACTTGGACATTCTCGGACAGTTTCGGATCGTCTTGGGTGGCTTTGGGTACTGTTGAAGAACCTTCGGTTGTCTTCGAAAGCCGGGCTTGGTCTGGAACAGGGGAGGGGATGGGGGAGGGGGGGGGGGCCTCAATGACGCAGGCATCATTTGCCCCGCTTACAGAAACCCCTGAAGCAGTTTACTGAATGAACGACGGAGGCAAAACACCGATCCGAAAATGAGGCCCACGCTGCAGCGGGAGCACGATTCGGAACGATTCGGGAGCAGAAATGAGGCCGGCGCCTCAGCGAGAGCAGCATTTTGAAAAAACGCAGGCGAAAACCCAACTCCCGGGAATCCTGTGTGTAAAAAACAGTACGCGGGGGGGGGGTCTACTACTCCCAGCACGCCATCAGGGGAAGAGGGAGAGTAGTATTCATATTGAGTAATTGTGGAGGAGGAGGAGGAGGAGGAGGAAGAGGAGGAGGAGAGGGCGAAGAGGAGGAGGAGGAGGAAGGAGGAGGAGGAAGGAGGAGGAGGAGGAGGAGGAGGAGGAGGAGGAGGAGGAGGAGTAGGAGGAGGAGGAGGCGGAGGAGGAGGAGGGAGGAAGGGAGGAGGGAGGAGGGAGGAGGAGGGGGAGGGGGA
>CAUYUJ010017691.1:188378-198378 GCA_963575745.1 Prorocentrum cordatum | reverse complement strand
CTTTGGCAAGGTACCAACGGTGGAACGGTAGGCAATTCTCATGGACGTTTCGACAGTGCAAGTGCAGCTCTGGGTCATCGTGATTGGGAAGTGGGTGATATCGCTACAAACGGAGGATGTCAGCCCAGTCCCACGCCTAGTCCGACGCCCACTCTGACCCCTAGCCCCACGCCAAGCCCGACGGCCTTCCCGACGCCGTATCCGACCGCCCTGGCGATCAACTCGACGAGCAGCCCGACCTCGTCCCAGATGCCCAGTCCGACGCCTGTGTCATACACATTTGTCGCGTATGGCGGTTCGTGCTCGGCATTTGGCCTCGTGCCCGTGATAACACAGAGCGAATGGTTGATCGCGGCGCAGCAGTGCTGCAATCGGTGCACCAGCGCTGCAATCGGCGATTCGGGTTGTGGTGACAATGTCGGTCTTCTGACTGTCCGTCCTGCAGGATGCTACAGCAAAGCTGGGACCTATTTTCATTTCAATCAGAGAACTGTCGGCGACGGAACTGTCGCGGGCTGGGGCTACGTGTGCAAGACAACCTTGGCGAGCAGCCCGACCTCGTCCCCGACGCCCAGTCCGACGAGCCGCCCGCCAAGCAGCCCGACCTTCAATCCGTCCGCGTCCCCCACGTCCAGTCCGACGAGCAGCCCGACCTCCAGTCCGACCTCGCCCCCGACGCCCAGCCCGACGCCTTCGCCGACTGAGATTACGACTAATGCTCCGTTATGTGCATGCGATTTCGATGATGTTCCGGATCTTGGCAGAAACACTGCTAGTACGACATCCACAAGTTTGCGCAGTTTCTACGGGTCTGATTCGCAGTGGACTGGCAGAAACAGCGTTAGAGTTATTTTTTCGAGAGCTTTTCAGGTGCAGCAGAATTCTCAGTTGGAGCTGCGGGCGCTCCCTCCAGTATGTTGTTGTGGATGGACATGCGGGCGCACGATCCGTTTATGCACAGTCGGTCTTACCTGATTGATTCCAGACCTACTGGGCAAGGGACATTATATTTTGACAGTTATAAAACCGTTGAGTTTACCACATGTGCGGGAATTGCCAGGGTGAAGCGTCGTGGCAGGCATCGATTGCCGATGCGCCAGCGTCTGACACATGGGTGCATTCTGCGATCGTGTCAGGCCCTACAGGGACGCGCCTTTTCAAGGACGGCGCATTGTTGTATGAGACTCGCATCGAGTTGTGGCATATCTTACAGCACCGCTGTGGTCGACAAAGCAGTTCTAGGCTTTTACTTCGGATCAGTTGGCAGTTCAGGGTCGTACGTCTTGGATGTTTCCATCGACGACCTCCAGTTTTACAAATTGGCGTCACCAGCACAAGAGGTGCACGACTTCTACGCTGCGACGCTGGCGCCAACGCCGGCGGCGACTCCGCCGACCTCGGCGACGGCCACCGGCGACCCGCACATGCAAAACATCCACGGTGAACATTTCGACCTAATGACGTTGGGTAAGGCTACGTTGGTCAACATCCCACGTGGTACGCCCGTCGAGGACGCGTTTCTTGCGGTAGAAGCAGACGCGCGTAGCCTGGGTGACCATTGTGCCGACACGTATTTCCAGTAAGTCAGCATCACAGGGCTCAACGCCGAAGGCGTTGAGAGCCACAATGTGCCGAAATGGATGATTTTCGGGCCGCTGGAGGTCAAAGTCGTCCACGGGCGCACGGAGAAGGGGATCAAGTATTTGAAACTCTTCGTCTAACACCTTTGGTGAAGTCGGGCCTGTCCCTCTACAGGGGGAACATTCAAAAATAGTTTTAAAAAGTCTCGGGACGCTTTTTCTACTAGTTTGAATAGTTTGGAATACGTGTTGAGTATTGTTTACCTGCCGTCCGTCCAGAATCAGCCTTTCGGAGGACACGCCCGACCTAAACCTTGGGCACATTGGGCATCACACGGATGCAGCGATGCTCCCAGCAGAATGCCAGACCACGATTTTATTGCGTAAGCCGAGCAGGACCAGCGTCCCAGTTGAGTTGGTCTCGGTCGCGACCGCCATCTGAGTCGACTGCCCGTCCTTTATCTAAAGGTTGCCGCCTCTGCCGCCTACCCCAATTGAGCGACGTGTGTTTGGTTGGTTGTTTTGTCGGAGTGCTTTTCCGAGCACGGCAGGAAGGGTCCAGATGAGACATCCAGGCTTGCGCGTCGCCCCCCTGGACTCATAATTCTCTGTTGCACCTCGGACTCCTCTCTATCGAAGACGCCTACGGCGAATCACCACCGCCCCCTGCCTTTTGGAATCGCCCATGTGGCCGAGCGTTGTGGCAAGAGCTCTGCAAGCTGTCGGGCCATCTGTTCCCTCAGCCGTTGTAGAAACCCGTCGGGGAACACTTGGGAGAGGATGGCGGGGAAGATCAGGAGGAGGAGGGGGCATCTTGGGAGACTCTGGGGCACTCTTGGAGCCTCCTGGGAGCTTCCTGGAAGCCTCTTGGAGGCAACTTGGGGGCCTCCGTGGACGTCTTGGGGGCCTTGAAGGGCTTCTCCGAAGCCTCTTTGGCCGTCTCAGGGAATTCCTGATCCGTCTGACGCCGTCGGAAGCCGTCTTGAGGGCCTCTCTGGGCCGACTTGGGGCCCTCTCGGGGTGCTCCAGGGCCGTCTTGGAGGCCATCCTGAGCGGCTTCGAGGCCTCGTGGGCCGTCTTGGGGCCCTCTTAGGGCCCTCTTGGTGCACTTTTGGAGCCTCTTGGGCCGTTCTGGGCCCATCTTGGAGGCCTCTTGGGCGATATTGTGGGGGTCTTGAGCCGTCTCGGGGCACTATTAGTTAGGGCCGTCTTGGGGGCCGTTCTGGGGCCAGCCATCTTGGAGGCCTCCTGGGCGATCTTGGGGCGATCTTTGGGGGCTCCTGGGCCGTCTCGGGCCGTCGGAAGATAGAAAACAAGCACATGCCAACAATCGCTAAAAACAGACGGCGCATATATGAATTTGGCCTCTTCGGGCCTTCCTGGATGCCCTCTCGGGGGCCTCTTGGGCTGCCTTGGAGACCTCTTGGGGGCCTCTTCGGGGCCTCGCGGGCCGCCTTGGGTCATCTCGAGCCATCTTGGGCGGACTTGATGGCCTCCTGGCCCGTCTGACGCCGTCGGAAGCTGTCTTGAGGGCCTCTCTGGGCCGATTTGGGGCCCTCTTGGTGTGCTCCAGGGCCGTCTTGGAGGCCACCTTGGGCGTCTTCGAGGCCTTCTAGGCCGTCTTCGGGCCCTCTTGGGGCCGTTCTGGGGCCATCTTGTAGGCCTCTTTGGCGATCTTGGGGGGATGTTTGGGGCTCTTGGGCCGCCTGGGGCCGTTGGAATGCCGAAAAGAAGCAACTGCCAAAATATTTCAACCACCTCAGAAAAGGAAATGATTTGGGCTTCTTCGGGCCTTCCTGGAGGCCCTCTTGGAGGCCTCTTGGGCAGTCTTGGAGACCTCTTGGGGGCCTCTTGGGGGCCTCTTGGGCATTCTTGGAGCCATCTTGTGCCGTCTTGGTGGCCTCCTGGCCCGTCTGACGCCGTGGGACGCCGTCTTGGGGCCCTCTCTGGGCCGCCGGGTGGCCCTCTTGGGGTGTTCTAGGGCCGTCTTGGAGGCCATTTTGGGCGCTTGGGGAGGCCCCGTAGGCCGTCATGGGGCCCTCTTGGGCACTTCTTGGGGGCCTCTTAGGCCGTTCTGGGGCCGTCTTGGAGGCCGTAAGGGCCATCTTGGGACGTCGGAAAGCCGTTAAGAAGCAAATTCAAAAACCAAAAAACAAACCGAAGGCCAATCAATGATTGTGGCATCGTCAGGCCCTTCTTGGAGGACGCCTTGAAGGGCTTTCGGGTCGTCTTGGAGGCCATCTTGAGCGTCTTGGAGGCCTCTTCGGCCGTCTTGAGGGCCTCTTGGGGCCATCTTAAGCCTCTTGGGCGATCTTTGGGGGCACTTGGGCCGTCTCGAATGCCACAATCCTTCAACAACTCATTAGAAATCAGTGAGTTTAGCTTTTTTCGGGCCGCTCCAGGGCAGTCTTAGAGGCCATCTTGGGCGTCTTGGAGGCCTCTTGGGTTGTCTTTGTGTCCTCTTGGGGCCGTCTTGGGGACCTCTTGGGCAGTCCTGAGGCCATCTTGGAGGCCTCTTGGGCGCTGTGGGAACGATCTTGGCGGCTTCTTGGGCCGTCTTCAGCAGTCGGGATGCCGAAAAGAAGCAAATGCCCAGATCGGTCAAAAACCTACGGGAAATCAATGATTGTGGCCTCTTCAGGCCCTCCTGGAGGACCTCTTGGAAGCCTCTTGGGCCGTCTTGGAGGCCTCTTGGACGCCTCTTGGGCCGTCTTGAGCCACCTTGAGGCCATCTTAGGCAGTCTTGGGTGCATCTTGGACCGTCTTGGAGGCATCTTGGGGCCATCTTAGCCGTCCTGGAGGCCACCTTGTCCATCTTAGAGGCCATCTTGAGCCATCTGGAGCGAAGAAGCCGACAAGATGGGCACCCTGGCGGGACGGGCCGACGCCCCACGGGGGGGGTCCGTTTGGAAAAGAACCACGATCAAAACCGTAATCATTCAGCATGCCGGGCACTCCTGCGATGAATCGACAGGGGGCGGCGGATCGAAGACGCCTACGGCGAATCACCGCCGCCCCCTGCCTTTGTGGAAGCGCCTATGATGCCGAACGTTGAGGCCAGACCTGCCAAGCTGTCGGACCATGTGTTACCCGAATCGGTTTGTTGGAAAGCCTTCGGGGAACACGTGGGCATCTTGAAAGTCATCTTGGCCGTCTGGAGGCCATTTGGACCCTTTCGGGCCTTCTTGGAGGACGTCTTGGAGGGCTCTTGGGCCGTCTTGGAGGCCATCTTGAGCGTCTTGGAGGCCTCTTGGGCCGTCTTGGGGTCCTCTTGGGGCCGTGTGTCTTGGGCCTCTTGGGCGATCTTTGGGGGCACTTGGGCCGTCTCGGGGCGTCGGAAGGCAGAAAAAACGCAAATGCCACAATCCTTCAAAAACCTAGGCGTCTTAAAGGCCTCCAGTGCCGTCTTGGGAGTCTCTTGGGGCAGTCTTGGGGCTCCCTTGGGCCGTTCTGGGGCCATCTTGGGGGCCTCTTGGGCGATCTTTCGGCGATCTTTGGGGGCTCTTGGGCCGTCTCGGGCCGTCGGAAGGCCGAAAAGAAGCAAACGCACACATCCGACAAAAACCGTCGGAAAATCAATGTGTTTGGCCTCTTCTGGCCTTCCTGGAGGCCATCTTGGGGGCCTCTTGGGCCGTCTTGGCCCAGCTTCGAGCCAACTTCGGCCATCTTGGTGGGTTCCTGGCACGTCTGACGCCATCGGGAGCCGTCTTGAGAGCCTTTCTGGGCCGACTTGGGGCCTTCTTTGGGCGCTTCGGGGCCGTCTTGGAGGCCATCTTGGGTGTCTTGGAGGCCATCTTGGGCGTGTTGGAGGCTTCTTGGGCCGTCTTGGGGCCCTCTTGGGGCCGTCTTGGAGGCCACTTGGGCCGTCATGGGGCTCTCTTGGGGCCTCTTGGGCGATCTCGGGAGCCTCTTGGGCCGTCTTGGGCCGTCGGAAAGCGGAAGAGGCGCAAATGCCAGAATCCTTCAAGAATTTAAGGCAAATTAATGATTTTGACGTGTTCGGGCTCTCCTGGAGGACTTCCTGGAGGCCTCGTGGGCCGTTTTGGAGTCTTCTTGCGGGCTTTTTGGGCCGTCTTAGATCATCTTGAGGCCATCTAGGGCAGTCTTCGGTACATCGTGGGGCCATCGACGCCGTCTTTGAGGCCATCTTGGCGGTCTTGGAGCAACTTGGAGGCCATCCTGGGACATCGTGGCCGTCTTGGAGGCCATCTTGGGCCATCTTGAGGCAAGAAAGGCGACGACAGGTGGGTTTTCCGGGTGGTCGGCGGGACGGGCCGAAGCCCCAGGGGAGTTCTTTTGGAAAAGAACCACAACCAAAAGCCATATCGTCCGGCACGCCAGGCACCCCTTTGATAAATCAAAAGGGGGCGGCGGATCTAAGACGCCTACGGCGAATCACCGCCGCCCCCTGCCTTTGTGGAAGCGCCTATGTGGCCGACAGCTGGGCTAGAGCTTGGCCACGCTATCGGACCATGTGTTCCCAGAGTTGGTTTGGAAAGCCTTCGGGGAATACGTGGGCATCTTGAAGGTCTTCTTGGAGGACGTCTTGGCCCTTTCGGGCTTTCTTGGAGGACATCTTGGAGGTCTCTTGGGCCCTCTGGGGGCGCCTCGGGGCCGTCTTGGAGGCCATCTTGAGCGTCTTGGAGGCCTCTTGGACCGTGTTTGGGCCCTCTTGCGACCGTCTTGGGGCCGTCTTGGGCCGTCTTGGGGCGCTCCTGGAGGCCTCTTGGGCCGTTTTGGGGCGCTCTTGGAGGCCTCCTGGGCTGTGTTGGAGCGTCGGGGAGCCGAAAAGACAAAAACCGAAATCCTTCCAAAACCATCGTAAAGTGGACGATTTTGGCCTCTTCGGGCCCTCCTGGAGAACCTCTTGGAGGCCTCTTGGGCCGTCTTGGGACGTCTTGGAGGCTTCTTGGGCGAACTTGGAGGTATCTTGGACCCTCTTGGGCCGTCTCGGAGGCCGTCTTGGACCATCTTGGGTGGACTTGGAGGCCATCTTGGACCATCTTGGAGGCCATCTTGGGCCAACGTGACCATCCTGGAGGCCATGTTGGGCCGTCTTGGAGGAAGAACTGGGATTGGGCGATGGCGTGTGCGTCTTGCGGGTCTTGGGGGAGCGGCCGGCGGGACGGGCCGAAACCCATTGGGAGAGCTCTTTTGGAAAAAGAACCAAAACCGAAATCATCCAGCACGCCAGGCACCCCTGCGATGAATCGACAGGGGGCGGTGGATCCTAGTGGCCTTCGGCCCATCCCGCCACCGTGCTTGGGTTGTGGGTCTGAGGCCTATTGTATATGTGTTGGGGTGTCGTGGGGAGCCTCTCGGGGGCCTCTTGGAGGCGGTTTGGGCGCCTCTTGGGGGCCTCTTGGGGCCGCGTGGGGTATCTTGTGGCCCTCTTGGAAGCCTCTTGGGCGCGTGTTGGACGCCTCTTGGGGCCTCTTGACGGCCTCTTGGGGCCTCCTGGGGGGTTCTCGGGGCACAAATACAGACTGTTCGGTTCGTGGTCCCCTGCTTGGGCCCCTCTTGGAGCTGTCTTGGGGCCCTCTTGGGCCGTCTTGAGCGCTTCTTGGGCCATCTTGGAGCCCTATTGGGCCGTCTTGGGGCCCTCTTGGAAGCGTCTTGGGCTGTCTTGGGGCGGTCTTGGGAGCTTTTTGAATTGTCTTGGAGCGTCGGATATCCGAAAATGCGAGAAGGCCAAAATCTTTCAAACACTTTCAGTAAAATGTATGAGGTTGGCCTCTTGGGGCTTTCTGGGGAGGCCTCTTGGAGCGCTCTTGGGGCCTCTTTGGGCCCTCTTGGGCCGTCTTGGAACCATCTTCGGGCGCCTTGGAGTACTCTTGGCCTCGGCAATGCAAATACGGCGTACTTTGCGAAGGTGTATGATTTCGGGTGCGCGAACCGCATGTAATTTACGAGGGTTTGTTGCCTCGAAGACGCAACCATTGCGTGATTTACAAGAGGTTTGTGGCATCGGGGACGCGACTGTTGTGTGATGTACGATGGATTATGGCCCCAGGGGCGCGAATCTCAAGTATTTTTACATGTCCGACGCTCCCTCGGGAATTCAGAGCACGCAATCCGGGCATGGTCACCGGGTCCTTTGGGGCCCCCCCCTCGCGCGGACTTAAAACAATTTATATTCCCAGACATGCGTCCTGATTTTTTCAATGCGGGGCCCCTGGAAATCCTGACCCTTTCCCCGGGCACGGTTTTCCATCCCAAGTCGTTTCCTCACGGCCCCGAGGCCCGGCGAGGGCCCCCCGAGGCCGAAAATGACCAAACTGTCCCGTCCTGATTGTTTTACGACGCGATCATGTTTGGGGTAGTACGCAGAAGGCAGGGCTGCAACACTGGAGACCTGAAGCTGCAACTGGTGCAGGGGGGAGCTCGCTTCGTCCTGCAGCCTGGTGGCCCCACAAGGGGGCCGGCGGATCCAGAAGCAGCGATGAGGAGGAGGAGGAGGAGGAGGAGGAGGAGGACGAGGACGAGGACGAGGACGAGGACGAGGACGAGGACGAGGACGAATGTGAGGAGAGGAGGAGGAGGAGGAGGAGGAGGAGGAGGAGGGGAGGAGGAGGACGAGGAGGAGGAGGAGAAGGAGGAGGAGGAGGAGGAGGACCCCATCCCCGAAGGGAAAAAAGGGGGTTGGACAAGCAATTGCGATGGACAATCTCCTGCCCGGGCGGCGAGTGGGATTTTGAGCTCGGAGACCTCATGCGATGAGTTGTTGTCCGGGTCTTCTTGGGCCCCGAGATGCCGCCTGTGAGGTGGCCCAGCCGAGCTCGCCTGAGACATCCTTGCAAATGTGGGCTTCGAGATGCCGCGCGAGAGATAGTCCAGCTCATTTTGCTTCGACATCCTCGCCGCTGTCCTGAGGCGGCCCAGCCCTTTTCGCTTGAGACATCCTCGCATCAGTGGGCCTCGAGACAAGCGAGAGGTCCATCCAGCTTCCCCCCAAACATTCTTGCAACTCAGGGCCCATGGATGCACTGGCCCGAGGTGGTCCAGCCAGTTTCGCGTCACACTGCGTCACAACTCTGGGCTCGGAGACCACCTGGCCTGACCATCCTGGGTTAATCGATGCTTTTGCCTCACGTTCCCAGACCCCCTCGCTTCGTGAAAAAACACGACGGTAGGTTTTTCACTGTTGTCGGCCTCCGGGGGCCCGCGCAGGGCCTCGGGACCGTCAAACAATTATTTGGGACGAGAAACCGGTCCCGGGGAAGGGGTCGGGACCTCTGGGGGTCGACGTTGTGAAAAATTCACGGCGTCGGGGGTCTGGGTTATCCGATCCCGTTTCCTTGCTGTCCTGGGTTTTCGCAGCTGCCGTGGACTGCTTGTTTCGCTCGAGATATGCTTGCAGCTCCAGGTTCCTGTCCTGACCTCACGTGCTCCCGGTCCCTGTCGCCTGAGTCGTCGTCGGGATTGTGTTTGCGGGAATGCCCAGACCTGAGGTGGTTCAACCAATTTCGCCCCAAATCTCCCCTTTCTGGGCTCAGAGATGTCCTGTCAACGCTGTCGCCGATGACCCACCCGACAATTTTGGTCACTTGTCAGATAAACACTCGGGGAGGCTGGAACCCTCCTTGTTGCCATGTCAATCAGGGCCGCTTGTCAAACGGGCGAGGGTAGCTGGGCATTTCGTGAGGCGAGTTGCCCGTCCTCTGCCGAGGGGGATTGGGAGGAAATGCTTTCACTCATCAGTCACCCAAAGGGGTGGGCGGATTTTCCTTGCCTTAGATGATGTGTGGCAATTTTGTCGGAGGGGAGGCCCTACGGTGCCCCATCAGCCAGACTACTGCTGCTGCACCGCGCCTTGTCTTTGCGCGGAAACACATGTGAGATCACTTCGCTTTCGAAGCCAGCGGGTTCGCAAGGCATGGGGCATCGCGTCAAGTTCGCGGGAGGGGCCAGTGATACGCCAGCACCAAGCTTGGCCAGGCCTTCCATGGCCTTTCGCCAGTGGCCCCTGAGAGGCCTGGCCAAGTTAGGAGCCTCGATTCCTGGCCGATCCGACTCTTGGATTCTAGTTTCGGTCCGATCCGCCGTGCGCCATTGAGATGTGTATCGATCCACTATGAGGACTCGAAGGATGGACCTCTCGCCCTCGGCGAAAGCCGACGCAAGTAAAACAGGGACGGTGCCACTTGTAGAAGCTCGGCGCAAATTGGCGGAGGTACAGTGGGAGACTCCAGAAGAGGTCAACGCTGGCTTCCCAAGAGTTTTCGGAGGTTGCCAGCTGTCGACCAACCGCGTCCCTATCATTTCCATGATTCGAGCTGTGGACAAGCCCTTGGCCGAGTTCGGTCGTCCAACTCACTGATGGTCAGGCTCACTCCCTGTTATCCTTCTTTGCGAAAGTGCGCCAGTGGATCTCCCTGAATACACTAAAGGGGGGGTGGGGGTCCAGAACCCCCCGCCCC
>CAUYUJ010017691.1:153378-183378 GCA_963575745.1 Prorocentrum cordatum | reverse complement strand
AGGCCACCAACCAACTGCCAACCAGCTACGAGGGGGGCGGAGCCGTAGTAGTAGTAGTAGTAGTCGTAGTAGTAGTAGTAGTAGTAGTAGTAGTAGTAGTAGTAGTAGTAGTAGTAGTAGTAGTAGTAGTAGTAGTAGTAGTAGTAGTAGTAGTAGTAGTAGTAGTAGTAGTAGTAGTAGTAGTAGTAGTAGTAGTAGTAGTAGTAGTAGTAGTAGTAGTAGTAGTAGTAGTAGTAGTAGTAGTAGTAGTAGTAGTAGTAGTAGTCAGTAGTAGTAGTAGTAGTAGTAGTAGTAGTAGTAGTAGTAGTAGTAGTAGTAGTAGTAGTAGTAGTAGTAGTAGTAGTAGTAGTAGTAGTAGTAGTAGTAGTAATAGTATAGTAGTAGTAGTAGCAGTCGTAGTAGTAATACTACTAGTAGTAGTATAGTAGTAGTAGTCGTCGTCGTCGTCGTCGTCGTCGTCGTCGTCGTCGTCGTCGTCGTAGTAGTAGTGGTAGTAGTAGTAGTAGTAGTAGTAGTAGTAGTAGTAGTAGTAATAGTAGTAGTAGTAGTAGTAGTAGTAGTAGTAGTAGTAGTAGTAGTAGTAGAATTCCGATGAAATTCAGAAGAATCAGAAGGAAGGCTGAGGAATTTCGAAGATTCCGAAGGAATCCTGAGGAATTCCGAAGGAGGAATCCAAAAGGAATTCCGAAGGAGGAATCCAAAAGGAATTCGGAAGGAGGAATCCAAAGGAATTCCGAAGGAGGAATCCGAAGGAATTCCGAAGAATCCCAAAGGAATCCGAAGGAATTCCGGAGGATTCCTGAGGAATTCCAAAGGAATCCTAAGGAATCCCGAAGGAATCCGAAGGAATCCCAAAGGAATCCGAAGGAATTCCGAAGGACTCCTAAAGAGTCCTGAGAAATTCTGAAGGAATCCTAAGGAATTCCGAAGGAGTCCTAAAGAATCCGGAGGAATTCCGAAGAATTCGAAAGGGATCCGGAGGAATTCCGAAGATCTCATCCGTGGTTGCAATTGGTCTCATTTTTGGTTGGGTTGGAATTGGTCTCATTTGTGGTTGGAATTGGTCTCGCTTCTGGTTGCAATTCGCTCAGAACGGTTGGAATTGGGACAAGTCGGTTGTAATTCGTTCCATTTCGGGTTCGGGGGGGGGGGGTCCCCGACGACGGGTCGGGGAAAGGGGGGGAGGGGGGGTGGGGGTCCCCGATGACGGATCGGGGAAGGGGGGAGGGGGGGGGGTCCCCGACGACGGGTCGGGAAGGGGGGAGGGGGGGGGGGGTTCCCGACGACGGATCGGGGAAGGGGGGGGGGGGTCCTACCCCCCCGCCCCCCCCTTCCCCCCCCCCTGGGGGAGATCCAGCGGCGCACCCTCCTTCTTTGCGCAGGTGGCCCTTCAATATGGCAATCTGCACACATGTCTACACGAGCACGTTGCTCATGGTCGTCATGCCTGTAAGGTTGCATGGTGCATGGCCATGGACGTTTGACTTGAGTGACTTGAGTCACCGAGTAGCATTGATAAGCAGCGTTGCCTGGATGATGAAGTATGATGCGGAGGAGGCCGCGGAGGAGGAGTACGAACTCCGACGGGAAGGAGGGCTATCCGATGATGAGGAAGATGAATATGTCCATGAAGGCGAGGTCAGGATCGGGTCCCAAGAAGAGGAGGAGGAGAAGGATGAGGCGGATGAGGAGTGAAGGGGAGGAGGATGAGAAGGAGGAGGAGGAGGAAGACACGGAAAAGGAAAAGGAGCTCCGAAGGAAGAGTTCCAAGGCGAACGAGGATTTCGAAGAGGTCCGCGAAGATGAGGAGGAGGAGGGGGAGGAGGTGTTGAGGGGGACGATGATGATGATGATGATGAGGAGGAGGAGGAGGAGGAGGAGGAGGAGGAGGAGGACCAGTGCAAACCCAAGACGCATCTACGACATTGCAGTGAAGCCTCCCTCCAAGTCCCCTCTCCATGAGACCCTGCAAGGATTTGTTTTCACTGAACAGAGTGCCTCGTTGGAAAACAACCGTTCGAACATCTTCGAGTGTGCCACACACCATTCCTCAGGCGTCAACGCCGCGAATCACCGTCACTGTTGCGGGGCCCCTTTTCAGAGTTCAGGGGAGGCCGGGGGGTCGTCGGCCCCTGCTGTGTTCGGTTGAAGGCGAACGTGAGCCAGGCAGAGGGGATCGAACGAGTCACGTTTGTCCGAAAGCTGACGGGGCCCAACGACCAGGATTGGAGGGTTTCTCCGAAGGGCTTAGGCGACCCGTCCTCCTCCTCCTCCTCCTCCTCCTCCTCCTCCTCGCCCTCCCCTCCTCGGGTCGCCCACGGCCCCGGGGGAAACCGTCCAACCAGGCTCCAGTGACGATGAGAAAGGCGAGGAGGGTGATGAGGAAGATGGATTATCGAGGTAGGTCAGAATGACGGGGGTAACGATGAAACAGCATCGTTGAGGTCTTAGGAGGGTCGAAGTGGGAAGATCGTTGCTCAAGGAGCGGAGGCAATCGGAAGCGGCATGGGTGGAGCTGCGTGGGGGAGGAATTCCAAGCAGAACAAGGAATACAAAGACTTTGAGGAGGGCGATGGGGATAAGAACAAGGACGGCGATTCGGAACATCAGGAGGAGCACGAACAGGAGCAACCGGAACGATGACGACGAACAGGCTCGGTGGAAGGGGGAGTACGCTCGGCGAAACTCGAGCCACGGTGGACTCTCGCCTGGCACTTCCCCGGAAGCGGTGTCAGACATGCCAGACGTGGTGGGGGGGGTCCGTGCAGGGCGGGTGGTCCCTACGCACCTCCCGCAGGGAGTGTTGGTATTAGATTGGTTCCCACAGGGGGTACTGATATTGGCCCCTCGCCATGGGCAGCCCTTTCAGTTCAAGCACGGCTCCAGCCGATGGTCGCCCTCCAACACCCTCCATGGGAAAAGTTCGCGCGCGCATCACTCCTCCTCCTCCTCCTCCTCCTCCTCCTCCTCCTCCTCCTCCTCCTCCTCTCCTCCTCCCGGTTCCCCCTCTTCCTCCTCGTCCATGGTCCCCCCCCTCCTCCTCCTCCTCCCCCATGTTCTCTCCCTCCTCCTCCTCCTCCTCCTCCTCCCTCCTCCTCCCCTCCTCCTCCTCCTCCCCTCCTCCTCCTCCTCCTCCCCTCGTCCTCCTCCTCCTGCATGTTCCCCCCGCCCCCCTCGTCCTCCTCCTCCTCCTCCTCCTCCTCCTCCTCCTCCTCCTTCTCCTCCTCCTCCTCCTCCTCCTCCTCCTCCTCCTCCTCCTCCTCCTCCTCCTCCTCCTCCTCTCTTCCTTCTCGGCGGAGGCTGCACGTCGAGCGTGAGCGGGGGCGGTGGCCTTCCCGGGCTCGGCCGCGGGGCCGGACCGACCACGACCGGATTTTTGCCCGCGCCTCCCGCCGCGGTGGAGAGCCCTCGAGCCTCGACTCTCGAGCCTCGAGCCTCGAGCCTCGAGCCTCGACCTTCCGACCCCGATGCTCGGCCCTCGATCCTGGATCCTCGAGCCTAGATCCGCGATCCTCGCCCCTCGATGTTTGCCCCTCGATGTTTTGCCCTTGGCGTGAGTCGGGCATGCCCCGTTACAGGAGGAGTGCTCCAGAGGAGTAGTCAAGACAGAAAATCCGGCGACGATGTTGTTTTGGCAGTTTGGACTGCTCCTGGGTGTTTTCGGACTGTGCTTCGTTTTTCGTCCAAGATCCTCCTGCAGGAGGACATGCCCGACCCAACCCCTGCCCGCTGCTCGGGGCCCGTCCAGCGCAGACCCCCAGGGCGCTTCCAGGGAGGCCGCGGGGGGGGGGTCCTCGGGGGCCCTCGGACGTGCTCGGGCTTCCCGGTGGTGTGCGTGGCCCCCGGGATGTCGGGGCGAGGCACTGCTCGGGGACGCAAAGTGTAACACTGCGAATAATCTCCACCAGAACCCTGGACTCCTTGTTTCTGCTGTACTGTTCGAGCCAGATTGATCTGAGATGGCCTCGGGCCCCATAGCCGGTCGAAAGCGCCAGGCGTGCAACAAATGCAAGCGTAATGCGCCTTTTAGGGCCGCCCCGGTCAGCATACAGTGGAGACCCATGCCAAGAAACACCCTGCTTGCCTCCAGGGTGCCCCGGATTTCTTGGGCTTCGATGGTTTCGCCATCGGAAGCGTGACGTTCCCAGACCAAGCATTGATGGACGCCCTGGGGTCTCGGGGTTGGGTTTCTTGTGGGAGGTTTTCTGGTCGGGCCCCTGCTGTAGATCGGCGGCGAGCGAAGGGGGGACGTGAGAAGGAGAAGGCCTTCTCAGAAGGCGGCGGGACTTCTCAGAAGCCCCCGCGCCTTCTGAGAAGTTGTTTTATTTCTTTGGGGAAGGCTTAGAAAACTTCTCAGAAGGCCGTAGGACTTCCGAGCCTTCTGAGAAGGCCCGCCGCTCCTCAATTCCCCCCCTCGCTCGCCGCCTACTGCAGAGGTCAAGGGGCCTCCCGCCCGTGTCCGAGTTTTTGGCGCCGCCCGCCGGCAGCGGAGGAGAGGGGGAGCGCGTTGGAGGCCTCTGGGGAGGCCTGCAGGGGCCCTGCCCGGGCCCGGGGGCCGTCCACGAGACAGAGCGAAGCGAAACAAATTTGTTTAGCCATTTGCTTTCTTTATTTATTGCGAAGGCCGTACGTCAAGGGAGGAAAAACCACCCGGACCGGACAATCGGCGTTTACTAAACGGCCTTGGGCGTTTACTAAACAGCCCTGCCCTGTTTGATTCCTTCTTTGGGTGCGTTTGCTAAACGGCTTCGCGTGTCGGGGTGGTTACTGTCGGGGTGGGTCTTCTGCCCGCTATTACGGCCGGTGCCGCCGACCCTGAATGGCGACGACGACGACGACGAGCGCTCTCGGGGCCCTCTTGGGGGGTAGTTTGGGGGCCTCTTGGGAAGCTCTTGGGGGCCGCTTGGAGGCCTCGTGGGGCCCCTTGGGGCTTCCTGGGGGTCTCTTGGGGCCTTCTTGGGGTTTCTTGGGGGGCTCCTTAATTAGGGACCTCTGGGGGCCTCCTGAGAGCTTCTCAGGCCGAGGGCTCGAAATGTCCGTTCGGGTCCCCCGTCTGGGCTCCTCCTTGGAGCCGTCTTGGGGGCCTCTTCGGCTGTCTTGGAGGCCTCTTGGTCGGTCTTGGGGCCCTCTTGGGTCGTTTTGGGGCTCTCTTGGAGGTCTCTTGGGCCACCTTGGGGCGGTCTTGGGGGCTTCTTGATTTTTGCCCCTTGGGACCTCTTGGAGTCCTCTATGAGGCCTCTTGGGGCATTTTGGGAACCTGTGAGCCGTCTGGAGGCTACTTTGACGACTTGGACCGATACTTCGGCGATACAGGGCCCTCGAGGACCCTCTTGGGGGCATCTTGGAGCAGTTTTGCCGCGTCCTGCGGCTTTTCTTTGCCTCCCAACCGCCCGAGGGGGAGTCGCATCTGCCCCGGGACCCCTCCGGATCCTCACCCCGGGACCCCTCCCCCCCCCCCCCGGCGGGGAAGGGATCAAAGGGAGGGGGCTTCCCTTCGACTCAACTATAACGTTGCTCAATGTCGTTGTGGCTGGCGCGCTCGAGGAGAAGAACCCGGTGAAAGTGGGGGGAACGGCGACAGGCCGAGGGAAAAGGGGGGAAGCGAGCGGCGAAGGCGACGACCACGACGACGACGACGACGACGACGACGACGACGACGACGACGACGACGACGAGTCAAGCGGAGCAGCCTCTTCCACACGCCGACAGGGTCGAAGGATTTTTCATGAACATAAAACGAAGAGAACAGAAAATATCCAACATCCGTTGATTCGTGGCTCAAGCTGCCCTGAACTGGTTTCTCTTCGCATCTGCTACAGAAAAGACCCCCCTTGTGCGCACGTTGTGCCGAACAATGGCGCGCGTGCTGGCGGCGATGCTGATGGCGCTCGCCTTCGTGCGGGCTGCCGCCCTGGACACGGAAGAGTCGGAGGATCGCCCCCACGGCGCCCGCAGGCGCGCCCGTGAGCGCGCGCTCAAGTCGGAGACCGACCTCGACATAGCCAAGACCGGTTGCGCCCAGCTCGGCGGCGACAAATGGTTCGCGGACGCGCACGGCGAGCTCTTCCAGGTGAAGCAGGATCACTGCACGATCACCTTCGGCCTGAAGACCAAGAGCGGCGAGACGGTGGAGAAGAGCGGCATCGTCAGGGGCGCCAAGGTGTTCGTGGAGCCGCCCTTCCCCGAGGGCGAGGTGCTCGGAGCCGCCGTCCGGTTCGCGAACGGCGCCGCGTGGGAGCGCAAGTGGTGAGCGCCCGCGCCGCGGGCCCGCCTCGGCGCGCGTGCTACCCCCCCAGACCCGGGCCAGCCCAGTGCAGGCCTCGCCTCGTAGAGCCCGCGGGCGAGACAAAAGCAAGCACAACAGGGCAAGCACGACTTCGGCCGTCTTGCCGCTTCTTCTTTCCTCCTCCTCCTCCTCCTCCTCCTCCTCCTCCTCCTCCTTCTCCTCCCTCCTCCCTACATCCGGGCGTTCTTATGTTTGTCGCAATGGGCGTGTTCGCCCTTTCTTGGGCCCCAGGGCCCTCACGGATCGACTGGGCTCGAAAAATTCAGAAAACAGATGGGTCTAAGGTTCAGGTCGTGTTTTTCGCGATGTTGCACTTTCCCTACCTAGGCTCTGCCTAGAAGGGTTCTTACTCTCTGGGCTTAAAGGGGCCGGGCAGTGGAAAGCGCCCCGGGCGGTTCCCCCAGTATCCGCCCCGCGGTTCCCCCAGTTAACCTCATGCCCGTGAGAATAAACACTAGGGGATAATAAAGTTCGGGGTTCAGGGAGAGATAATAAAAGTAGCCCAGCAGACCTCAGCATAATCTCGAAGTAAGAGATGATCAAGAGGAGACCAAGCCGAGCACGTTTTGAGACGTCCTTGGCGTTTAGTTTTCATAGAAATATCCTCAACAATGGCTTATCTCTCATGGAAATTGTTTTTTGTAAGTGCTCGTGTAGGGTAGCTCATGTGCCTCAACTTCCATGGATAATCAACCCCAGAGATACAAAAGTTCAGGCGAGCGTGGGGACAGAGAGAAATATAAAAGAAGAAGAATACAGTAGATGAATAATAAGAAAGAAGAAAAAGATGATAATAAGAAGAGGACGAAGAAAGGACAAATCCAAAGTTCCAAATCTATCAATTTTAATTTACAAACGCTTTATGAAAATTGATTGTTTTAAGTGCTCGTGTAGGGTAGGTAGCTCATGTGCTTCATTTTCCATGGATAATCAACCCCAGGGATAAAAAAGTTCAGGCGAGCGTGAGGACAGATAGAAATATAAAAGAAGAAGAGGAAAGTAGAAGAATAATAAGAACATTGCTCGTTTCGTTTGAGTCTGCCTCCCAAAATTATTGGTTTCGCCTCACCCATCCTGAAAAAGTGTGATCGCTTCGCTTGATGTTGCTATATCAACATCGCTGGATGTTGCTATCTCAACATAGCGTTTCGAGGTGATAATGAAGTTCGGCCTCAGCGCTCGCCGCCCAATTTGAATTTTGTATAGGGCGACGATAATCAACTCTAAACACTGAAGGGGGGGGGTCCCTTTATTATCATCGGCATGCGGTTACGTCCCCTTAGCTTAGCTTTGCTTATCTCATCTTAGCTTAGCTTATTTCATCTTAGCTTAGCTTCATCTTAGCTCAGGTTTATCTTAGCTTAGCTTACCTTCATAGTAGCTCCGCTGAGCTTTAGCATAGCAGAGCACAGCATTGCATATCATAGCACAGCACAGCATATCATAGCATGGCCCAGCATAGCATAGCATATCATAGCATACCATAGCCAAACATATCATAACACAGCATAGCATAGCACAGCGCAGCATAGCATAGCATAGCATAATATAGCGCAGCTTAGCATAGTCTTGCATAGCATAACTTAGCATAGCACAGCGCAGCATGACAGCGCATAGCATAGCTTAGCATGGCATAGCATCGCATAGCATAGCATAGCATAGCGCAGCATAGCATATAATAGCATAGCAGAGCATAGCATAGCATAGCGCAGCATAGCATGGCATAGCATAGCATAGCATAGCAACTAATGCTGCTTTCCCAGGGGCTCCATCTTGTTGGTAGGGTCGAAGCGGGGTCATTTTTAGCGACGTCGGATTCCAGGGTGCATGCACACCGATCTTGGGCTCGGGAAGGGCCTGGCCAGGCACGGTGCAGGTGCATACGGCAGGTCCGTGTCGTTTCGATCCGGCGAACCCGGCGCGGGCGTTCAAGGCTGCTCGCCGCCAGGGGCCCAGAGTCGGCCAGTACGGAACGATCTGGCGAACGGAACAGCCGCCGATCTTCCAAAGTTTAATGATACATCTGTATGTATGTGTGTACAGCAAACAATCTGTACATAGCTATACATATACACATATACATATATACATATATATATATATACACATTGATACGTGGTGTCAGAAACTAACGCCGTGGCCATCACGACATGAAGCAGCCGTAATCAGACGCCTCCCGTCCACGGGGCCCGCTCCCGCGTCACTCCTGCCCGTGCCGACGTCGGCAGTCGGCGGCCCGCCCTGTGCGGCGGCGCGGCGGCCTCGGGGCGCCGCGGGGGCCCCTCGACGTCTTCGTCGTCGTCGGCATCGTTGGCTGCTCCTCTTCCTCGGGCCCTCTCGCCGTGGCAACAGATCGCGGCGGAGGGCACCTGGCAATCTTCGGCCTCCGGGGGCCCTCCCCGGGCTCCGGGGCCGTCCATGAGCGTGTTCGGGGATGAGGAGCGGGTCGCGGCCGAAAGGCCGGATTTCCGAGGGTCCACCTTGTGAAAAAAAATGACGTCGGAGGTCTGTGTCCTCTTCTTCCTCCTCCCGCACGAGTGGCAGCACTTCGCCAAGCGTGGTGAGCGGTAGTGTTTCGGCTCTGCTTCTTCTTTGCGCTTTTGTCTGAAATGAGGGGCCTCCGCCCACGCAGGTCTGGCTCAGGGCGCGCACAGGGTTGACGTCTTCGAGCCGGTCGGTCACCGCCAACCCAAACATCCCCAAGCCAACCCGAAGGTCCCGCTTTGCCGTCCATTTCCAGTCGGGGGGGGGTGCGGGGAACATTGAAAAAACACATGAAGCCCGTGTAGTGAAGACCCATGCCAAGAAACACCCTGCTTGCCTCCAGGATGCCCTGGGTTTCTTGGTATTCGATGGTGTTGCTATGGAAGGCCTGACGTTCCCACACCAAAAATCAATGGACGACCTGGGGTCTCAGGGTTGGGTTTCTTGCGGAAGGTTTCTTGTGGACTGGCCTCCATTGTACCCCCCCGACCCGAAATTCGGGTCTTCGGGTTGGGCTGGGGTGGTCTGGTAGGTAGTCAACCGGGGCCCCTGCGCATCGGTTTGGCACGACTGTGTGCAATCATCGAGAGTGGCCCCTTCTGCTCGCTTCGGAGGCGCTGCGCTCCTGGGCCGAGCCTGTCAGGCTTCGTCGCCGTCCTCTGCCACTAGTCGCAGACAGCCCCGAGTGAGACGAATGGCGCGCTGGTCATCGCTGGTGCGCGCTCTCCCCTTCTGCCCTCCCTCCCCCTCTCCAAGAACTGTTGCGCTTGGAAGTAAGATTTCGTCGTCGTCCTCATCCTCGCCGTGCTGCGGGTCTTCCTCCTCGACCTCGCTGTCCTCTCCGCCCCCCCAGGCCTCCTAGGTTTCGATTTCTTCGGCACGTGGCCCCTGGGAGCCCCGACCCTTTCCCAGGGCCGGTTTTCCTCGTGGGTCGCTTCTGCATGGTCCTGGAGCCTCGCAAGGGCCCCAAGAGGCCGAAAACGGCGAGATTTCGAAGAAGAAGAAGAAGAAGGACCATCACAATGATTTTAGGACTGCTCGCTCTTATCTGCTTGAGTGTCCGTGGACGCGTATTTCCCACCCTCGATTCCCTTCCCTCTTCGTCTTCGATCGTACCCCTTTTGGGGGGTATACCTTTATTCCCTGCAGGCCGGGCCCCGGCAAGCGGCGGGGCGGCCGCGGACTCTCGGCCTGGCCAGCGGCAGAGCTGATCGGCGGCAACCCGACCCCAAGAGGGACGGACAGGGGACCGACCACGACGAGAACGATGACGACGAGGACAACGACGACGTCGACGACGACAGCGACGGCGACGACGATGGCGACGACGAGAGCGAGAGAAAGAACGACAGCAGGGCCACGAAGGGCACGAAGTAGGCCACGAAAGGCGACAGCGGGGACGCGAAGGGAATGCGTATGGGGCCACGAAGAGCGCGAACGAGCGGGGGCCACGAAGGGCAGATAATGCGGGGCCACAGAAGGCAACGACGGGGCCACTGAGGGCAGCAACGGGGCCACGAAGGGCAGCGAGGAGGCCACGAAGGGCGACAGCGGGGCCACGAAGGGCATGCGTATAGGGCCACGACGGGCGCGAACGAGCGGGGGCCACGAAGGGCATACAGATATGGGGCCACGAAGGGCAGCGAGGGGGCTACGACGGGCTGCAACGGGGCCACGAAGGGCAGCAAGGGGGCCTCGAAGGGCTGCAACGGGGCCACGAAGGGCAGCGAGGGGGCCACGAGGGGCTACAACGGGGCCACGAAGGGCAGCGAGGGGGCCATGAAGGGCTACAACGGGGCCACGAAGGGCAGCGAGATCCCGACTCCCAAGTAATCTGTGAGGGAGTGCCAAGCGTGAACGCGACTCCTGGGTGCCTGAGTGTCGGGAGCGCGGCGCTTGAGTAAATTGCGGGAAATTCCAAGGCAAGGGCGCTATTCTTTAGTAAATTGCAAGCAAGTCTCCAGCGAGAGCGCGATTCCAGACCGCCGTCCCAAGCGAGACTGCGATCCCTGAATAAAATGCGAGGAAGCCTCAGGCGGGAGCGGGGGTCCTGGCTAAATTGTAGGGAGGTTTCGGGCGGAAGCCATTGTTGTTGTAACCCGGGGACCAACAGCACAGTTTGAGGAGGAAAACCTTCCCTGATACAAAATCAGGGTGCGACCGGAGGGGGGGGGATCAGTAATGAGAGTTCAACAAACGCCATAAACATAAACGTTTGACGCTCTGCGCGGATTGCTTGGATCCGAAGCGGGGCCCCCCCCCCCGGCGGCGCCTCCGGCGCCGCCCCTGGCGCGATCCGCAGATCCGCGCGGAACGCCAAAGGTTTATGTGTTACGCATGGCGTGTTTCTCTTCTTTCAGGATGATGGCTTTATGTTGCGATGTGTTGGATATCCATGTCGTCGTCATGCTCCGTCCTTGACTCGGGCCGGACGAAAGGGGGGGATTGGGAAAAGGGGGGGTTCGAAATTTGCTGCATGCAGCTGGTTTCGGCCCCGCCGCCGGGCCCACTCCTCGATACATGGGCGCCTCCCGGCGCCAGGAGGCACCGGGAAAATCAGCTACGTCTATCCCCACCTTTCGCCCGACCCGATTGACGCTGCCGTCGGCGTCCAGCGACGCTGCCGTCGTCCGGTGCCCCGCGCCGCCGAGGTGACTCTGCCGGACCTCGGGTGGGGCGCGGGCGACGTCGGCGCCAGGCGGCCCCTGCGCGCCGTCGCCGTCGTCGTCGTCGTCGTCGTCGTCGTCGTCGTCGTCGTCGTCGTCGTCGTCGTCATCGTCGTCGTCGTCGTCCTCGTTGTCGTCGTCGTCGTCGTTTTCCTCGCCGTCGTCGTCGTCGTTTTCGTCGTCGCTTTCGTCGTTCCCGCGTTTGTCGATGTCGTCGCCCCAGATTCCCGACGATACGATTTGTGTAATCCTGGCGCTTTTTTCCTGGATTTTGGCCTCTGGGGCCCGTTATCGGGCGGGGCCATCAGCAACGGATCCGGGACGAGACACCGGCCTCGGGGAAAGGGGGTCGCGACATCTGGGGCCGCGCATGGAACAACTAAAATATCGGCGGACGTCAGTGCTCTGTCGTCGTCGAGGTCGAGGTCGCCGCCGTCGTCGGAGAGCGAATAGGAGGGAAGGAGGGAGGGAGGGGGGGAGGAACAGGAAGGAGGGGCGAGGCAGGAGCGGAGTGGGAGGAGGACGGCGGAGAAAACAGCGAAGACGCAGGAGGGAGGAGGAGGAGTAGGAGGAGGAGGAGGAGGAGCTGGGACGCTACGGCTTTTCGTTCGCCAAAGTCCGAGCAACGTCGAAGAGAGGAGGAAGAGGAGGAGGAGGAGCAGTGAAAAAAGACAGTAGATGAAGTAGGAGAGGAAGTAGGAGGAGGAGGAGGAGGAGGAGGAGGGAGGAGGAGGAGGAGTGGCGGAGGAGGAGGAGGAGGGAATAATTAACATCCGCCGCTCTGCGGTTGATCGGGAGTTTCTGTATATATATATATATATATATATATATAGAAGAAGGGGCGCGCGCTTCTGGGCGAGAGGGAAACGACCGAGAGAAGAAGGGGCGGCCGCCCCACAGGACCTCTCCATGGTGCCGGAAGCCCATCAGGGCTCCCTCAGGGCCCCTCCCCCAGGGCCGGGGCTCCCTCGCCTGCCCTCCTCCTCCTCCTCCTCCTCCTCCTCCTCCTCCTCCTCCTCCTCCTCCTCCTCCTCCTCCTCCTCCTCCTCCTTCGCCCCCGTCGGCATATCCAGGCGTGTTATGCAGTCAGGTCGTCCGTCCGGAAACGGTGCCGGAGGCCGCTCTGGGCTCCTCTGGGCATCCCCCCCGGGGCCCGTTTTGTGAGGATGTCTCAGGCGAGGGCGCCGGTTTGGGATTCGTCACCGGATCCAGCGGATCCAGCGGATCCGTCCGGAAACGGTGCCGGAGGCCGCTCTGGGCTCCTCTGGGCATCCCCCCCGGGGCCCGTTTTGTGAGGATGTCTCAGGCGAGGGCGCCGGTTTGGGATTCGTCACCGGATCCAGCGGATCCAGCGGATCCGTCCGGAAACGGTGCCGGAGGCCGCTCTGGGCTCCTCTGGGCATCCCCCCCGGGGCCCGTTTTGTGAGGATGTCTCAGGCGAGGGCGCCGGTTTGGGATTCGTCACCGGATCCAGCGGATCCAGCGGATCCAGCGGATCCGTCCGGAAACGGTGCCGGAGGCCGCTCTGGGCTCCTCTGGGCATCCCCCCCGGGGCCCGTTTTGTGAGGATGTCTCAGGCGAGGGCGCCGGTTTGGGATTCGTCACCGGATCCAGCGGATCCAGCGGATCCGTCCGGAAACGGTGCCGGAGGCCGCTCTGGGCTCCTCTGGGCATCCCCCCCGGGGCCCGTTTTGTGAGGATGTCTCAGGCGAGGGCGCCGGTTTGGGATTCGTCACCGGATCCAGCGGATCCAGCGGATCCAGCGGATCCGTCCGGAAACGGTGCCGGAGGCCGCTCTGGGCTCCTCTGGGCATCCCCCCCGGGGCCCGTTTTGTGAGGATGTCTCAGGCGAGGGCGCCGGTTTGGGATTCGTCACCGGATCCAGCGGATCCAGCGGATCCAGCGGATCCGTCCGGAAACGGTGCCGGAGGCCGCTCTGGGCTCCTCTGGGCATCCCCCCCGGGGCCCGTTTTGTGAGGATGTCTCAGGCGAGGGCGCCGGTTTGGGATTCGTCACCGGATCCAGCGGATCCAGCGGATCCAGCGGATCCAGCGGATCCGTCCGGAAACGGTGCCGGAGGCCGCTCTGGGCTCCTCTGGGCATCCCCCCCGGGGCCCGTTTTGTGAGGATGTCTCAGGCGAGGGCGCCGGTTTGGGATTCGTCACCGGATCCAGCGGATCCAGCGGATCCGTCCGGAAACGGTGCCGGAGGCCGCTCTGGGCTCCTCTGGGCATCCCCCCCGGGGCCCGTTTTGTGAGGATGTCTAAAGCGAGGGCGCCGGTTTGGGATTCGTCACCGGATCCAGCGGATCCAGCGGATCCAGCGGATCCGTCCGGAAACGGTGCCGGAGGCCGCTCTGGGCTCCTCTGGGCATCCCCCCCGGGGCCCGTTTTGTGAGGATGTCTCAGGCGAGGGCGCCGGTTTGGGATTCGTCACCGGATCCAGCGGATCCAGCGGATCCAGCGGATCCGTCCGGAAACGGTGCCGGAGGCCGCTCTGGGCTCCTCTGGGCATCCCCCCCGGGGCCCGTTTTGTGAGGATGTCTCAGGCGAGGGCGCCGGTTTGGGATTCGTCACCGGATCCAGCGGATCCAGCGGATCCGTGCGGAAACGGTGCCGGAGGCCGCTCTGGGCTCCTCTGGGCATCCCCCCCGGGGCCCGTTTTGTGAGGATGTCTCAGGCGAGGGCGCCGGTTTGGGATTCGTCACCGGATCCAGCGGATCCAGCGGATCCAGCGGATCCGTCCGGAAACGGTGCCGGAGGCCGCTCTGGGCTCCTCTGGGCATCCCCCCCGGGGCCCGTTTTGTGAGGATGTCTCAGGCGAGGGCGCCGGTTTGGGATTCGTCACCGGATCCAGCGGATCCAGCGGATCCAGCGGATCCGTCCGGAAACGGTGCCGGAGGCCGCTCTGGGCTCCTCTGGGCATCCCCCCCGGGGCCCGTTTTGTGAGGATGTCTCAGGCGAGGGCGCCGGTTTGGGATTCGTCACCGGATCCAGCGGATCCAGCGGATCCAGCGGATCCGTCCGGAAACGGTGCCGGAGGCCGCTCTGGGCTCGTGCTCTTCGCGCCGGGGGTGAGGATGACGTGAGTTCCACAGAAACTCCCTCAAATGAAGGAGGTTGCGGAGGAAGAGTTAGGGGGAGAGGGTGAAGGGAAGGAGGACGAGGAGGAGGATGAGGAGGAGAAGGGGGAGGAGGAGGAGAAGTACGACGACGACGACGACGGCCACGCTTTGAAGGATTTCAGGGACAAAGAGGCAGGGCAGGACGAGCCAGGGGGGCCCGGTCGGGGATTCAGTGAGCCCCCGGTAACCGGCAAAATTCAGCCTGCTGTCTTGGGAAGGCGCCTGCACGGAGCAGGTCGAGGTGGGCTGCACAGCGGCTGGGGCGGGAGTTGGATGCTTTTGGCCGCAGCGTCGAGGATCCACGCCTCGTTCGAAATAAACTATAAGGTAGTAAGTAGTAACGGCCACGCGAGACCCGTGCGAATTAAGTGGCGGCACGTCGCGCTAGCTGGCGGCCTGGGAGCTGTTGCCAGGTTTCTGCACGACAGAACTTCGAGCACCAGGTAAGCACCAAAAATGGACGTCTTTCTCGCGTCGGGCCCTTTGCTGGCACGTCGGGCAGACACTGTTTCGATACTTTCCTGGGTGCTCGAACTTCTTTCCGGGATGTGGTCCTTAGGTAAGGTGGGAGCAGCATGCGGTCAAGTGCCTTGCCGGCGCTCGGCCCTGCTGTGGCCGTACACGCCAGGCTTCTGCAGACGTGTGACGAACGAACAACACAACACGCACCCATACCCATAGGTGGGACGGAAGGGGCTATGGGTGCGTGCTGTCGGAGGGGGGTCCCCGCTGGAATATGGGAGCCTCCCACAGGGTCCGACAACCCGTACCCGTACCCATAGCCAGTCCTCTTCCGTCCGAACAGCCTGTGGGTATGGGCCCAGGCATGCGACGTCTTGATTTTTTCAGGACGGGGTCCCTGGAAGTCCCGACCCTTTCCCTGGGACCTGTTTTTTATCCCGAGTCGTTTTTTCACGATCCCGAGGCCCGGCGAGGCCCCCCGGAGGCCGAAATTAGCGAAAAACCTCCCGTCCCGATTTTGTTCCCAGCGCGAGGGGATCGGGGGGGGGGGTCCGACATCCCGCACCAACAGCCCACAGCCAGTCCTGCTCCCTCCGGACCGCCCTAATGGGTACATGGGTGTGTGCTGTTCGCTCGGCCACGTGCGCCGCGGGCGCGACGAAAAGGCTCCACGCGCGCCGCCCCCGAAGACGTCTGGCCATGCGCGCGAGTCTGAAGTCGGGCGTGCCCCCCTCTCCCTACAGGGGGAGCATTCGAAACTGGTCAAACCATAGTCATGGGGACTACTTTTCTGTTGTGTTTGACTATTTGGGAATCTGCTTTGTGACTGTTTTGGATTCTGTGGGATATCAACTCGAAGCTAGCCAAACCATACTGTAGTCTGGGGACTACTTTTCTGTTGTTTTTGGCTATTGGGGAATCTGCTTTTCGACTATTTTTGACGATTTGGGGTCTTCGATGCTAGCCAAACCACAGTCTGGGGACTCCTTTTCTGTTCTTTTGGCCTATTTGGGGAATCTGATATTTGACTATATTTTTGACTATGATGTGGGATATTCGAAGCTAGTCAAACCATAATCATGAGGACTCCTTTTCTGTTTTTTTGCCTATCTGGGAATCTGCTTTTTGATTATGTTTGACTATTAGGGATATTCGACGCTAGTCAAACCATAGTCTTGGGACTCCTTTCCTGTTCTTTTAGCTTATCTGGGAGTCTGCTTTTTGACTATGCTGCATGCTTCGCCCCCCAAAAAAAAATCCCCCTGCAGGGGGACCCGCCCGACCTCACACGAGCCGCTCCAGGAGGGGCCTCCCCTTCGGCGGGCCCCGCCCCCCCCCCCCGGGAGCACGGCCGGAGGGCGGCCGGCGGACGGCCGGCATCCTCGGGCCGAGCGAAACCCCTCCTCCTCTTCCTCCTCCTCCTCCTCCTCCTCCTCCGCCTCCGCCTCCGCCTGCGCCCCAGCCTCCGCCACCGCCTCCTCCTCCTCCTGCTCCTCCTCCTCCTCCTCCTCCTCCTCCTCCTCCTCCTCCTCCTCCTCCTCCTCCTCCTCCTCCTCCTCCCCCTCGGGCCATGAAAAGATCATGGCCCAGGCATGATCGCGTCGTGGCAAGAATCAGGACGGGAGGCTTTTGGCCATTTTTGGCCCTGGGGGGGCCCTCGCCGGGCCTCGGGACCGTAAAAAAACGACTCAGGACGGGAAACCGGTCCCGGGGAAATGGTCGGGAATTCCAGGGACGCCGTCTTGAAAAAATCAGGACGTCGCATGTTTGGGAACGGGAGGTTTTCGTAATTTTCGGCCTCTGGGGACCCTCTCCGGCCCTCGGGACCGTCAAAAAACGTTTCAGGATGAAGAACAGGTCCAGGGGGATTGGTCGAGACCTCCAGGGTTCGACGTGATGAAAAAATCAAGACGTCAGGGGTCTGGAAAGGGGAGGATAGGGAAAGGGGGGCGAACGAAATCTGCTGCATGCAGCTGGTTTTTGCCCCGCCGTCGGGCCCATTCCTCGATACGTGGGCGCCTCCCGGCGCCGGGAAGCGCTGGGGAAATCAGCTACGTGAGCTGATTCTCTACCCTGCCCTTTGCTATCCCCCCCTGTCGTTCCCCCCGACATTCCCAGGAAGGGCTCCGGCCCAGTTTTTTTTGTGGATCCCAGGCAGGATCGTGTAGTACAGACATCGGGGCGGGAGGTTTTTGGCCAATTTGGGCCTCGGGGGGCCCTCGCCGGGCCTCGGGACTGTCCAAAAACGACTCAGGATGAAAACCGGTCTTGGGCAACGGGTCGGGATTCCAGGGACCCCGCATGGAAAAAATCAGGACGTCGCGCGCTTGGGATGGAAATATCTGCCAGGAAGCGTTTTCGTTCGAGACGTCCTCAACACAATGTGTAGAACCAGCGCGATTCGTTCGAGACAGCCTCACACTGTTCTCAAGCATGAGGCTCCCGCTCGAGACGCCCTCACAACTTATAGCTCTGCCGGCCCACCTCGACCACGCTTTTTTACAAAAGAAGAGATCCGCCCGCCAAAACTGGTTTTGGCGGGCGTTCCCAAGAAGTTCTGAAGGTTCCCAAGAGGCTCAGATCCCACATCTTGTCTTTTTAAGAACAGTTCTTGCCGTTCTTAGCGGCTCCAAGAACATAGCTCTACGAGCTTAACTTACGATCGCGGAGGCCTCTGGGCCCCCAACATGGCACCCCGGGGATCTCCGCGCCCCCGGATGCGATGGGAGGTCGGACCCAGCGTCATGCACAGAGCACCGTCGAGGTCTTCGTCGTGGGTCCTTGCTTGACGGTCCCAGGGCCCGGCGAGGACCCACTGAGGTTCAGTCGGGCCTGTCCCCCTACAGGAGGAAAATTCAAAAAGAGTCAGAGAATAGTCTGGGGACTTTTCTTGTTTTAAAATGCCGGTTTTCCATATGTTTGCACATGTTTGGAGTATTCTTTATTTTTCGTCCAAAATCCCCCTGTAGGGGGACAGGCCCGACCTAACCCTGAGGCCGAGAACGCAGAGTAGTTTACACAAAGGATTGCCAAGATTGCGGCTCTTCGTCGTGAGTCGCTGGGGTAGCGGTACCGATCGTACGTGTTCAAGCAATGACGAACCGTCCTGGCTTCCCTATAGAAGCCCACCAAAGGATGTTCTAAGAACCTGTTTGTGGTATGCGCGAAGTGTTCTTAGAACATGCCTGGCTGAGACTATCTTGTTTTAACACATCGGGGTTGTTTTCAGGGAACATTGTTTTTGTTATGAGAACAGTTTTGGTTTCTAAGAACATTTGGTGGTAGGCCTATAGGAATGTACCGGGGCGTTCGGTCCCTGCTCAACGTGTCGGGGGGGGGGGGGGCGGGCGGGGTTTCCCCACATGCAGGTGCTCGCGCGCACATAATTACGGCGATCGCAGCGCACCCCCGCCCCGCCGAGCCCCACAGCGTTCGCCACTGGACACGGCGAGCACACTGCTAGATCGTGTGCGTCGCTCCCGGTGCCGAACGCTGCCCGTCGTCCGCGGAGGGCGTCGTTTGTCGTTCGTGCCCGTCGCCCGCGCAGGGCGGCCGCGTTCGTCGTTCGCGAAGGGTCGGCGCTCGTGACTGGGCACCCGCAGCCGTCGTTCGCGGAGGGCGGGCGGCCGCCCCCGACCGCACCGCACCGCGCCCTGCGCCCCTCTGCTGCGAGGTGGTCCCGCCGCAGCGCGCAGCCGCCGGCGCGGGCGCCGCCCGCCGCGAAGGGCCGGGCGGCCGCTGGCGGCCGCACCCCCGCCGATTGGCGCGCCCACGACGGCGGCGGCGGCGACGACGGCGGCGGCGACGGCGGCGACGGCGACGACCCTGAGATCCTGGCGTCTCAATGTGTCGAGCCGGGCGTTTTCGCCTCGCTTCAGGCCCCCCCGGGGCCCTCACACATCGATGCGGCTAGAGAAATATGGGGGAAGAGGGCTCTGGTCGTGATTTTTCTGCGAGGCAATTTCGTCGCACTGTCGAATCTGAGGGGGCGGAACGACGACGACGGCGGCGACGATGACGACGACGACGACCCTGACCCAGGCATGATCGCGTCGTGAAGAAATGAGGACGGGAAGTTTTTTGCCAATTTCAGCCTCGGGGGGCCCTTGCGGGGCCTCGGGACCGTCCAAAAACGACTCAAAAAACCGGTCCTGGGGACAAGGTCGGGAGTTCCTTGGACCCCGTATATATAAAATCAGGACGTCGCATGTCTAGGGAGATCCTGGCGTCTCATTTTTTCGAGCTGGGCGTCTTCGCCCAGTTTCGGCCCCCTGGGGCCCTCAAAGCAGATCGATCCGGCTCGAGAAATATGGAGGAAGAGGGTTTCGGTCGTGATTTTCTGCGAAGCAATTTTGCCGCAACGTCGGATCGCAGGGGACGGCACGACGACGACGACGACGACGACGACGACGACGACGACGACGACGACGACGACGGCGACGACGACGACGACGACGGCGACGGCGGCGGCGGCGGTTTCTGCAGGTCGAGCGTCGAGGGTTTCGCACATTTCCGTCGGCTCTCGGCGGCATTCCAGCCTCGGGGTGCGTTCCAGCAGCTGCGCCTCGCTGAGAGCGTTCGGGGGGGCCCGGATCGTCCCAAACGGCCAGAGGAGTCCGGAGTTGAGGCCCGCCTCACCACAAGAAGGCCCACGATCTGTTCACACAATTTCTGCGCAATCAGATGGGAAGCAGTTCATATTTGTGGGGAGGTGCGCCAAGCAGTTCTTGGTGCTGCATCTTCGTGTTTGTGGCCGCACACGCCTGCCAGGAAAAGGAAACCAGGAAGGAGAGGGGCGGCCCATCTGAGAAGGGCGACGGCGATTGCCGCCACCGATGCCGATTGCTCCCTGAAGCCTCTGGAGGCCACCCTTGGGCCGCCAGGGGCCATGTCGGAGCAGTTTGGGGACTCATGGGGGGCAAAGAGAGATGTGAAAATGATGTTATTCAACGCGCTTATTCTGGCCCCTGGGGAGTTGGCGAAGCCCAGACTAGCCTCGCTCTGGCTGAGCGCCTTGGGCCTATGCAGTTGCGGACTCGCTCAATACCACACTTGAGAAAGAGAGCCGCCACCATCAAACCCCATCCAACCTCCATACTTCACAGATCGCACGTGAAAATGTCCAGCTCCGCTCGATTGTAAATCCGATCCGAAGCACATGTTTGGACATCCTGTGAGGGCAGCGTGCGATTCACAGAACATATTGACATGTTCAAGCTGGTGGTATACGATGTGTTGCCTTCTCGGAGTGTCTCCCTCATGGTGTGTGTACGTGTTTGGGGTTATGTGGGGGGCCGACTTTGAGACCGCCGAATGCGTCGTAGTTAGCAATTGGGTGTGCCCTCGCAGGAGCGCACATGCTCCGCGGTTTGCCAGGAATTGTGGTCTTGGGAGCACGAGCGCGTCATAATTCACAAGGGTTGGTAGCTTCGAAAGCGTGCACGTCTCATTATTTTGAAAGGATCGAGGCCTCGCGAACGCGAGGGAGTTGTTATATATGAGGGGGGGTGGCCTCAGAAGACGAGAGCGCGTAGTAATGTACAACGACTTGACCTCAGGAGCTCGCATGTGCCGTAATTCATGAGGAGTCGTGGCCTCCGGCGCGTGAGCGCGTCCTACTACAAATGTGCCGTAATTCATGAGGAGTCGTGGCCTCTGGCGCGTGAGCGCGTCCTACTACAAGTGATTCTGACTTTGGGCGCGCGCAAGCGTTTCAATTTGACCAGATTGTGGCTTCTAGATCGCGGCATCTGTGCTTTTGAAGAACGATCGGTGCCCCGTGAGCACGGATCCACTGTATTGCGAAGGTCTTACGGCCAGTGCCGCCGACCCTGAAGGGGGGGCAACGACGACGAGGTAGACAGACTGAACTGAACCACCAGGCCGTTAGATGGCAGTTTTATTTCCGCGGGTGAGGATATTTCGGTGGCAGTTTTAAGCCAGCGGGTGAGGGTATTTCTGTGGCAGTTTTAAGCCAGCGGGTGAGGATATTTCGGTGGCAGTTTTAAGCCAGCGGGTGAGGATAGGTCGGTGGCAGTTTTAAGCCCGCGGGTGAGGATATTCAGGTGGCAGTTTTAAGCCAGCGGGTGAGGATGTTTCGGTGGCAGTTTTAAGCCAGCGGGTGAGGATATTTGTGTGGCAGTTTTAAGCCAGCGGGTGAGGATATTTCAGTGGCAGTTTTCAGCCAGCGGGTGAGGATATTTCGAAGGCAGATTTATGCCAGCGGGTGAGGATATTGCGGTGGCAGTTTCAAGCCAGCGGGTGACCATCACCCGCACTATAACACCTCGATAACACCCGATAACACCTCGATAACATGTTTTCGAGATGTGTTCGAGATGTTATCGAGGTGCTATCGAGTGTGATCGAGCTCGATAACGCTCGAGAGCACCTCGATACCACTCGATGACACCTCGATAGCATGAGGTGTTATCGATGTGTTATCGAGTGTTATCGAGCGGTGGCAGTGTCAAGCCAGCAGGTGAGGATATTTCGGTGGCAGTTTTATTTCAGCGGGTGAGGATATTTGTGTGGCAGTTTCAAGCCAGCGGGTGAGGATATTTCGGTGGCAGTTTAAGCCAGCGGGTGAGGATATTTCGGTGGCGGCTTTAAGAACGCGGGTGAGGATATTTCGGTGGCAGTTTTAAGCCAGCGGGTGAGGATGTTTCGGTGGCAGTTTTATTTCCGCGGGTGAGGATATGTCCCTGGCAGTTTTAAGCCAGCGGGTGAGGATGTTTCTGTGGCTGCATTGATCCAGCGGGCGAGGATATTCCGGTGGCAGTTTTAAGCCTGCGGGTGAGGATATGTCGGTGGTAGTTTTAAGCCAGCGGGTGAGGATATTTCGATGGCAGTTTTAAGCCCGCGGAGGAGGAGGAGAAGGAGGAGGGAGGAACAGAGAATATCTGTGCTCGGCGCGGGCATCCAGCCGCCACGCGATGCGTCATTCGCTTGGTTGGCCCAGCCGACGGCTACGCATCCGGCGCGGTGCTGCGACCGTATATATGCTCGCCCCTTGGCGTGGGGCTGGCGGGGGGCCAAGGGGCGAGCTGTCCGGTGATTCTGACTTTGGGCGCGCGCAAGCGTTTCAATTTGACCAGATTGTGGCTTCTAGATCGCGGCATCTGTGCTTTTGAAGAACGATCGGTGCCCCGTGAGCACGGATCCACTGTATTGCGAAGGTCTTACGGCCAGTGCCGCCGACCCTGAAGGGGGGGCAACGACGACGAGGACGACGACGACGGCGACGGCGACGACGACGACGACGACGGCGACTGACGCTCTGGATTCCATCGTGGGCCCTCTTGGGACCCTGTTGGGCCCTGTTGGGGGGCCGCTTGGGGGACTTCTTGGGAAGCTCCGTGGTCACTATGAGCCGTCTTGAAGCAGATCTGAGGCCTCTTGGAGGCATGCAGGAAAATACGCAGCACACCGCCATAGTAGATGAGAGTGAGAAGGGTGCCTCCAGGGGAGGTCTGGTAGGAGGGGAGGGGGGGCCGACTCCCCCCTGTCCAAAGGGGGGAACGGTATTGTGACACGGGACCACCGCCCCTCCCCCGCCCCCCTCCCCCCCCGAGACCCCCCCCTTTGCGGGGAAGGGATCATAGGGAAGGGGCTTCCCTTCGAGCGAACTACGACGTTATTGAATTTCCTTGGGACAAGCGGCAACGACGACGACGTCGACGACAGCGCCTTCCACACGCCGACAGGGTCGGCGCATTGTGATTGCCCCTGGGCGCCCAGAAATTCCGCGGCCAGCATTCAGAGATTGCAAGAGCCGCAGGGGATCGCGCGTTCCAACTGCGGAACGACGACCGCGATTTGACAAATCCGTCACCGTGGAACCGCGGAACCGCCATAGAGTCTGAATCCACCGACTCCCGAAGCAGCGCTCATCGCGAGCTGCCCCCTCGCACCTGTGAAAACAGTACGCCTCACGGCTGCCGAAGCTTAGCCGTCGCTGCCCCCCGCAGGGGGGGCCGGCACCCTCTAGCGTGCAGCGACCGCCATGTGGGAAATATACCACCCACCATCCTCCCCAGACCCCCTCGCGTCGTGGAAAAATCACGACGGGAGGTTTTGCACTGTTGTCGGCGTCCGGGGGCCCTCGCAGGGCCTCGGGACCGTCAAAAACGACTCGAGACGAGAAACCGGTCCCGGGGAAGGGGTCGAGACCTTTGGGGGTCGACGTTGCGAACAGTTCACGGCGTCGGGGGTCGGGGTCCGCCTCACCCATCCGTCCGGCCTTCGCCTGCCCCCTCTTCTCCGTACGCCCTCTCGGTCACCCTTCGGCCCCCTCGTTCGGCGGGCCCCGCCTCGCTCGGTGCGCCCTTCTCGAGGGGCGTTGCGCGACGCTCTCTTGGAGCACGCGCAGCAGCCATGCACGTCGGCAGGTGCGAGGGGGGCAGGCCACACGTCGTGCCCAACGGCCGGGGGCGAGCGTGCGAGCCCCCTCCGCGGGCGCACGCCGGCTTCGCCCCCAAGGAGCGGGCCGCGGGACCCGCGATGCCCCTCCGCTGCCTCCTCCGCGCGCGCGCCCTGGCCATGGCAGCGGCACCGCCCCTGAGACCCGACGTTGCCGAGCCACGAGTCTGCAACGCCGCGAAGGTCTCGCCCCCAGGGATCTCTCCAGGCCCTGTCTTACACTGCAGCATCCCTTCGGCCCGGATCGACCCGCGGTGGCCCTGCAGGGGGCCGAAGATAACCGAGCGAGAGCGCCCGCCGTGCGAAGACCGCAACGCCCGGATCCCAGGGGTCGGCTCGAAGCAGAACAAACGGCATAAGCATCAACTCTTGGCGCTCCGCGCGCATTCCTTGGATCCGCGCCGGCCCCCCCCCCGCCAGAGGCGCCGGCGCACTCCGCGCGCCGGAGAGACGGGGCTCCAGCGCGCAGATCCTCGAAGAGTCCGCGCGGAGTGCCCAGACACTTCTGTTGACGCCGTCGTTTCTTCCTCTGTCGACGGCCCCGGCAGCGGCGTTCGGCGGCCACCTGGCTTTCCCGCCCGCCGGCGGCGGCGCCCCCGCCGCCGCCGTGGTGTGGCTGCACGGCTTCGGCGACGGCCCCGAGGGCTGGGCCGAGGGGCTGCGACCGGCGCGCCGGCGCCACGGGGGCTGGAAGTGGGTCCACGTCAGGGCCCCGGAGCTGCCGCAGACGTGCTGCGGGGGCGCGAAGGTGCGCAGCGAGTGTGGGATCTAAGGCTGCGCTCCCAGTTATGGTCGGGTCGCGAAAGTAGTCAGGCCGTGAGGTTTTAGGCCTGAAGTGCGGCCTCGGGGGGCCCTCGCCGGGCCTCGTGGCCGTCAGCAAGCGAGTCAGGCTGAAAAACGGGCCCCCGGAACGTGTCGGGACTTCCAGGGACCCCGTATTGAAAACATCAGGACGTCGCATGTCTGTTTTTGTACCGTTGATCTGCACGGAAGACATAGTCAAGTGGCAAGTGTGGTTTCGGCGGCAAGTCTGTGAAATTATAATTCACGTAGGTGGCCCAAGATGGGCCCAATGAGAACAGAAATCTCAGGCTGATTCTCAGTACGAATGCAAACGGGGAAATCATTACCCTTCGTCTCTTAGGCAGGAGGCATGTTCAGCGATAGCTTGTGACAGAACAGTTGCCACAGGGATACCGGTAAGGCTTCCGCCTTGAGATCCGGGCGTGGCCCTCGCACGGTGCGTTCTCGCCGCGTCTCGGGCCCCGGGGCTCTCACGGCCGGACCCGGCTCGAGAACTGGGGCAGAACGTTGGGGCCCCTTGGGCTCCACTCGTGACCGTTCGCGAGGGCGCAGTCGGCGCGGCAGCGTCGGATCTCGGACTCCGGCTTGCGCACACACGGCCCCCGGGCAGCCCCCGCTGGCCCCCGCTGGCCTCCGCTGGCCTCCCGAGCAGCCCGGGCGGGCCCGGGCGCCCCCGGGGGGGCGCCGCCGCAGGAGGCGCGCCAGAGTGCTGTAGCGCCGCCCTGCGCTGCTCGGGGGGCCTGCTGCCACCCGCCGGGACTGCCTCGGGGGGTCGTGGGCTCCTGCGTCCTCCAGGTCGAAGCAGACAAAAACCGCAGAATTAATAGGCATAAACTTTTGGCGCTCCGCGCGGATCCACGAAATCCGCGAGGAGCGCCAAAAGTTTCTGTTGATTCTGTGGTTTTTCTTCCCTTATCCAAAGCCAGCGCGGCGAAGCCGAGCCTCCCTTCCGCGCGGCCCCCGAAGCCTCACCAGAGGTGTCCGGGTGGGGCGACTACCGCGAGGAGGGCTGCACGGAGGTCGGGTCGGAGGACTACGACAGCGAGGCGATCGTCTCGGACGCCACGCTCGCCGAGGTGCACCGGTTGCTTCAGGAGCTCGAGGCAACCGACGGGGTCCCTCCAGAGCGCATGGTGCTCGGCGGGTTCTCCATGGGCGCGACCGCGGCCGCGGACTGCGCGCTGCGGTACCCGCGGCGCCTCCTCGGGGGCGGCCAGAAAGGTGTCCCTGGCCCAGGCTGCCCCCCAGCTGGTTCCGCTCCTTTTCGGAGCCCCAATGGGGGCCTGTGGGCCTCGTGATGGGGTGCTCTGGAGTTCCTGCGGGGGCCTCCTTCCCAGAGATGCGACGCCCTGATGTTTTCCACAGCTACGGGGACACTGGAACTCACGACCCGTTCTCTTGGACCGGTTTTTGATCGCCAGCGGCACGAGAGCTGTCTGAACCATCACGGGGCGCATTCACATTTCGTAGCAAGCATCTGGACGCCTGTTGTTGAAAGCTGTGGTCGAAAAAGGTTGGTTTCATTATGGTTGAATTCATGAGTTGACGCTCTGGCCGAGGGGCCCTGCAGCAGCACTCAAGATGCCGCGTGGCCGGCGCCCTCGTCCCCCTCGCGGCCTGCCTCGTGGGAGACACCATCATTTCAAGAGTTGACCCTTTGATGATGCACTCGAAACCCTTTTCCCCCCTACCGGTTCTACATCCTGAGTCTTTTTCAACGGTCCCGAGGCCCGGCGAGGGCCCCCTGAGGCCGCAAATGGCCAGATCCCGACGGTTTTTCCACGACGCGGTCAGGTCTGGGTTGGCAGTCTTTGGGGGCACCGTGGGCCAGGGACACTTCTGGCAACACCCGGGCCTCGGGGGCCTGTGCGTCCTGAACGGCTGGCTGACCCCGGCGGCCCGCGCCGCGCTCGGCGCCGCCGAGCACCACGCCGAGGCTCACGTCGGGCATGTCCCTCTACAGGAGGACAATGCAAGAATAATCCAACAATAACAATATCAATTATGGGGAGGATTGTTTGATCATGTGTTGACTATTTTTGCATACGTTTCGACTTTTGTAGTGGCCTTCAGCCAGTGCCGCCGGCGCTCCCGATGCTGATGGGAATGGATGACCGTGCATGCTGAAGATACAGCCCTCGTTCGAGACATCCTCATAAGATAAGCATGTGGACATCGGTTACGAAACCTTTGGGCTTCGAAAATGACGCTCTCGCGTGAGTCACCATTAAGACCATGAAGTGCTGAAATAGTTATTGCACGCCATCTTTGGGGGGCGCTCTTGGAGGACCCCCAAGAAAGTGAAAGTATTGAAGATCTAATTGCTTTGTTACATGGTTGTTCAAACGTAAGCGTTTTGGACGAGTTGGGAGGCAGTCGTTTGCCTTTTTGGGGGGCATGTTGGAGGCATCTGGTGGCCTCTTGGGGGGCGTCTTGGAGGCAGTTCTTGAGTTTCTTGGGGGTCTCTTGGGACCCTATTGCCGGCCTCTTGAGGGGTCAGTTGGAGCCTCTTGAGGCCTCTGGGGGCCTCTGGGGGCTTCCTGGGGCCGTCTGGGAGCCTTTTAGGGCGCCTCTTGGGCCTCTTTGGGCTGTCTTGGGCTGCCTCGGGGCTGTCTTGGGCCGTCTCGGGCCTTTCTTTTTCTGTCTTGGGGCCCTCTTGGGCCGTCATGGAAACTGAGAAGGCCCAAGAGGTGAATTTCTTTAAAGATTAGTTTTCCAAGTCAAGGGAATGGGACAATGTCTGCCTCTTTGGACCTTCTTGGAAGGCCTCTTGCGGGCTTCTTGGGGCGTCTTGGAGGCTGCTGAAGCCGTCTTGGGTACATCTTGGGCGTCTTGGAGCGATTTTTCGGCGACCCCGGGCCCTCTTTGACCTTCGGGAATCGTCTGGGAGTAAGCTGGAACTTTCATTTCTCCCAAGAGATGATTCCAGAACGTTCCCTCCTTCCCTGGCAGAGCCACCCCGGCAACCCTCCCCCCAGCAGAGCTGAAGCTGCAGCGCAGGCTCTTTTAAACTCACACGCCGGATCCAAAAGTATATATATATATATATATATATACATACATACGTATATATGTAGGAGGAGAGAGAGAGAGAGAGAGAGAGAGAGAGACAGAGACAGAGAGAAAGAGAGAGAGAGAGAGAGTTGTTTTTCGGCCCTTCCAATCACCCTCCCCCCGTTCCCGAGCACTGAATGGCGTCAGGAATGGCGTCCCCCCTCTTTTCCCCCCCCTTCCCCCCTTGCAGAGCGAACCCCCACCCCAACGCTCCCGAGCACTGAATGACGTCGGGAATGGCGTTCCCCCCCACCCCCTCCCCCTTGTAGAGCGGCCCCCCCCCCCTTGGCTCCCGAGCACGGAATGGCGTCGGGAATGGCGTCCCCTCCCCCTCCCCCCTCCCCCTCCCTTGCAGAGCGAATCCCCGTTCCCGCTCCCGAGTACGGAATGGCGTTGGGAATGGCGCCCCCGCCCCCCCCCGGGATGGAGACCGATCGCAACCATTTCGGACCGATCGTCGACCATTTCGGACTGATCACAACCAGCTGCGATCGGTCCGAAGTGGTTGTGATGCTTTTGGGTCGCGTCAATAGGGTTTCGATTAAGGGAGAGATCATACGAGCACTTCTGGGTGCTCTGAACTCCCTCAGGCCGCCCAATGGGAATCTGAAAAAGCGGTTGCGATCGGTCCGATCACCGGCGGCCGATCATGATCTCAACTAAACACATGTACTTGAGTTCGAACGTGGCCATGATCCGTATACGATTCCTATGTGGTTCGTAAGCGATTCTTATGCAATTCGTATACGATTCTTATGTGATTCAAATACGATTCCGATGTGATTCGTTTACGAGTTCCATGTGATTCGTCTGAGGAATTCGCCAGAATCTTAAGAGGGTCTCTTCGGGAATCTTAAGAATTCTTACGGATCCGACCAATTCCCAGATTCTTGGGAGGGCCTCCTAGGGAGTCCTAGGAATTCCCAGGGATACGTCCACTTGCCAGATTCCGGAGAATGAGCCCTAAACAAGTTAAACAAATCTTACGGAGCCCATCATTTCCCAAAGTCTTCAGAAGCTCTGCAGAAGCTCTTCGGAAGCTCTGCAGAAGCTCTTCGGGAGCTCTGCAGAAGCTCTGCAGTTGCTCTGCAAAAGCTTTTCATAATCTCAGCAGAAGCTCTGCAGAAGCTCTGCAGACGCTCTTGGATCGGTTGCACTCCGGTGTTATCCACAAGGATTTGTATAGGAATCCTTCAGGTTGCGCTCAGTTCGTTTCCAGTTTTTGTATTCTGACCGAAGTTACCTAACAGCTCTTGCTGATAGGTTTCTAGTGGTCTCAATAGAGAGCATCATGACTCCTCAGGGGGGTCTGGGCGGGACCCGGGGAGTGCCGCCGAAGCCGAAATCGCTTGGGACATCCTCGCAAAATCGCTCTTGGTGCTCCCAGAACTCCATTCCCGGGCCACATTTTGGATGCCCGGAGCCAACTGTAGGCCACTTCGTGCTCTTCGACTTCCCAGAACTCCATTCCGGGCCACTGCCCCAACTGTAGGCCACTTCGTGCTCTTCGACTTCCCAACATTTTGGATGCCCGGAGCCAACTGTAGGCCACTTCGTGGTCTTCGAGTTCCCAGAACTCCATTCCTGGGCATGATTTTGAATGCCCGGAGCCAACTGTAGGCCACTTCGTGTTCTTCGAGTTCCCAGAACTCCATTCCCGGGCCACATTTTGAATGCTGAGGCAGGCTGATGCTGAGGCTGAGGCAGGCTGAGGCTGAGGCAGGCTGAGGCTGAGGCCGAGGCTGAAGGCAGACTGAGGCTGAGGCTGAAGCAGGCTGAGGCTGAGGCTGAGGCAGGCTGAGGCTGAGGCTGAGGCAGGCTGATGCTGAGGCAGGCTGAGGCTGAGGCTGAGGCTGATGCAGGCTGAGGCTGAGGCAGGCTGAGGCTGAGGCCGAGGCTGAAGGCAGACTGAGGCTAAGGCTGAAGCAGGCTGAGGCTGAGGCTGAGGGCTGAGGCTGAGGCTGAGGCAGGCTGAGGCTGAGGCAGGCTGAGGCTGAGGCTGAGGCAGGCTGAGGCTGAGGCTGTGACTGCGACTGCCGTTGCCGCTGCGACTGTCATCGCGAATGCGACTACGACTGCGAGAACAGCAGAATTCTACAACTGGATTTTCATCTGAATCTTAAGGGGAATGCTTTCAGATATGCTTCTACACATCGCTGTTAGGTTGCTTTGCCGGGATAATATTTTCTGAACAGTCCGAAGTGGTTGTGATCGGTCTTATTCTCGCCCGCCCCCCACCCCCTTGCAGAGCGAACCCACCCCCCCGCTCCCGAGCCCTGAATTTCTCGGGGAGCCAGATCGGCGGATTTTTCATTTGTCGGGGTCGGAGTAGATGGGGTCGGGGAGCCGCGCCGCATCGCTTACGCATTTGCGATGCATCGGCGATGCGGCTCGATGTGGGGCACCATTTTCTCCACGCCGACGTCGCCGATGCATCGCCGACGCCGCCAGCGCATCGGCGATGCATCGCCGATGTATCGACGATGCGCCGCGATCCTTCGACCCCATCTACTCTGACCCGATCCGGGAGGCCTCTAAAAATCCGCCTGGAGGAGGACATGCCCGACCTAAGCCGAGGCGCTGCCAGTGCTGGTCAGCCACGGCTCCGCCGACGAGCAGGTCGGCTTCGGCTGCGGGCGCGAAGCGGCGAGGCTCTCGAAGGGAGAAAAGCTGCCCCCAGACATGCCCCTCCCCCTCCT
>CAUYUJ010017691.1:52500-153278 GCA_963575745.1 Prorocentrum cordatum | reverse complement strand
TCCTCCTCCTCCTCCTCCTCCTCCTCCTCCTCCTCCTCTTTCACGCGCAGCCGATCCTGCCCATGCCCACGTTTTTTGTCTGTCGGCAGCGAACCCGACCCAGACATGATCGCGTCGTACAAAACATCAGGACGGGAGGCTTTGGGCCAAGTTCTGCCTCGGGGGGCCTTCGCCGGGCCTCGGGGCCGTCGGGAAACGGCTCGGGACGAAACACCGGTCCCGGGGAAAGGGTCGGGACTTCAGGGACCCCGCATTCATAAAATAAGGACGTCGCATGTTTGGGTACCCAGACCCCCGACGTCATGATTTTTTCATTACGTCGACCCCTTGAGGTCTCGACCCATTTCCCTGGACTGGCTTTTCATCCTGAGTCGTTGTTTGACGGTCCCGAGGCCCGGCGAGGGTCCCCCGAGGCCGAAAATAGCGAAAAACCTACCGTCATGATTGTTTCACTGCCCGAGGGGGTCTCGGTATTTATAAGATCAGGACGTCGCATGTCTGGGTAGACGGCTTCTCAGGAGGCCCGAGGGCTGCTGAGAAGCCCCCCGTCGCCTTCCGAGAAGGCCTGCCCTGCTTCTCGCTTGAATTTGCCCTGGGCGTGCCGCCGGGCTGCGGGGGCAAGCCCACGCACGCAGGCCGCCTTGAGGGAGGAGGGAGGAGGGATGAGGGAGAGGGGAGAGGACAAGCTAGGTGCGCTCGCGTCATATCTGACATTCTACCCCTCCCTCCCATCCCTTACCATGGCGCAGATCCCCTCTCTACTCGCACAGTCGGATGTCGAGCAGGGCAATGATCCCGAAAGGGTACGCGATGCATTGTAGAGCACGGCATGGCATGGCGTAGAAGAGCACCGCAAAGCGTAGTATCAACCTAGCATTGCATTGCATGCCGTGGCATGGCACGGGAAATGACGCCAGCGCTGCAGCGGGAGCACGAGTCGAAACGAGCGGAAGCGCGGAAATGAGGCCAGCGCTGCAGCGGGAGCACGATTCGGAACGAGCGGAAGCACGGAAATGAGGCCAGCTCTGCAGCGGGAGCACGATTCGGAACGAGCGGGGCCCGAAAATGAGGCCGGCGCCTCAGCGAGAGCAGAGTTTTGAAAAACATGCAGGCGAAAACCCAACTCCACGGCAGGCTGTGTGTAAAAAACACTTCAAGCCGTCATCAGGAGAAGAGGGAGAGTAGTATTCATATTGAGTAATTGTGGAGGAGGAGGAGGAGGAGAAGGAGGAGGAGGATGAGGGTGAGGGTGAGGATGGGGATGAGGATGGGGATGATGATGATGATGATGATGCTGATGATGATGATGATGAATGATGATGATGATGATGATGATGATGATGATGATGATAATGAGTGAGGAGGAGGAGGAGAAGGAGGAGGAGGAGAGAGGAGGAGGAAGGGGGGGATGAGGAGGGGAGGAGGAGGAGGAGGAGAGAGGAGGAGGAACGGAAGGATGATGACGAGGAGGAGGAGGAGGCGGAGGAGGGAGGAGGGAGAGGGAGAGGATGAGCATGAGGAGGAGAGGAAGGAAGGGGATGAGGATGGGGATGAGGAGGAGGAGGAGAAGGAGGAGAGAAGCAGGCAGGAGGAGGGAGGAGGAGGAGAGGAGGAGGAGGAGGAGGAGGAGGAGGAGGAGGAGGAGGAGGAGGAGGAGGAGGAGGAGGAGGACCGACCCCTGCTCCCCAGGCCTCTCCCGGGGGTGGGGGCGGCCCGGCCGTGGCGCCGAGGGCCTCACGTCAAGGGACCCCCAACCAAAGGCGCCGACACGAGGCGAGGGCGGCGGTAGACGGGCCCAGACCTGCGACGTCCCGATGACAAAGACATAGACCTCCTCCTCCTCCTCTCCTCCTCCTCCTTCTCCTCCTTCTTCTCCTCCTCCTTCTCCTCCTCCTCATCATCGGAATCATCTTCATCCTCATCCTCATCCCATCCATCCTCATCCCCATCCTCATCCTCATCCTTATCCTCCTCATCCTCATCCCTCTCCCTCCTCCCTCCTCCCTCCTCCCTCTTCTCCCCTCCCTCTGCAGGATCCTGCAGGATCTCGCAGGATCCTGCAGGGCCTGGCTGAGACCTGAGTTTGCACTGCCCCGGGTCCCCAGACCCCCGACGTCATGATCTTTTCATTGCGTCGACACCCGAGGTCTGGGCCCATTTCCCGGGACCGGTTGTTCGTCCTGTGAGTCGTTTTTTGGCGGTCCCGGGGCCGGTAAGGGCCAGCAGAGGCCGAAAATGCGGAAACACCTCCCGTCGTGATTTTTGTCATTGCCCGAGGGGATCTGGGTCAGTGAGTCCCCACAGCGGCGTCAGCACCCTTCTCGGTGTCCTCAGAAGGTTGATTGGCCTGGGTGTGCACTGACCCGGGTCAGTGATCCTCCTCCTCCTCCTCCTCCTCCTCCTCCTCCTCCTCCTCCTCCCCTTTTCCTCCTCCTCCTCCTCCTCCTCCTCCTCCTCCTCCTCCTCCTCCTCCTCCTCCTCCTCCTCTTCCGTAGCCATTTTGGCTCAAGGCTAATGCTTTTGCGGGCTGGGCCCGTATTGGCTTCCACGGAGACCGCTAGTCCGCGGCAGTGCCAGAGCGCTTGCGCTCGACAGCTTACCGCCTACACCGAGGGGTTGGGCTCCCTCATCAGTTTTGTCGCCACGGCCAGGCTGCCTGGCTACGGTACGGCCATCACTGCTCTTGTCTCTCGTACTGTGCGGGCATCATGGCGCCGCCGAAAGGTGCTGCGGCAAGAGACAGGGCAGCACGGGCCAAGAGATGGGTGTGCAGGCACTCCACACATGAGAAAACTGGCGTGCCTTGGCACAATCATGCAGATGCTGTTTCTTGCTTCTTGTGTGGTGGGGCCAAAGGACGTGTCTACAAGTGCGATCTACCTTCTCCGACGCCCAGTGTTCGTGCACCTGCTGCTGGGGGCAATGCACGGGCGGCGCTGGATGCTAAGGATAAGGAGTTGGCGGCCCTTCGGAAGCAGGTGCAGCAGCTGTCTCGGACCAGGCCGACTGAAAACGTGCAGCAATCGCCTCCGCAGTCTGATGCCGCCACCACTAAGGACGACGCCCAGAGTAAGCAGCAGGAGCTGGAGGCGCTGGAGCAGGTTGTGGCGTCCCTCGAGCTGGCCGCTAAAGTCAAAGGCGTTGCCCCGCAGACTGTCGTCGGCTATGAGGAAGCTCAAACATCTTTACGAAAGTTGCGGCAGGAGATCCACGATGCCAAGCCGTTGGGTGCGCAGGTGCATGGCATTGGCAATAAGATTCAGAAGGCTGATCAGCAGATTGCGAAGCTCAAGGCCACCATCGAGTCGGAAGAGCAGGCCATTGCTGAAAAGCAAGCTTTGTTGGTGGATCTCAAGCAGCAGTTGGAGACCAAAGAAAAGGCTCGGGTGCAGATGCAGAGGGAGCAGATGGAGTTGCTGCGTACTCGTACACCTGAGCAGGTCACTCATTCTCCTGAAGGCAGCGACCAGGCGGTCTTTGACACCTTCACGGCCAGTCTGGAGCAGCTGCAGAGCCTGGTTCAGTCCCTCGGTGGCGGTGCGCAGTTGGCTGCCAGCTGCGCCCAGTTCGCGGAGCCCTGGCTTGAGCAAGTTCGGAAGCAGCGAACCGAACAGCAAGAGCAGCTTCGCGCGCAACAGCAGCAGCCGCAACAGCAGCAGCGACCTCCTGAGCCGCCGCAGCAGCAAGCTGAGCAGCCTGTTCGGCCCGAGTACTTTGACATGCCTGTACCTGAAGATATGGACCTGGAAGATCTTCGGACATTTGTTGCTGATGCTGGGATGGAAGCCAGCGCTGATGAGACGGAGCTGCGTGCCCAGGCCAAGCGCCAGCTGGACTCGTGCCAGAAGCTGCTGGCCAAGAAGCCCAAGGTCGCTGCTTAGGCCTGTGCTCCTGATTGCTACTATCGGCGCAATGGCGGCAGATTCCCATACCTTCGATTTCGGCGACGACTTCGAGCAGTTGTGTGCCGACCCTGGCTTCGACCAGGAGGAGTTCTTCGGGCTCCACGAGCAGGATACCAGAGCGTTTGGAGGTCCTGCTGATGCAGATGATGGTAGCGAGCGCCTACGTGCTTTACCTGGTGCGCTGCCAGATGCTTTTGCTCCTGTGCATGTTGATGACGGAGGGCATCAGGCGTTAGATCGCAAATCCTGGGTTGCCTGCGGCAGGTCAGGTTCGCAGTCGCGCCTGCGTCCACCACCCCCCAGGGCACCCCTTCCACAGGAGGCGGGGGACTCAGCGAGTGGGGGTGGGGGCGCAGGGTTTTGCTGGACTCCTCTTTCTCATGGCGAGGTCGCAGTCGGTGGCACGACGTGGGGCAGCAGTCCAGGACACCTCCATCCAGCTCGGATGCCTGCACCTCCTGACCCAGTGCAGGACTACCAGGACATGCGCCAGAACTTACGCGACTGGGCGGCCCTCTGGTTCGACAGCCACGCACAGATTCCACGGGATGGACGTCCGTGGGTTGAGTGGTGTACTGCCTTTTTATCCGCCTTGGTCGGCCGTGATGCCAATATTCCTTTACGTCAGTTGCTCTTGACTTGGTTTCCTGGAAGGAGCCTTCAAGATATTTTTGATGAATTATGTTCTTCGGCATGGCGGCAATCTGAGGGACGTCGAGAGGCCTGGTTCATGCGCCTCGCTGGTCGTGAGCCTGGCGCCGCTCAAAGGCTTGAGCACAGACATTGGAGGGCTCTCGACGAGGTCCGAGCGATGTTCAGACGAGTGCTGGGCGACCAGGCCCCAGATGGCAGGAATTCACCACCTCCTCGGCGACCTAATTCAGATGATGACCAAGCGGGCGACCCTTTGGAGTCGGTCATCGCGCAGCTGGTGGTGCTTTCCTTCAGGCCGACAGCTTCCATTTCAGCTACACCTGCGCCTGCATCTACCAGTTCTTGGAGTGGGTCAGCGGCCACGCTGGTCGATATCACGACTGCTCCGATGAGTGCGACCAGCACTGGGATTTCTAATATAGGATCCAGGCCACATGCCTTTCTGGAATCCAGCCCGAGTCGCCACGACCCCCGTCAGAACGCGTCTGGGCAGGCCCTCCCTGGGGTCCTGGGCCCCTGCTCGCCTCAGGCTGACGCTGAGAGGCGGGAGGTCTCTTGGGGGGGCCGTTCGGTCTCGTCGGCTCAGGCTACCGCTGGCCCCCCTGGGCCTGTCGAGGGGCCGCAGAGGCCTGAAGGGTCTCAGTGCTTACATCCTACCTTAAGTGGCATAGGGTCGAGCCATGCGGAGCCCAAGTTACCATCGGATCCGACTGGGAAGGCACGACGCCAGGTCGACGACAGAGCCAAGCGCAGCCTGCCCTCGCTCAAGGGTCAGGTTGTGACGGTCAACGTCAGCTCGCATGGCTCCCTCTTCGAGTACATGCCAGGCATTGGCGACGACGTGAAGGTGCTGCTAGTTCAAGGGCACCACTTGTTGCCCGAGCGCCTTCAGCAGGCGCAATCTCAGGCTCGTGATATTGGTTGGCATGGGATATGGGCTGCTGCGACGCCGGGTACTGCCTCGGCGACGGGCACGACTGCAGGGGTTGCGATCCTGGTTCGCACGGACGCGATGATCACCGCCCCTATCTTGGCCGAGAGGGAGGTCGTCACTGGAAGATGTCTGTTTGCGCATATTCACTGGGGTGTGCCTGGAGGTTTCACAGCTGGCAGCATCTACCCCGACACGAAGGATGGTATGGGCCCAGTCAACACGGCCTACCTGTGGGAGACGGTCAAGGCTCTCGCGAGGTTCAACAGCGAGGGGGTGGACTGGCTCATTGGTGGGGATTGGAATAACCAGCCTGCTGAGCTTTTCTCGTCCAGCTGGGCTACGGCAGCCTCGGCAATACCCTTCTGCCCAAAGGTGCCGACGTGCAGGCAGGCCAATCCTGGGACTGTACTTGATTATTTTTTGGTTTCGGTAAACTTGGCAGCACGAGTAGACTCCCATGTTCGGGTTGATGAAGAGGCGACTTTATACCCTCATTGTCCAGTGCACCTGCAAGTCCTTGGACAGGACTACCCGCTATGGAGGCTCGTGCCGAATTTGCCCAAGGAACTACCACTACAGGCCCCTACTGTAGGGCCCCTACTGGATGTTCGAGGTTCCCTTACTGTTGGGAGGCTACCAGCTTCGAGGAGGCCGATGACGCGGAAGGGCTTGCTGCTTGCATGGACGACCTGATGATTGGGGTTGAAAGGGGGCTCACCAACCGCTACGACCATGTGGGGCCTGCTGCGCTGCGCTACTCAGGCCGAGCGGGGGCGACCTCCTTCACGTGGCGGAAGGTGGCCTGGCAGCCACCCCTCAAGCGCACCTACAAGCGCCCGCAGACCTTGGCCTGGAAGGTGGTGCTTCGGTGGTTTATGCACATTCAGAAGGAGCGCCACAGACTTCGTACGCTGGTCACCAGGCTTCAGATGGCTCATGTTCTTTGTGATATTGGCCCGCCCCAGTGCGCAGTTTTACTTCAGGCTTTCAGTGAAGTTGGTGGGTATCTTCGTAACATCATGCGCAGCCAAGTGGTGCTCCACCAGATGCCTGAGAACGCGCAGGCCTTCCTGAACTCTGGGCTGCAGGTTTTGGTTCCACCTGGCTTCGAGGACCTCCTGCGCTCGGTCGGGAACGAAGCCACTCGGCTGCGCAAGGAGGACCAGCGGGAATCCTACCGAGCTTGGATGCAGTTCCAGCGTAAGGCCTTTCAGTCAGGGGCCTCTATTGCTCATCGTGTCACCAAGGTGCGGCCGCTTGAGCAGGTTGTTGCATTTCAACGACGCCCTGCAGATGCTCAGCCACAGGCTCTGGCGAATCGGGACATGAGGACTTGGGTTGAGGTACGGACCCATCATGGATGCCTACCAGTCCAGCCTCCTCCTGGGGCCGCAGAGTGGCCATGTCTTCCGAAGCTTGACGCCGACACCCTGAGGAAGGTGATACTGACATTCCCTAGAAAGACCTCGACGGGGCCCTGTGCATTACACCCGCGCTTGCTGTGGCACCTGTCAGATGAGTCGATCGAGATGCTGGGCAGTTTCTTTGCAAAATGCGAGCAACTGCTCGCATGGCCTGCAGATCGGCTCTGGTCCATGATGTGTCGTATTCCCAAGGCTGATGAGGGACATCGCCTGATTGCAGTGGTCCACACCTTCCAGCGCATTTGGGGCAGGGCCCGACGTTGCATATCTCGGCAGTGGGAGCAGCAGCATCGCACGGACAATGTGTGGGGCAACAGGTCCCGCTACACCTCGTCGGACAGCGCTTTTAGCCACAACTTGGACTCGGAGGTGGTTGTGCTGAGGGGCCAGTTCAGTGCGACGGTCTTACTAGATCTCACGAAGGCGTTCGACATGGTGCGGCCGTCGCAGCTGTTTCGCGAGGGCTGCTTGCTTGGCTATCCACCGAGGATGCTGTACATGTTGCTCAAGATGTACGCCCAACCGAGGAGCCTCAAGGGGTACGGCACTTTGTCCGACATGGTGCAGGTGGACCAAGGCATTCTAGCTGGATGCACGCATGCCGTCTGTATGCTTGAATGTCTCACGTTACGTGCCATCCTACGCTTGCGTGACAAATACGCTGGAGTTGTGCCACGGGCTCTTGTTGATGATGTGTCGGCCCAGTACGTTGGGCCTGACCCCAAGGGCATACTTGCGCTTGATTTGGCTGTGCGGATATTTCAGGAGGACTCGAGAGTGCTTGGTTCTTGCTTTAATGACGAAGTCGGGGCTGGTTGCCGCGACGGTGGCTTCTCGTCAGATCTTGCGAGGCTCTAAGTTTGCACATCGGCCGTGGATGCGTAACCTTGGCCACGAGACTTTCGGCATTCGCCCTATTCGCTTGCAAGAAAAGGCCCGCGTTCGTGATCTCCAGAAGCGACGTCATCGTCTCCATCTTTTTCGCCAAGTTGCTGGTCGTAAGAACTCAGTGATCTGGCGGGCAGGGGCACAACCAGTTGTGGCTCATGGTGCTGGCGTTTCGGGCATGACTGACTCAGCTCTTGTTACGGCCAGGTCAGTTGCTGCTACAATGGTGGGGGCACCGCCGAGAGCGCACAAGACGGCTTATTTGTACTGTCAGTGGCAGGTGCGCTACGACCCGATTTTTGATGCGACGGCGGCGCTGTTGTGTCGGCTGCATTGCTTTACCTGGGATGCTCGGGTGCCCCTCAGTGCGCTACGACATGCATGGTTGAGTTTGGCGGATCGTGTTAACAACAAAGGGCTGACCTGGGCGGCGGCGCGCGGCCCACTGAGTGCTGCCTGGCTTGCACTTAACAGAATTGCCTGGACATTTCTTGGACCTCAACACTGGCGTAGCGACCAAGGTGAGGATTTTGACCTCCTGCGAGTGGCACCAGCCGACATGTAGGTATATATTGAGGAGTCGATCAAGCGGTGGCAGGTGCAGCGGCTGGTCTATCACTTGCCTGTACAGGAGGCGTCTCACGATGTCTGGGAACGAGCTCTTCGACTTGGGCCTCGTGACTTGAGGCAGGCGCCGCTTGGAGCGCTGAGGGCACTGTGGGCTGATCGGTACCCCACTGCTGCCCGCCTTGCTGCATGGGGAAAAGATGTGAAAGTGCACCGTGCAGCCTGTCAGTCAGATGATGGATCCTTCGGGCATGTTTGGCACGGATGTCCCAGCTTGTTGCAGCCCGATGAGAGCGAGGAGGCTTCTGGTGTTGAGGTTTTGTGTGAGCGACACGCGTCTCATCGGGATGCTCTGCGAGCTCTTGGACACCGCCCCCCGCTCGATCCTGAGTTTGACAGACTCTATTTTAGTTACGGTTTTCCGAGGCTCTCGATCCAGCTTCCATCCCCGCCTGAATCTTCGGTGGTTTGGGAGTGGGGCGACGTTGGGGGTGAGTGGGGGCCTGTTACTTTCGGGGATGGAAGCGCACAGCACCCCGCCGTGCCTGAAGTCAGGCGTGCGGGGTGGGCCATAGTTCAGCTCAACGACGCGCTCCTCCCTGTCCGTGCGGTGTTTGGATCCCTGGAGGGTGCTGTCCAGACCGTGGGCAGAGCGGAGAGAACTGCGCTCCTGCACGCCATGAGGCGTAATCCCAGCATGGAGGTTTTTGTTTCGGATTTGCTTTCTCTGGTTCAGGAAGGCTTGTCTTGGGACCCTGAATTGGCGTGCGGAATGAATAGATACGCTGCCATTTGGAGGAGTGTCTTTGAGTTGGCGCAGCGTAGGCCTGTCCAGGACCCTCCCCCTCACTTTGTCTGGACCCCCGCTCACCTCTCTCTCGAGGAAGTCCTGGGGCGAAAGCTGGACCCGATAACCTGGATCGGGAATGCGTGGGCCGACCTGTTTGCCAAGCTAGCTTCGACTAGGGTCATGATAGCTAGGACGACGGCCGAGGCGGTCGCAGGCGAACTCAAGTTTCATCGTGCTACCATCGATTATATTTCCTGGGCTGCTGCCAGGCTCGCCCGACTCAGACGGCGGACGTCTCTGCCCCCGCCGTCGAGTGTTTGTCGACCCCAGCCTGCACCGCAGCTCAGCATGCATGGTCATTCCTTTTTCCTCGACCCTGACTCAGGGGAGGTGAGATGCATCTCATGTTTCGTCGGGGCCTGGACCTGCAGCACCTTGGCGCATCTGTGCAACGGCCACTCCAAGTTTTGCCGACCCTCGGCACTGTCAGCCCTCAAGGGGCAGGAGTGGTTGCGGGTGCGAAATCGAGCGCGGCCTGTGAAGGCCGCGGCTGTGGTCGAAGCGGACCAGGCCCTGGTGGCTGAGGGTCTGCTGCCGCCCCTTCCTCCCCCTGGAAACTCCTCGGGAAACGAGAGAGAGGCGGCCATTTGTGAGTTTGAGTCGAGAGGTCACACGATTGAGAAGTATGATCGTGTGATGATTTGTTCCACCTGTGCTGGCTTTGTGTTGCTCCCGCATGGTGTCCCTCGTGCTCTGATGGCCAAGTGTCAGGGCGCTTCCAAGGTTCCATCAACCAGGGACAAGCAGTTGCGGAAGCTTTCCAAGGCCTCCAGAGGCCTGCACCCGTCTACGGGCGAGGTCCTCTCCTGTGCTCAGGGCCCTTCTCCCTCCTCGCCTATGTCCTTCCCTCAGGCGTCTCCCTCCATGTCATCCATGGTGGCCAGTGCCTCCCGTCCCGAGGAGGCCGCCACTACCGATGGTAAAGGGGTGGGGCGGGTGGAGCGGCGGAGCGGGCGGGGGGGGGTGTCGGATGACTCTGATTAACTCGTTTTGTTCTTTGGCGTCGGCGCTGCTGCCGTCGCCCGCTGCCGCCGCTGGCGGCCGCCTCCTGTACGCGAAGTTCAGCAAGCTCGCGCCAGGCGCGCCCTGCTGTCTCCCGCGTGCCTCCCATTCCTAGCCTAGGGTTGTTCGTTCCCGCGGACGACCCTCTGTCGGCGCCCACCTCCTCCTCCTCCTCCTCCTCCTCCTCCTCCTCCTCCTCCTCCTCCTCCTCCTCCTCCTCTTTCCCCCCCCCGAAGCGGCGCCAGCACCCTTCTCGGTTTCCCCAGAAGGCTGCTCGCGGAGGCCGGGGCGCGCGTGCAGTTCCGGGCGCACGAGGGCCAGACGCACGTCGAGTCTGGCTTCGGCCCGGGCAGGGAGGAGGCGTTGCGCTTCTTGGCAGAGGTCAGTATCGTTTCACCGACGCCCATTCCCATCCTCATCCCCTTCGAGACCCCCACCAAATTACCACCCCACTTGGGGATACACCCCTCGAAACCCAAAGGAAACGGCTTGTATCCCCAACTAGGCAGGTAAATCGGCCAGCGGGGCCCAGGCCACGCCACTGGGGATGGGGATCGGTTCAACGATACTCATGGCAGAGGTCCTGGGGAACGGCGAGGAGTGCCGCGACTGAGGCCCGGGCGGAGGGCGCTTCCCAGGGATCCAGCGCATTGAAAAAACAAGACGGAGGTGTTTCGCCATTTTCGACCTCTAGAGGCCCTCGCTGGGCCTCAGGACCGTCAAGAAACGGCTCATGAGGATGAAAAACCGGTCTTAGTGGAACTGGGTCGAGACTTCCGGGCACCTCGTCTAGAAAAAATCACGACATCGGATCTCTGGGTTTCGGGGGGGAGGAAGAGTATCAATGTCACGCCGCGAGGGCCCCCAGGGCCCCATCGGCGTGTTACTCCCTCCTTTCTTCCTTTGAAAAAGACAGCGCGCATCGACAGCACCACGCCGGTGGGGCCCTGGGGCCCTCCGCGGCGGCGTGACTTTGCTACCCTTTCGCCCCCCCCCCCCGACGCTTGACAGGCCGCAGGGTGCGGGCCTGGTCCGCCCAGAGGCGGGCGAAAAAACTGACGCGGCTCGGCCATCCCCACTCCAGCTCGGAGTCCCCGCTGCCCCTTCCCCCCCCCCCGGGTCCTCCTCCACGACCCCCGCCGACGCGACCACACGACCACCGATGGGGGGCTCCGGCCGAGGGCCCCCGCCCGGCTCCGGTGGGGCGCGCTTGTGGCTCGCGCCCGCCTCGTCGCCCCGGGCCCCGGGCGTTGTGATGTCGTTCGCGGCGTGGGCAGCCAGAGGTCTGGGCCTTGGCCCTGGACCTGGGTTCCCAGACATGATCGCACCGTGAACAAAGATCAGGAGGCCAAGTTCGGCCTCGGGGGGCCCTCGACGGGCCTCGGGGACCGTCAGGGAGCAACTTGCAGGATGAAAAAACGGTCCTGGGGAACGGGGCGGGACTTCCAGGGACCCCGCATCGAAAAAAACAGGACGTCGCATGTCTGGGTTTCCATCCCGAGCCGTTCTGGTCGACGGCCCCGCAGCCCGGTGAAGGCCCCCGGGTGCCGACAATCGTCGGAAACGTCCCGCCGTGGTCCGCTTCACGCCGCGAGGGGGCCATGGTTTTCGCCCTCCTCCAGTGGTGCTCTCTCTCTCTCTCTCTCTCTCTCTCTCTGGCGGCTCCTGGAGCCGGCGCACGGCTGCCCAGAGCCTTGGCTACTACACTGGCGAGCCCAGACATCATGCGACGTGCTGGTTTTATGGATACGGGGCCCCTGGAAGTCCCAAATCCTTTCCCTGGGACCGGTTGTTTATCCTGAGTGGTTTTTGACGGTCCCGAGGCCCGGCGAGGGCCCCCCGAGGCCGAAGTTGGCCAGAAACCTCCCGTGCCGATTCGCTTTTCGACGCGACCCTGCCTGGGATGTAGGCTGCACGTTCCGAGCGCTTCACCTGCCCGCTCCCCCCTTCGCCCTCCACGGCGTGACTCTGCCACCTCGCACCCCGCTGCTCCCGCCGTGGGGTCGCCGGCGTCGCGGCGCCAAAGTTCGATGTCTCCCCGGACCCCCGACGCCCACACGTGCTTCGGGCACGTGCCCAAGCATGGGCATGTTTCGGCCTCGGGGGGCCTTCGCTGGGCCTCGGGACCGTCAGCAAGCGACTCAGGATGAAAAACTGGTCCCCGGGAACGGGGCGGGATTTCCAGGGACCCCGCATCGAAAAAATCAGGACGTCGCATGTCTGGGACGCCCACTCGCGCTTCTGACACGTGTGGACGGGACGCCCCCGACCCAGACGGGGCACGGGGTTGGAGGAGGAGGGGCGAAGAAAAGATCGGACCGCCTGATCGTCTGGCACCTTCCGCGGTGGTTCGCCCCGAGGGAGGCGGGGAATGCCGACGCCCTCCGCGGGACGGCGTCCCCGGCATGCGCGTCCTCGTGCTCCAGGGCTGGCATTCTGTTGGCGTGCGGTGTGCGACTCTCTGCCCCGACCCCCACGCCCGCGAGGCCCGCACTCTGTTGTTGGCGTCGCGGCCACGCGCGCGGCGGTCGAAGAGGCGCGCGCCGCGCACTTGCGCGGCACACGCAGCGGGGAGGCGCTGGATCCGCCCATCGGGGGTCCACGGCAGCCCCCGCATGCGCACGCGCACGGATGCCGCGACGCGGGCTCCACGAAGAGTGTGCAGTGCGCGCAGTATGCCCAGTTGCACCCTGTCGGCCTGGCCAAGAGCTGCCCAGCGAAGAAGCCGGGTGTTGTCTTGGACAAGATGGGCAAGGAGCGGCGGAGCCGCTTCGAGCGTGGGCTCCACCCCAGAACTGGGAGGAAGGAGGTCGTCCTTGAGTGCTCGGCCCTCAAGGATCTCGGGTTCTTCATTCACGAGAGTGAGAACTGTGCGTAGTGCGCCTCTGCAGCTGGCACGCTCGGTGTCCACAGGGGGGGCACAACAAAAACACGGTTTTCTTGTTCCTTCGAGGCGCGAGAGCTCTGGCCTTTCGCCCCCCGAAACACAAAACACCACCAAAAAGGGCGCGCGGCACATAGCTCGTAACACATGCGCTCACAGACCGAGTCACACACCACGCCAAGCACACAGCTCACAGGGCGAACGTCATGACACGCACTACGCACAACACGCACAACACGCGCCCAGGGTGCCCACAGGGTTCTGGAGGAGGCCCCCGCGGCCTCTGGAGCACAACTTGCGAAGCCCAGGGGGCCCCAGGGGCTTCAGAAATGGTGCGACATGCTAGGGAGCATGGGCCAGGATCGGCGGCGAACGAGGGGGTGAGTGAGAAGGAGAAGGCCTTCCCAGAAGGCGGCGGGACTTCTCAGAAGCCCTCGCGCCTTCTGAGAGGTTGTTTGTGTCTTCGGGGAAGGCCTAGAACACTTCTCAGAAGGCTGGGGATCTTCCGAGCCTTCTGAGAAGGCCAGCCCATTCTCACTTCCCCACCGGGCGCGCCGCCTATACAGGAACACGCTCAGCAACCCTTCGACCTAAGCCCGGTCACAACGATGTTCTTTCCAGGGCCCGCTCTTCGGCCCATGGGCTGTTTCGGTTCTCGCGGCCCCCGCGCGCGCCCGGAAGCGACCTCCGAGCGCCGAAGTTTAAGCGCAAATGCGGTGGTCTCAGCTCTTGTAGCACAGGATCCGAGGCTGGAATTTACATATGACCACCGCCTGGAGGGTCAATTTTGGGGACCTCGGCAAGCGGTGGATGTGGACATATTCGGGCCCCCTCGGGCCAAAATACATCCATATCCACCGCCCGCTGGGGCACCAGGACGTCCTCGCCAAGGCGCCGGAGGCTTGGACTGCAGTCCAGACCGGCCTCGAGGACGAACCGTGGAAGCAAGGCACCCGTGCGTCCTTCGATTCTCGGCCTCCTGTGCAAGCCACCCTCGGCGTCGAGGGTTCCCTGCCGTCTTGGTGCGTTCCCTACGCTTGCACCTTTGCAAAGCACCCCATCTTGTCTTGTTCCCGGCGCCTTGCCTCTGGCAACTCGCCAAAACCCTCAACCCGGAACCCTATAGGCCTGCGACGTGCTGCTCAGCATTCCGCTCATCACACCTCCACCTGGCCCGCCAGCACGTGGCCCGCGAAAGGGTCTCAAGATTCCCCCGACGGCTTCCTGGGGCCCCGCAGAAGCACTGGGGCACGTCGGGGAGCTCCAAGTCCGCCGACAAACGTGCCCCCTAGATTCCCCAAGCCGTGCTTGCGCGTAGGAGTTCTTATTTATTTCTTTTCGAAGGAACTGGACCAGCGTGGTGGTTTGGCGGCCATGGTGTCGCCGTCGCCGCCCCGTCGCCGCTTCGTCGCTGCCCGTCGTCTGGGCCAGCGTGGCGATTTGGCGGCCATGTTGTCGCCGCCGCTGGCCCGTCGCCGCTTCGTCGCCGCCCGTCGTCTGGGCCCGTGTGTCGGTATGGCGGCTATGTTGTCGCCGTCGCCGCTTCGTAGCCGCCCTCGAATGCATACATCGCGCATGGATTGCACAACATATACATATAACGGGGGACCGGGTCCGGGGCCCCAGGACCGGGACCACGACTGCAAATATGGGGCCTGGCGCGCCGGCCCGCCTTTGGGAGGCATAAAATCGCCCCGGGGAGCCCTCAGACAGCAATCCCGGCAGCCCCAGACGGTCTCGAGACACCCCCAAGACGCCGTCTAGGGGACTCTGGCGACGCACGATACGGTTTAAACTGCCCCGGAGGCCCCCAAGACGCCCCGAGAGGCCGTTAAGATGCCGCCCAAGAGCGCCCAAGAGGGGCCCAAGAGAGGGAACGTGAACTGAAAAATCAAGCTCTCCGCCCCAAGATGCCCTTAAGAGGCCCCAAGAGGCCCCAGGGAAGCCCCCAAGAGGCCCCACGAGGCCCCCAAGAGATCGCACGATGAGTTTTAAACTGCCCCAGAGGCCCCCAAGATGCCCTCAAGAGGCCTTTAGGATGCCGCCCAAAAGCGCCCAAGAAGGCAAAATCGTTGATATTCATTGTTTGTTTCTCAATATTTGTATGCATTCTCGCTGTTTCCTGCTTCCGGCGCCAAAGCACCGCCCAAGAGGCTCCCAAAACCGCTCCAAGACGCCCCAAGAGGCCCCCCAAGAGGGCCCCAAGACGGCCCAAGAGAGCCCCGAGACGGCCCCAGAGCCGCCCAAGACGGCGCAAGAGGGTCCCATGAAGGACCCAAAAGGGGCCCAAGAGAGGGAACGCGAACTCAAAAATCAAGCTCTACGCCCCAAGATGCCCTCAAGAGGCCCCAAGAGGCCCCCAGGGAGCCCCCAAGAGGCCTCACGAGGCCCCCAAGAGGTCGCACGATGAGTTTTAAACTGCCCCGGAGGCCCTTAAGACTCCCCCAAGAGGCCTTTAGGATGCCGCCCAAAAGCGCCCCAGAAGGCAAGATCGTTGATATTCATTGTTTTTGTTGAATTAGCTTTCTGCATTCTTGCCGTCTCGTGTTTCCGGCGCTAAAGCACCGCCCAAGAGGGTCCCAAAACCGCTCCAAGACGCCCCAAGAGGCCCCCAAGAGGGCCCCAAGACGGCCCAAGAGAGCCCCGAGACGGCCCCAGAGCCGCACAAGACGGCGCAAGAAGCACCGCCCAAGAGGCTCCCCCAGCCGCTCCCAGACGGCCCCAAGACGGCCCAAGGGAGCCCCGAGATGGCCCCAGAGCCGCCCAAGACGGCGCAAGAGGGTCCCAAGAAGGACCCAAAAGGGGCCCAAGAAAGGGAACGCGAACTGAAAAATCAAGCTCTTCGCCCCAAGATGCCCTCAAGAGGCTCCAAGAGGCCCCCGGCAAGCCCCCAAGAGGCCCCCAAGCGGCCCCAAGCGGCCCCCAAGAGGCCCCAAGACGGCCCAAGAGAGCCCCGAGACGGCCCCAGAGCCGCCCAAGATTGCGAAAGAGGGTCCCAAGAAGGACCCAAGAGGGGCCCAAGAGAGGGAACGCGAACTGAAAAATCAAGCTCTTCGCCCCAAGATGCCCCCAAGAGGCCCCCGGGAAGCCCCAAGAGGCCCCCAAGAGGCTCCAAGAGGCCCCCAAGAAGCCCAAAAGAGGCCCCAAGACGGCACCCAAAAGGCTTCAAAACTATTTCTAAGATTCTAAGAGGCCTCCGAAGACATGCCAAGAAGGTCCCATGACGACTTCAAGAAGCAGTCCAGGATTGCAGGATGCTCCGAGGAGGCCCCAAGAGGCCCCCAAGAGAGCCCAAGAGGCCTCCAAGCGGCCCCAAGCAGCATCTAGAAGGCCGGAAAGTGGCCCCCAAGAGCTCGGCGGTCCAGGCGGGGGCCAAACGAACATTTCCAGCCTTGGGCTCCCGGAAGCCCAACAGGAAGCCCTAAGAGTTCGACCATCCAGCCTAGCTCGAACGTGAGCGCGCGCGAAACGCGCGCGATGGTTCTAGTACGTATGTATGTATATATAATTGTATATATACACATACTGGCCGGCATTGATCGCATCGCATAGACTGCACCACAAAGATTGCGCCGCATAGATCGCACCACAAATATTGCATCACATAGATTGCACAACATTGAATCTCATACCTAAACAGAAATTAGGATTGACCACCTCTTATCGCACCCCCTGGGATAGTGCAGTTTACACATAGACTACCCCATCGTGGATTATCAGTATGAGTTGATGCCACACCAGGCAAGCCAGTGTCGCCTCCCCGTTGATCCTTGACAAGTAATACTGCGCGCACTCGTAGATGTAGAACCAGCAATGTTCAAAACAGTCCGTCGCAACAAATTAGACATTGCCCACCGAAAACCATAGCTGTTTCAACATGTTCATCATTTGCGACCAGGCGGGCCTCCCGCGCGCACTTGTCAAAATAGTTTGACCGTTTTTTTGCGCGTTTGCTGGGAGTGACACGAGCCCGATCAAACAACATTCTGCGGGCCGCTCGTACCCGCCGGCCGCGCGCATGCCGAAATCCTCCCACATCACCGACACGTGGAGAACATCATCGTCATCGGTATGATCAGCGTCGGCGCCGTCATTGGCCTTGCCGTCGTCATTGTCATCATCGTCACCAGCATCTTTACTATCATCATCGTGTCTGCCGTTCTCGACGTCGCCATGATACTGCGCGAGCGGTCAGCGCCACCGCAGCTGCGTCGGTTGCGGCAGACCAGCTGGCCGCCCTGCGCGAAAGCATGTGCGCGCTAGCGCGGCCGCAGCGACGCGCAAGCCTTTGCCAAACTGTCATCGCAATCGCCGCTATGCAAACGAAGTTTCGGGTGGGTGGGTGGCATGATTGCGCGAGCGGTGGAGCTGACACATTCAATTTTGGCAGGGCGAATTGCACCGCATACGTTGCACCACATGGGCTGCACATTATACGATGCATGGTATATTCACATATATTGCACCACTTGCACCACTTAGACTGCACCACACAGATTCTCCTTTCTAAAAAACTAATAGTTTCTCCCCCCCCCCCCCCCCCGGACTTATCGGTTCCCCCGCGCGTGCTGTAAATCACATAGGATTCTGACCACATGTCCATCCTAAATATGAATTCATACCATCCCAGCCAAGCCGGGTTCCCCCCCCCTGCGGTTCCCTGTCAAATAACACTATGCGGGGACATTTTTCTTTCTAACATAACACTTTTTCGCGAATCCCTTGCAAAAAATAGGACGAAGTGCACACGCGCGCGTCGTCGCGCGCGCATGCCGAAATCCTTCAAAAACCTTCGGTGCCGGAAGGATTTCGCAATCGAGCTTCCGAAAAACATACAAAAAACACATGGTTTCGCAACACTGGTTTGCTAAACAAACTTCCGCGCGAGCTCTTGCGAAATCTTAAGAAAACCATGCGTTTTTTTTCAAGATTTTCACAACATGCTACCAAACAGGCTTCGCGCGCGCGCATGTCGAAATCTGTCGAACGCCCTTGCGCGTGTGCCGTCGCGAGAATCCTCTGCAAAAAATGGGACGAAGTGCAGACGCGCGCGTCGTCGCGGACGTATGCCGAAAACCTTCGAAACCCATCGGTTTCGGAAGGATTTCAAAATCGTGCGTCCAAAAAACCTACAAGAACCCAAGGTTTCGCAACACGGATTTTCAACAAAAGCGTGCGCGCGCGCTCTTGCGTCGTCGTCGTCGTCGTCGTCGCCGTCCTCCCTCCTCCCGCGTCGTCGTCGTCGTCGCCTACGTCGTCCTCTGTCTTTTCTCCTGTTTGTCGTCGTCGTCCTCTTTGGCGTCGTGGTCGTTTCCATCGTCGTTGTCGCCGTGGTCGTCCTTCCTCCTCCTCCCACGTCGTCGTCGTCGTCCGTCGTCGGCGTCTCATCGTCGTCCCTCCTATGTCGTCGCCGTCGTCGTCGTCGTTGTCGTCGTCGTCTTCCCTCCTCCCTCGTCGTTGTCGTCGTCGGCGTCGCCGTCCTTCCTCCTTCGTCGTCGTTCGCGTCGTCACCGTCCTCCCTCCTCCTTCGTCGTTGTCGTCGTTGTCGCCGTCGTCGTCCTTCCTCCTTCCTCGTCGTCGCCTTCGTTGGCGTCGTCGTCGTCTTCGTCGTCGTCGGCGTCGGCGTCGCTGTCGTCGTCGAAGTCGTCGGAGACGTCGTCGGTGTCGTCCTAGTCGTTGTCGTCGGTGTCGTCGTAGTCGGTCTTAACAGGTTTTGCAAACCAAGTTGCGGGTGGGTGGGTGGGATGTTTGCGCGAGCAGTGGAGAAGACAACTTCAAGTTCAGCAAATTAGTTGCACTACACAGATTAGACCGCATCGATTGCACAACGTCGACTGCACAACACAGATTTCACCACGTAGAATACACAACACATATTGCACCACATAGTTTCCTCCACATACATTGCATTACGTGAATGGCACGACACAGATTGCAGCACAGAGGGTATCCACTTTGACAACATATGATCGACCCCCCACCCGAGGGATTAACCGTTCACGATTCTGCCCCACCGTCCATCCTAACTGTGAATTCGCACCGGCCCAGCCATGCTGGTATCGATCCCCCCCGCCATATTGTGTGAAAAGACTATGCGCCTGCGTTCGTTAATGTACCACAAATCATCAACTTTCAAGGATCCGTTGCAAAGAACGGGGCGAAGTGCCCACGCGCGCCGCGTCATCGCGCGCGCATCCCGAAATACTCCAAAAACTTCATTTCCGGAGGGTTTTAGAATCGAGCGTCCCGACAACGTATGGACACAAACAATAACATATGGCGTTGCAGCATCCGTTTTCGAGAAAAGGTTTGCGCGCATGCCCTTGCGAATTCTGAATAAAGCCATAGCTGTTCTTTCAACATGTTCATCAATTTCGACCAAGCGGGCCCCTCGCGTGCGCATGTCAAAATCAGTCGAACGTCCTTGCGCGCGTGTTTGTGGGGGCACGGTCCCTGTCAAAAGATACTGCGCGAGCTCGTTTTCTCATAACTCTCATTGCCGACGCGAGGACACCATAACCGTCATCAGCGAGATCAGCATCGGCGCCGTCATTGGTTTTGCCATCGTCATCGTCAGCATCGCCATCATCATCGCTACTAGCATCATCGTGTCTACCAATGTCGACGTAGCCATGAATTCACCGACTCGCATTGAATTGCCCGCGCGCAAGCGCGGCCTGTGAGGCGCGCTGGGGGTCCCCAGCGGTCAGCGCCAAGGCGGCTGCGTCGGCTGCGCCAGACTTGCTGGCCACTGTGCGCGAGAGCATGCGCGGGCGAGCGCGGCCGCAGGGATACCAGCCATGACCAAGCACTCATCGCAGTCGCCGACCCGTTAGTTTTGCAAACCAAGTCGCGGGTGGGTGGGAGGGTGGGAAGATTGCGCGAGCAATGGAGTAGGCAGCTCCAGGTCTGTCAAAATTAACTGCGCCGCGTTGAATGTACAACAGAGCTTGCACCACACATCTTGTTCTGGATAGACTGCGTAAGATATATTGCATTACGTAGAGTGCACAACCTGATTTGCACCACGTAGATTGGACAGTCTATATTGTACCACGTACAATGCACGATATAGCGTGCACCGTAGATTTTACAACATAGGTTGCTAGAAACACATTGTTCGGGGTCCGCGCTGGCGGACATTCTTCATCGGAGCTTGTGTTTCCGTACATGCCGGCTGCAGGGCCCGCGCCCCGCTTATTTTGAGCCGCTTTTGACACTTCTGGCGTCCAGAAACGGCTCCCCAGAGGCCAACGCGCAGCCCCAGAGGTCCCCACCCTTTCCCCGCAGGATGACGTTCGCCCCAGATCCGTTCCTGATGGCCCCAGGGCCCGACGACGTCGATAGCCCCAGGCCCCATGGCCCCAAGTCCCAGAGCCAAACGTCGAGGAACAATGCTGGGATGGAACAAAAACGCATCGTCGGAGATTTGGGAAAACGGCCTCTCCGAGAGGCCGAGCACTCCGAAGCCCCTGAGAGATTTTGAGAGCTTTCGGCCGCCAGGTGCATGTTGCTCCCATCGTACTTAAGGACCACATCCCAGCAATAATTTCGAGCACCCGGAAAAGTGCCGAAACAGTGTCGACCCAGTGTCGAAGCAGTGTCGGACGAGTGTCTCCCAGGGCTCGACACGTGAAAACCCTCGATCTTCGATTTTTGTGGGGGGAGCTCGAAATTCTTTCTGGCGGTCAAGGCGAAAGTAGGTTGGAAGATCATAACGCCAGGTGCGTGCGGCAGGCCCAGCCGGCAACCAAGAACCGGAAACCCAGGAACCCGGAACCGGGAACCCAAGAACCCAGCCTGCTATTCCAAAATCGGCGGGATTTGTTCGCCACATCTTTCCCCTTCCGCTATGTAGGACCGACCCCTTCAGTGCAAGCACCGATTCTGGGGCATTTTGAAAGCTGTCGGCCGCCAGGTGCGTGCGGCAGGCCCAGCCGCCCCCCCGGGCGGCCTCGCCCGCCGCCGCCGGCGCGGCCACCCCGCCCGCGGCCGGCGCCCTCGCTGGCGCGGCCGCCTACCGCTGGCACGCGGCGCCGGCGGCGAGCGGCGAGGGCCCCAGCGCCGGCCCGCGCACGGAGGCCGCTGGGGGGGGGCAGGATCAAGCAGTGGCGAAGCGTCTTGGCGTGCCTATAGGCCTACCAGGCCATGCTCTGAGAACCTTTTTTTTCTAGTAGTTTCCACGAAATTTTCTGAGAACAGCTCTGGCTGGGGCTGTCTTGTTTTAGCACATCGGGCGTATGGTCTAAGGGCATTGTTTTTGCCCGTGGAACAGCTTGGGGTTCTAGGAACATGTCGTGGCAGGCCTATAGGAATGCTGGGACGGTCGGTCCCTGCTCAAGCAAGGGCGGCCACTACCCTCAGGGGCAACGCGACCGAGACAGGATCGCGTCGTAGAAAAGATCAGGGCGGCGGGAGGATGTTTGACCACTTTCGGCCTCGGGGGGCCCTCGCCGGGCCTCGGGACCCTCCAAGAACGACTCAGGACGAAAAGCCGGTCGAGGAAAGGGTCGGCACTTCCGGGGACCCCGTATTTCAGCCACGCGCAGAGGGGGGTGGGGGGTGGGGGGAGGGCTTCTTAGAAGCACCCCTGCTTCTTAGAAGGCGTGGGCCTTATCTACAGATGCAAGTCTGGCGCCTTCCAAGAAGCAGCTTCCTTTTAAGAAGCCCTCCCCCTCCCTCCACCCCCTTGTGCGCACCGCCACGTATCGAACAAATCAGGGCGTCGCATGTCTGGGGAGGGGCTGGGGGACAGGCTCAGCGTCTCGTCGGTGCTCCTGTGCTCGGGGTGCAATCTCCAGCAGCTGCGCCTCGCCGAGAGCGTCTCTCGAGGAGGCCCAGAGATCGTGCCGAGCAGCGGTCGGAGGGCCGAGTGGCGGCCCGAAAACCGGTGGGCAACGTTGACGGCTCGGGGGGTCTAGGCCTCTTAGATGGGGTCCGAGTCGATGGGGTCGGAGGATCGCGCCACATCGCCGCTGCATCGCCGATGCGGCTCGATGCGGGGTTCGATTTCCTCCACGCCAGTGTCGCCGGTGTACCGCCGACGTGGCCGATGCGTCGCCGAGGCATCGCCGATGCATCGGCGATGCATCGGCGATGCGGCGCGATCCTCCGACCCCACCTACTCCCTCCCCATCTAGGAGGCCTCTAGGGGAAGAGGAGGAGGAGGAGGAGGAAGAGGAGGAGGAGGAGGAGGAGGAGGAAGAAGAAGAAGAAGACGAGGAGGAGGAGGAGGAGGAAGAGGAAGAAGAGGAGGAGGAGGAGGCATCTAATTACCCCCCAGCGCCCATTCGCCGCCGACGGGGGCCTGGCAGCCCACCCCGCCTGCAGGGGCGTGCGACCTCGCCCTCGGGGCCTCTCGCCGATGCATCGGCGATCTGCATCGCCGGGGCAGGGCGACGCTCACCTCCCGGAGCCGATTCTCCCGTGGTCGTGCCCCCTCGGACCACCGTCCTGGAGCTCCGATAAAAAACGACGCGAAGCTCGGGACAAAATCGGATCGGGATATCTCGAAACCTCTGAGAATCGGCGGGTTTGGGGGATGTATTGGGCGCCGCGGCCGCTCCAGAGCGTCCCGGAACGCTCTGAGAGCGCTCCGGAACGCTCTGGAGCGATTTATCCCGATCCTAGCCCTGTTTTACCCTCGGACCACCGTCCTGGCCGCTCCGACGTCGCACGAGCCCGAGCGGAAGGAAGTGTCTCTCGGTCTCCAGCGTCAGTGGCAGGGACCGGCTTCGGGCCGCTGGAGCCGAGGGCCAAGCTGTTTTCGTAGGTGGAGATGAGGAGGATACTTGTCGGGTTGGGAAGATGGGGCTGGGAGAAATGATGGTGTCCTTACCAGTAGGCGGCCGAAGGTATCGCTCATGGCCCATGGCATCTGGATGCTATTTGCTCATACCCTTCATCCTCTCAACCCCTTCCTCCCAACAGGATCACCGTGCTCCTCAGAAGAGCCCGCCCCTTTGGGGGGGTCGAGAGGTCCAGGGGCCACGAACACGTCGTGGGAGCTCCGGGTTCTCCTCGCACCTGGGCGCCTGGCGTTACCAAGCCCGTGCGCTCTGCAGCCCGCGCGTCGGCATTCCGTCCCGCCCCCGGTGTGCTTTGTCGGAACGCTGGCGCTGAAGCGGCAGCGGCATGCGAAGACAGCGACTTCACAGGTGGCACCGTGCCGACTGCAATGCTCTCTGGCCGAGCGCACTGCTCAATGGCAGACAGTCCGAGGAGCAAGAAGTCATGATAATGATTCGTTCCAGCAGTTCCGAGGTTGCCCTGAGTTCCTACTGTCCCGCACGGGCTCCAGAAACGAGGGCCGCTGGAAACTCCCTGGATTTATAGAACATATTTTGAGCCAGTCGTATCATGATCGTTCTTGTCCTAGACAAAACCACCTGCAAGCAGCGATCCATCCAAAACACCACCGTCGTCTGCTCACGGGGTCTTCCTCTCCCCACTTCCCTCCCCCCCTCCGCGTGGAAGAGTGCAGCAGGGACCCCTCGCCGTCGAGCAGATGCTTGGTGTGACCGGCGAGCCCACCGCAGCTGCAGAAAAAACAGATCACCCTGCAGGCGAGGACCTGAGCAGCCTGCGCAGAGGTGCCTCTGAGAATCTGCTTCACGCGCGAGTGGCCGCGAGAGTACCACCAGGAGGCCACGAGGGGGCCTCGAGCCACCCACGAGCCGCCCACGGGCCACCCACGGGCCATCTATGGGCCATCCGCGAGCGGCACTCGAGCCACCCACGACCAGCCCACGAGCCACCTTCGAGCCGCCCAGGGGCAAGAGAGTCGCGCGCGAGCCGTCCACGGCATGAAGAAGCCTGGAGCCAGACCCGTGCTCGGAAAGAGCAGCATCTATAACCATCCAGCAGACGCTCTCCAGGGCTTTTGGCGGCCGCACTGGCCGCGCCAGCAATTCCGCCCACAGGTGACCGACCAGATGGTATCTGATCGTCTAGAGGGAGAGCCTGCGAGGAGGGTGCAGCCGACACGGAAAGGCTTCAGCCGCCGCGGCTCGAACCTTGAAGTCTTTGCCGACACGTCCTAGAGCCAGGCAGAGTACAGAAGACACGCAATCGTCCTTTGGGAGCCATTCGGTTTTTCTCCATCATGGCCTCCCCAGTCCCTCTTCGCGCCCTCCCCCGGTGCACGGTGTGGTCCCCCTGCACATCCCCGAGGGTTGGCCTGCACTGGCAGCGCACCCTCGCAGCGCACACCGCGGCAGACTCGCTGGCAGCGCCCCGCGGCAGCTCCAGGTGCGGCCGGCTCTCGGCACAGTCGGGGAGAGGACGTGCCTTGCAGTGGGCACGTCCAGAAAGTTGCCCCTCAGAAGGTGCACCACGCGACCTTCTTCCCCCCGATGGCGATGGGGACCCACTGGGGCTGGGGGGGGGCCGGGGGAGGGACACTTTTTTCACGAAACTCACGATCAACGAAGAGATCGCCAAGAGACATGCGCCAAGAATCATGAATGCCAGACATGCAACTGCGTGTACACAATGTCAGAGTGAGGGGCTTAACAGTCATTCACTGTTCCTGGGTGCGTGACTTAAGTGGGGTTATGCGGTGCGGGTTGTTGTTGCGTCGTTGTTGTCGGTGTTGTTGTTGTTGATGATGTTGCTGTTGTGTGGTTGCTGTTGTTGTTTGTGGTGGTGTTGGTGATGTTGTTGGTGGTGTTGTTGTTGGTGTCGTTGTTGTTTGTTGTTCGTTGTTTGTTGTTTGTTGTTTGTTGTTGTCGTCGTCCCATTCGCGACCTGGCCCGCGACCCAGCCGCGACCCAGCCGCGACCCACCCGCGACCCACCCGCGACCCGCCCGCGACCCGCCCGCGACCCGCCCGCGACCCACCATGAGTTGACCCCCTCAAAGATCTCTGGCAGTGGCGAGGCGCTCGGGGCGTTTACCAGCGCACAATCGCGGAGGCGGGGCTCAGCTCTGTGGTGCCCGTGGAACTTATGGGGCTTGTTGGGCCTGGAGGACCTGTGACAGAGGTGGGGTCTCTGGGACTTGTGAGACTTGGAGCCCTGGAGGACGTGTGGGAACCTGCGGTGCCTGTAGGGCCTGCGGGGCCTGTGGGACCTCGTGGGCCTTTTGGCACTGGTGGATCTTGCGGGACCTGTGCGACCTGCAGGACCCGTGGGACCTGTGAGACCTGTGAGACCTGAGAGACCTGCGGGACTTGTGAGACTTGAGGGGTTATGGCACCGGTCAGCCCTGTGGGACTGGTGGGAACCGAGGGGCCTGTGGGTCTCGCGTTCGAGACTTCCTCGAGATTCGGGTTGCCAAGTGTTAGACAACCTGCATGTTTACAGGTATCACGATGGCCACTTCGGATTGGTAACATGGAATGCGGGCCCCATCGGGAAAGAGCTCCCTCTCGAGACTTCCTCGAGATTCAAGTTGCCAAGTGTGAGAAATCTGATTTTGTATAGGTAACCCGATGGACGCCTCGGATTGGTAACATGAAGTGTGGGTCCCGTAGGGGGGGGTCCCCCTCGAGAGTTCCTCACGATTTACTCACCGACAAAGCTCCCTCTCTAGACGTGCTCGAGATGAATGTGTGAGTGAGCGAGTGTGTGCGATGAGGATGATTATGAATATGATGACGGTCGACGATCATGATGGTGATCGTGCTAATGGTGATGATGATGTTGGTGCAGTTAATGACGATGATGATCGACGGTGATGGTGGTGGTGGTGGTGGTGATGGTGAAGATCATGGCGCTGACTGGTGATAATGATGATCATGATCATGAACATGAAGATGAATATTATGATTGAGAAGAAGATGAGGATGAAGATGCTGATCGTGATCATGGTTGTGATGATGGTGATCGTGGTGATGATGGTTATGATAATGGCGATGGCGATAATGACGATGCTGATGATGATAGGGGGTGGTAATGATGATGATGATGATGATGATGATGCTGATGATGATGATGGTGATAATGATGGTGGTAGTGATCATGATGGCAGTTGTGATTATTGTAATGGTGGCGATGATGACGATGCTGATGATGATGATGATGATGATGGTGATGATGCTGATGACGATGATGAAGGTGGTGGCGTTGATGGTGATTATGATGATGAGGATGATCATGATGGTGTAGGCGATGATGCTGATGGTGATGGTGGTGATGGCGATGCTGATGGTGATTGCGATGATGGCTACGATGATGATGCTGATGATGGTGATGATGATGCTGATGATGATGAGGATGATAATATACATATAGTGATAACGGTGATGACGATGACGATGCTGATGATGAGGATGAAAATGACGATGAGGATGCTGATGATGGTTGATGATGGTGACGGTGGTGACGGTGATGATGATGATGACGATGATGATGATGATGATGATGATGATGATGATGATGATGATGCTGATGATGATGATGATGATGGTGATGATGATGATGATGATGGTGGTGGTGGTGGTGGTGGTGGCGATGGTGATGGTTATGCTGATGCTGTTGGTGGTTGTGATGGCGACGATCATGATGATGCTGATCATGATCATGGTCATGATGACGATTATGATGGTGGCGATGGTGATGAAGTGAAGGCGTGAGAGTAGGGTGTAATATCAGGACTGCGCGGGGTGTTCAGAGAAAACAAGACTCCCGAATTGGATGTGAGGAAACGTACGCGCGTGAGGGGGGGCGCCAGGGGACGGTGTCCAACACGCGCCTCTACGTGCACACGGCGCGCGCCGTCAGGTGTGTGCAGGCGCCGAGGCCCCACGGGGCCCATGTGGAGCTCCCCCGCCGCCAGACCAAGACAGCCGACGTCGCGATGTGTTTCGCAACGTGGCTCCCCAGAGGTCTGACCCCCTTCCCCAGGATTACGATGTTCCAACCTATTTTTGCCTTGACCACCAGAAAGACTTTCGAGCACCAAGAGAGTATGGGCACTGGACGGTTGTCACGTGTTCGGCCCTGGGAGGCGGTTCTCGTTCGGCACCTCGCCAGCGTGTCGGGCAGACACCGCGTCGACGCGATTCAAAGTGTTCGAAATTATCTCTGGGAGATGGTCCTTAAGTACGACGGGAACAACAGGACACCAGGACTGTTATTTCATTCCAGGTCGTTGTCTGGTGGTCACTGGGGTTGTGGCCGGTGAGAGCCCCGGGAGGCCGAGAGTGGCAGAACACTTCCGGCCGTGATTGTTGTCACGATCCGAGGACGTCATGGGAGCTCCCGTGCCACCAGAGATGCAGTAGAGGGGCGGCTCAGATCATTGGATGTCATATTGCGAAGGCCTTGCGGTCGACCTGAAGGGAGACGACGACGACGACGACGACGACGACGACGACGACGACGACGACGACGACGACGACGACGACGACGACGACGACGACGACGACGGCGGCGGCGGCGGCGGCGGCGGCGGCGGCGGCGGCGGCGGCGGCGACGACGCTGACGTGGGCCAGAGTCCTCAAGGATGCTTCTTGGAGGCTCTTCGGAAGGCTCCCAGGAGGAATTCTAGGGCCTCTTGGGAGCTTCTTGGGGCCTATTGGAAGCCTCTTGGGGGCCTCTTCGGGCTTCCTGGGGACCTCTTGTGGGCCTCTTGGGGGCTCTTGGGGACCTCCTGGGCATTCCGTAGGGGCTTCTTGAAGGTCTCCTGGGCAGTCTGGAGGGCGTGAAGGCGTTTTGGACCGATCGTTTGGCGATTGGGGACCCTCTTTGACCGTCTCGGGTGCCTCCTGGGGCACTCTTGGCCTGTCTTGGTACTTCCTCAGGCCCAAGGACCCCCAGGGGAGGGGGCTGCGTATTTGACCCCCCCCTACCCCACCCGGGACCTCCCCACCCCCGACGAAGGAGGGATCAAAGGGAATGGGCTTCCCCTCGACTCGATGACGACACTGCCAGACTTTTTTCTCGCTGACAAGCTTGAGGAGGAGGGTGCAGGCGGGACGACGGAGACGACGACTGACGGAGGCGACGACTCGAACAGACAAGCCCCTCACGCACGCCGACAGGGTCGGCGGATCTGTCCCGTCGCGACCGGTCGCGGCCGACTCGCGACCGATCGGTCGCAGCCGACGCCTTAGAGCAACTCGGCCGCGACCGCTGCTGGAATCTGCAGCCAGATCTGCAGCGGCCGATCCCCTCGGCCGCGAGCCCAAAAGACTCTGGCAGCCACTGGTCAAGGGGGGGGGTCGGCCGGCAGGCTGGCGCCGCCGCGCCCTCGGAGCCCCGCGCGGACGCGCCGCCGATGCTGGGCTCGCCGCCGCTGGCGGAGCAGGCGCTGCGGGTGCTGCGGGCGGCGGCGCTCAGCGTCCGCCGCGGCGCCCTCGCCAGACCCCTCGGGGTCGAGGTCCTCCTCCTCCTCCTCCTCCTCCTCCTCCTCCTCCATCCTCCTCCTCCTCCTCCCCTCTCCTCCTCCTCCTCCTCCTCCTCCTCCTCCTCCTCCTCCTCCTCCTCCTCCTCCTCCTCGGGGGGGGGGCGACTTCTGGCCGCCGCCCCGCGCGCGCACCCTCGTGCCGGGCCAGTTTGCAGGTGGGGTGGGGGGTGCGGACAGCGTGCTCCCAAGGGGTGCCAGCTGTGTTCACAGCCTCCACTCCACGGCCCTGTGCCGGGGCCAGCTGGCTTGTGGTGGGAGGGGTTCCAAAGAATCGTGCCCCCTGAGGTCCATACGCCGAAGGAAGATCCATGACGTTGCATGAACAATGACGTTCGAAGGTCCACGCGGATATCTTGGATCTGCGCTGATCCCCCTGGCGGCGCCTCTGGAGCTGCCCTGGCGCGGGCTCCAGCGACGATCTCAAAGATCCGCGCGGACTTCGGACAGTTTACACTCGCGCTGTTGTTTCCCAGTGCTGCGCTCAGGCTGGGCTGGGGGGGGGGCTGCTCAGGCCACCGAGGGGTCGACCCAGGCATGCCACGCGAGACGAGGAGGAGGAGGAGGAGGAGAGGAGGACGAGGACGAGGAGGAGGGGGGAGAGGGGGAGAAGGAGGAGGAGGGAGGAGGAGGAGGAAAAGGAGGAGGCGGAGGAGGTCGGGAGGTTTCTGGGCCGTTCTGGGGGCCGCTGGGGCGCTGGGCCCTCTGGAGCCCTCCGGGGGGGGGGCGCGGCCTCTCGTCGCCGCGGCCCGAATCCTCGGGCCGGCGCCTCGAACTCATCCTTCTCCTCGTTTTCCTCCTTCCTCCTCCTCCTCCTCCTCCTCCTCCTCCTCCTCCTCCTCCTCCTCCTCCTCCTCCTCTTCCTGCTCCCTCCTCCCCCATTCTCCTCCTCCTCCTCCTCCTCCTCCTCCTCCTCCTCTTCCTCCTCCTCCTCCTCCTCATCCTTTTCCTCCTCGTCTTCCTCTTCCTCTTCCTCCTGATCCTCCTCCTCCTTTTTCCTCCTTGTCGGCGGAGGCCTAGGATTAAGGCGGGCATGTCCCTCCACAGGAGGGGTGCTCAAGAGTTGCGAAAAGAGTCGTCTGGAGACGACCTGTCGTGCTCGTGTGGCTAGTTTGGGTTACGTGTTGACTCTTTTTTGATGCTCCTTCCAAGTCCGCCTTTAGGAGGACATGCCCGACCTAAGTCTAGGTGCGCGTCTGCGAGGTCGGGTCTGCGTTCGGTTTCGCATGGTCTTGGCAACGGAAGAGGCCGATGCTCGCGCCACCACCCCTGCTCTCGAGCTCCCCTCGTCCATCGCCGTCGCCAACGGCTATACGCACCCCCAGTCCGCGGCCTGAGTCATCGGGTCGGCGCCTCGAAATTGCTTTGGTCGGCGGGGGTCTAGGAGCGCGTCTGCGAGGTCGGGTCTGCGTTCGGCTCTACATGGTCCTGTTGGCAGCGGAGGAGGCCGATGCCCGCGCCACCACCCCTGCTCGGGCTCCCCTCATCCCTCGCCTTTCGGGACATTCTGGGCCGCACCTGTAGGAGGGGAGCTTCCAGGCTCTTTCTGACATGGAAGTGCGCAATTACGCGCGGAAAGCAAGACACCCAATGTGCCAGTGAGATTGATTCAGAGGTCGTCTGTTGAATAAACGAGTTGAGAGCATACTCTGGACAGTCCGTATACAGCTCTTCGGTCTGAGCCGTGCGGAGTCGGCCTGCGACCAAGTAAACTAATATTGGCTGAATCTAGGTTGCGTTCGGACAATCGGTTCTGCCCGAACTTCGGAAGAACAAATCCCAGGACGCTGTTCCAACTCGTGCGCCTCGCCATCCCTCAAGAGCTACCATCGCGCATATGATTTGCACTTCTTGGCCGTCTGGTGGGTGTCTGGGGGCTGTCTTGGCGCCCTCTTGGACCGTTGAAGGGCCTTCTAAGGTCGTCTTGGGTCCAAAGGGAGGCCCTCTTGGGCCGTTGAAGGGCCGTCTTGGATGCCTCGTTGGAGTCATCTTGGGCCGTCCTGGGCTGACGGCAGCCCGAAAAGGCAAGAATGCGAAAGTCAGGAAATCCAGGAGTTTGGCTTCTTTGCACCCTGTTGGAGGTTATTGTATTGCCATCTTAGGCTTTCTTGGAGGCATCGTCTTGAATCAATGTTCGGCCGCCTTGGGGCCATCTGTGGCAGTCTTCGAGGCATCTTGGGCCATCTGGATGTCCTTGGTTGCCTGCATGGGCCGTCTTGGAAGCTCGGGACGGATGTCCATATGTTTGCTCACGGCTTGGGAGGCCCTGGAGCGCTTGGGAGCAGCGCTTGGGAATGCGGGTAGTGCACGAGCCTCGAGCGGGTGCGCGTGGGATGATGGGTCTAGGAGCCTGCAGCCATGCGGGAAGCGCACACTCTTCAAGCGGGCGCGTATGGAATGAGGGTTCAGGCAGCAGTTGCCAAGCGGAAGTGCACCACCCTCGAGCGGGCACGCGTGGAAGGGGGGGGTCAGGCATCAATTGCCATGCGGGAGGTGCACCATCCTCGAGCGGGCACGTGTAATGGGGGATTTGGCATTGGCTGTCATGCTGGCAATGCGCCATCCTCGAGCGGGCACGAGGGAAGCGGCCTCTGTGAGTCTGCGGGCAGAGGGAGGGGCAGTCCACTACTAGAGCGCAAAACCCTACCATGGCATTCTTCCACGCCTCACCGTGCCAGGGGGGCACAGTAGCGGATAGTTTGTCTGGAGCGTGAGTTCAAATCTGCGGCGTGGATTTTGGCAACGATTGCATTGAGCCAATTTGTTCAACGTGTCTGAGTTCCATTTGGTTTGTGCATAGAGCTCGTTCGATCCATTCCTCAGTTGCGTCGTCAGTTGCCCGACTTCCTCGCTTAATGCAAGCGTGTGAAGTCTTAGTGCGTGGGTGGCTTTGGGTACCAGGCGGGTGGTGCAGTGTTACCAGGGCTACGCGGCCATGTGCCGTTGCCTGGCAGCTGATGGTTGGCGCCTTCTATCAGCGTTACAATTACAAGTGCTCGTTGCGGGATCTTCACTCATGGGATGCAGCCTCGTTCGAGCGAGGACGTAGTGGCGCGATGAGACCAACTGCAGACATCCACAGTCATCCTAGACTCAGTTTCATATGTGCGTTTTTCTTCCTCATATCAGTTTCGCACCGCTCCTTCTCACCAGCCCATCCAGGAAGCACAGTCACGCTCTTGTTCGGAAGGATTCCGAGGGACCTTTTGCTGGACCTTTTGGGCGTATCGAGTTTGTACTCTTAGCGCCTTGGCGTGAGGCCCCGATACAAGCTAGGAGGCCTGTCGCTACGAGGGGGATCAGGAGGCAGGAGGACTTCATACTAATACAAGTAAGTGCACACAGACGGTGAAGGAGGAGGAGAAGGAGGAGGCATGATGAGGGAGTGGAGAGGGAGGAGGAGGAGGAGGAGGAGGAGGAGGAGGAGGAGGAGGAGGACGAGGACGAGGACGAGGACGAGGACGAGGACGAGGACGAGGACGAGGACGAGGACGAGGATGAGAGGGAGGAAGAGGAGCAAGATGAGGAGGAAAATCAGCAGGAGGATCAGGAAGACGAGGACGAGGACGAGGATGAGGGGGTCAAAGCGGAGAGGGAGGGCAAAGAGGAGCAGAAGCGCAGAAAGAGGAGAGGGAGGGGGGAGAAGGAGGATGGGAGGAGGAAGGGAGGATGATGAAGGGAGGGGTTGTTCTGCTTGGATAACGGCATCCTGCTCCCACTTCTTCCCCTCCTCCTCCTCCTCCCTGTTCTCTTCCCTCTCGCCCTGCCCCCCCCCAGTCGTCCCGCTCCTCCTCCCTCTCCTCCCTCTCCTCCCGCTCCCAAGACTCTCCCTCCGTTCTGGTCTGGCCTGGCCTGGCGTGGTCTTGCGCGGGAGCAGCTTGCACGCGAGAGCGGCTACTCCGTGCAGAGAGCAGTCCGGCGCCTTTCTCGGTGACCGGCACGGGGCGCGCTTTTAACAATCGGGGCCTAAGAGACGGGGGTCAATGCAAACGGGGGTCAGCCAGGGCACCGGATCCTGCAGGATCCTGCGAAGACCCCTCTGGCTGACCCGGGCTAGCGAGCCGCCCGTGGCCGCGAGGCGGCCGCGCATATTGGCTGACACAGGGTTGCGAAGACCTGCGTTGCAGTTGTTTTTTCCTGCATTGCAGTTTTTTTGGTTTCCTGCTGACCCGGGTTTGGATTGACCTGGGTCAGAAGATCCCCGAAACAAACACGGGTTCCACCTTTTTTTCTCGGGAGTGGAAAAAACACGCAGACACAAGCAATCGTCGCTCCGCCAGAAGATATGGGAAAACATGGGAAGTGGGGGGGAAGACGAAAGCCCTAAAAACATGGGAGGATGTGGGGAATTCTGGGATTTGCGTGTAGTCGTTTGTGTGTCCTTGTGCCCCTTGATCTTCGCAGACGAAAAAAGCACCATAAACATAAACTTTCAGCGCTCCGCACGGGTTCCTTGGATCCGCGCTGGGACCCCCCGGCGGCGCCTCCGGCGCCGCCCCTGGCGCGCGGATCCGAGAAATCCGCGCGGAGCGCCAACAGTTTATGTGTATGGCGTCTTTGCTCTTCTAGCTTTGGGGCCCTGCCATGCATCTTGTGTGGCCTTCAAGGCGCATCGGCTGTGTGAGCAGTCTTTGGGAGGCATCCTTGGCCGACCGTGCCCCCGACTGTTTATATGGCTCCGGTGCTAGCCTGCGCTGCCGCCAGCCTCTTTGGCAGGCGCTGTCCCCTGCAGTGGAGACCCATGCCAAGAAACACCTTGCTCGCCTCCAGGTGTGCCCTGGGTTTGGGTTTCGATGCTTTTGCCATGCAAAGCGTGACGCTCCCACACAACAAACCAATGGACCTCCTGGGGTTTCAGGGTTGGGTTTCTTGTTGAAGTTCTCTTGTGGTCGGGCCCCTACTGTACTGCCCCCAGTCTCGGTATTGTTCACGGCGCTTGGAATCGAGGCGTTGGTCTCAACAGGAGAATATAGGCGTAGGTGGTGGCTGAGAAGCACGTGCGGGATCGCGCAGGATGGGGGGTTGGGGGGTGAGATCGGAGTGGAAAGAAGAGCCCCCCACCGGGAAGTCGGTTTCGGTTTCGGGTTCGTGTCGCGAGTGCGGGCGAGGCGAAGCTGCGTGGGCGGGCGAGAGGAATGACCCCGCTGTGGCCAGGGCGGGTCAAGAGCGGTGGTTGTCCGCCTCTCCCCCCCGGTGGGCGCGCGGTGGCCGGGTTGTCCCGCCATGGTGTCCCCTCGGTGTCCCGTTGTCGGGGTGTTCGCGGCTGTCCCGTCGCTGTCCCATCGTTGTCCCGTCGTTGTCTTGTCGTTGTCCCCGTGGTGTCCCGTCGGTATCCCGTCGGTTCCCCGTGGTGAAATCGATAGAGAGGCCGATCGTGAGATCGATAGAGAGATCGAGCGAATGAGATCGGTAGTAAGACCGATGGTGAGACCGATGGTGAGATCGATTGTGAGATCGATTGGTGCCCCGATGGTGTGCCGATAGTGTCCCGTGGTGTCTCGTCGGTGTCCCGTCGGTGTCCCGCGGGTGTCCCGTCGGTGTCCCGTTGGTGCCTTGTAGTGTCCCGTGGTGAGATCGATGGTGAGATCGATAGTGAGAGCGATGTGAGGTCGGTAGTGAGAGCAATAGTGAGATTGATAAAGAGATCGATCGAGTCAATAGTGAGATGGAGCGAGTGAAGCCGATAGGGAGATCGATTGGTGCCCCGATGCTGTGACGATGTCGTCCCGTGGTGTCCCGTCAGTGTCCCGCGGGTGTCCCGTCGGTGTCCCTTTGGTGTCCCGTCGGAGTCCCGTCGGTGTCCCGTGGTGTCCCGTGGTGAGATCGATAGTGAGACCGATAGTGAGATCGATAGTGAGACCGATGGTGAGATCGATAGTGAGATCAATAGGGGGATCAATAGTGTGATCTAGAATGAGATCAAAACTGGGATCGATCGAGTGGGAGCGATGGTGGGATCGATCGAGTGAAACCACCGATAGCGAGATCGACAATGAGGTCAATAGTCGATAGAGAGAGAGATCAATAGTGTGAGCGATGGCGACCTGATGGTGTTCTGATTGGTGCCCCGATTGGTATCCCGATTGGTGTCCCGATTGGTGTCCCAGTCTAGTGGTGTTTCGATGCTGTCTCGGTGGTGTCCAGGTGGTGTCCCGATAGGTGCCCCGAGTGGTGTTCCGATGGTGTCCCGATGGGTGTCCTGATGGTGTCCTGGTGGTGTTTCAATGGTGTCTCGATGTTGTCCTCGTGGCGTCCACGGTGAGACTTGGGCAGGGGATCGCAGAGAATCCGATACGCCGAATGCTTTTGAATGTCAGCATCACCGGCCACGGGATCGACTGTGACGCCGAATCGTCACGTTGCCATCGCAGCGCAGTGGTGGTGGCTTTTATGTGGCCCGGTCGTGTTCCGATCGTACCCAGCACTACTGCCGTTGCTGTCGCCGACACACTCATCACCACTGCGGCCATCACCTTGCCATCAGCAGCCAGCCATCACACTTAGCACCAACCATCACAGCACAGTAGAGGTGGCATTTATTTGGCCTCATGGTGCCCTGGTGTTTGGTGTTGTCTCGATGGTGAGGTCAATCGAATGGGATCGATGGTGGGACTACACCGCGACGCAGCATCGTCACCGCGCGTCGTCGCCAACTCGAGGGTGCATCGCCAGCGACGTCATCATCACCTCCATCGCAGCTGTCGTCAGTTGGCTCTTTCTCCCCCCACCAACCTTCTCCTCCTCGTCCGAAGGGTGGTCGTAGAGGTAGACTGGGAAGGTCGGCGTTGAGAGCTGGGCACGCCTCCCTTCCTCACCAACACCGCCCCAGTCCACCTCGCTTCCCCTCCTCCTCCTCCTCCTCCTCCTCCTCCTCCTCCTCCTCCTCCTCCTCCTCCTCCTCCTCCTCCTCCGCCTCGCTCCCCAGCCCCTCCCCCCCATCCTGCCCGCAACCGCTCGACGTCATGATTATTCCCCTGGACCGGTTTTTCACCCCGAGTCGTTTCTTGACGGTCCCGAGGCCCGGCGAGGGCCCCCCGAGGCCGAAGATGGCGAAACACCGCCCGTCACGATGTTTTCGTTGCCCGAGGGGGTCTGCGTCCGCAGCCGCTCCGGCTCCCCTGTGCTGCCCCGCGGCGCTGACGCTCCCTGCTCGGCTCGGCCTCGGGCACTGGCTGTCGAGCCCTGGGCATGTCGGCGGCCCGCCGACGGGGGGCACGCGAGAGGCGGCAGGCTCTCGCGGAAGGCGGCCGCCGGGCTTCCCAGGGGCCACATTAATTGGCCTTCTGGGAAGCATTCCCAGAGATCCAACGTCCTGCAAGATCCTCTTCACCGATTTCGACCGATTTCAACCTCTAGAGGTTTTCACCGATTTCGACCTCTAGAGGCCCTCGCTGGGCCCCAGGACCGTCAAAAAGCGACGCAGGGTGAAAAGCCGGTCCCGGGGAATGGGTCGAGATGTCCGGGGACCCCGTATTGAAAAGGTCAGGACGTCGCATGTCTGGCTAGAAAACCTCTCAGAAGGCCGGAGGCCGTTTGAGCCTTGCCTTGAGATCCGACGTTGCACAGGAAAACGTGCAGCATCACGACAAATCGCGATGTGGAGCCCTAGACCCCATCCTCCTGCAGCATTTCTCGAGCGAGATCGATTTGTTCTGGTCACTCGGCCCGAAGGCGGGCGAAACTGTTCGGCGTGAAAAGGGGCAGCGCCCAGATCTCCGGGTCTGCGGTGGCCCGCCCCACCCCCCAGACGTCTGGTGGTTTTCGCGCGCCCTGTGGCTCGACTCTCCGGCGCGGCCGTTCGGGCCAGATTGGGCACCCCCGAGGCGCTCTCGGCGAGGCGCAGCTGCCGGGAGAGCACTCCGAGGCCGGAGATCGGGCGCCTTGAGACGGGGGTCAACGCAAACGGGGGTCAGCCAGGACACCGGATCCTGCAGGATCCTGCGGAGACTCCCTCTGGCTGACCCGGGTTAGCGAGCCGCTCGCGGCCGCGAGGCGGCCGCGCATATTGGCTGGCCCGGGTTTGCGAAGGCTTGCATTGCAATTGACCCTGCTGACCCGGGTCTGGATTGAACCGGGTCAGAAGATTCCTGAGGAGAACCGCCGAGAGCCCACGAAGCCGCCCGAATCGTTTCGAGCCTCGGACCTCGAGCCCCCCTTATCCGCCGCCTTCCTCCCGGGGCGCGCCGACGAGCTTCTGACAAGGCCCGCCCCCTCTGCCTTCCCAGACATCCTCAGATGTGATGTCTCCAGCCCCAGGCTTAAGTCGGGCCTGTCCCTCTACAGGGGGAATAGTCAAAAATAGTCTGGGGACGATTTGTTGATACTATTTTTGAGCATTTGGGGGGCATTTTGGGGTATTTTTTAATTTTCGCCCAAAATCCCCTGTAGGGGGACACGCCCGACATAGCCCCAGGCCCCAGAGGTCGGCCCCGACCTTCTGCCGTTGCCCAGGGGGTCGTTGTTCGTCTCGGATGTCCGCTCGTGGTGGTCTTGGGGCCAGGCAGCGGGCTCCAGGGGCCGAGGGCGACGAAAAGCCTCCTCCTCCTCCTCCTCCTCCGCCTCCTCCCCCTGCCCCCCCCCCCTCCTCCTCCTCCTCCTCCTCCTCCCTCCTCTCCTCCTCCTCCTATCCTCCTCCTCCTCCTCCTCCTCCTCCTCCTCCTCCTCCTCCTCCTCCTCCTCCTCCTCCTCCTCCTCCTCCTCCTCCTCCTCCTCCTCCTCTCCTCCCTTTCCCTCCTCCTCCTCCTCCTCCTCCTCCCTCTCCTCCTCCTCCTCTCCTCCTCCTCCTCCCTCCTCCTCCCCCTCCTCCTCCCCCTCCCCCCCCTCCTCCCTCCGCCATACCATGGCGCCAACATCGCAGAGCGGAGTTCGGTCGGAGCACAATCGGATGGGCCCGGAGTGTCCTGGAGAGTTTCGTTCCGGATTTCGTCGACTGGAGTTTCGTGCGGAGTTTCTGGGGCCACGAAGGAAGCCTAACAGCAATCCGCGTGCAAATCACGTCGTCGTTCGCTGGGGCTTGTCGGGAGGAACAGAAGCGCACAGACACAACGAGTCGCCGACTCCCAGGAGAATATGGGAAAATATGGGACGTGGGGGGGAAGACGAAAACCCAGAACATATGCACAGATATTGGGGATCCCGGGACAGACTTGTGTAAATTTACTGGTGTGTGTGTGTTTGTGGGCCCCTTTAGTTTCGCATCGACAGAAAATCCGCGCCGAAAGCTCCGCTGCAGCACGGCTGCGCAAGGTCGGTGTCGTGAGCTGCTTTGCAGCGCGCCGCGGAGGTCTGGGTCCCCCCCCCGCGGGCCACCGAGCGTGGCGACGAGCACCCCCTGCGGCGCGGGCGCGATGCCGGCCACGCTGGGCGTCGTGGGCAGCGCCACGGGGCGGGTTGAGCACCAGAGGGGTCACCGGCTGCTCCTGGAATGGTCCCAGAGGTTGAGAGACCTCCTACCCCGACACGTCGATTGGCGGATTGGCTGCTTCCGGTTCGCGAGAGGGCGCCGCGGCTGTCATTTTTGCGGGTCCAGGTCCGTTGGTTTCGGTCCTAGGTCCTAGGCCGTTTTCACTCGACAGGGGGGTTAAACCACTGGAGTTCAGTCGGGCCAGTCCCTCTACAAGAGGAGTATTCAAAAACACTAAAAAACAGTCTGGGGACGATTTTTTGATTACTTTTTGTCTATTCTGGCATATGTTCGGGCTATTTCTAATTTGTCGTCCAAGATTCGCCTGTAGGAGGACATACCCGACCTAACACTGGAGAGGTCACCAGCTGCTCCTGGAATATAGGGGAACTAAGAATGACATAAACATAAAACCCGGAGGTCCGCGCGGATTTCTCGGATCCGCGCTGGGGCCCCCAGGCGGCGCCTCGGCGCCGCCCCTGGCGCGCTCCGCGCGCCATTTCCGATGAAATTTATGTTTATGTCATTGTCCGTTCTCCTATGGAATGCGAGGTTCCATCGAGATGGGTTTCAGACGCTGGGAGCTGCTTTGGAAGGCTCTGGAGTGATCTTGGGGGCCCACTTCTTTGAGAAATCGGCACTTCCTCGATAAATGAGCGACCCCCCTGGTGGTGACCCCAGGGATCCGACGTCGCGAACAAAATGCAACGCTGCGAAAAAACACATGATCAGAGCCCCAGATCCCATCTTCCTGCTGCATTTTGAAAGCCAGATCGATCTGCGAGGGCCGCGTGGGCCGAGATCGTGCGAGAATGGCTCGGGTATGAAATTGCACCGCCTGGATCCCAAAGTTTGAGCCGCCGACTCCTCGGGGCACCAGAACATCACGATACCGCTGCTCCCTGGACCTCTCCAGGGGTGCGCCCTGACCAGAACTCCGTGGCGAATCCCGCCGTGGCGACGAGGGCCCCCCCACAGGCCCAAAAAGGGCGAGAGCGATGGAGTTCCCATAGCCCGACCCCGAAAAATTGCGACGCCCTCCCGTCCTCCCTCTCCTCCTCCTCCTCCTCCTCCTCCTCCTCCTCCTCCTCCTCCTCCTCCTCCTCCTCCTCCTCCTCCTCCTCCTCCTCCTCCTCCTCCTCCTCCTCCTCTCCTCCCTCCTCCTCCTCCTCCTCCTCCTCCTCCTCCTCCTCCTCCTCCTCCTCCTCCTCCTCCTCCTCCTCCTCCTCCTCCTCTCCTCCTCGTCTTCTCTTTCACGGGAGCCTGCGCATCATTTGGGAGAGCAGGCCATCGGCCACGCGGCCGGGAGAGATCTCTGTTTTTCGGGGCCGCGTGCTCGTGACGCAGAGTTGGGGCTGGCTCTGCAGCCGAGGGCAGATGCACGGCGGGCTCTGCTTGGCGGAGCCCCTCCCCTCCGCACCAGGTGGGAGGCCGGCGGCGCTCCTCAATCCCGGAGCCCGGCGGGAGAAACAACAGAGGCACGCAACCAGCCGGGGCCTGTGATGCTGGGGCGAGGCGGCCTGTCGCAAGCTGGCACGGGGCCCCCCAAGGCGAGGAAGGGGCGATCGGGGGTCCATGCCTCCACCCCAGGGCCAGTCTCGAGTCGGGCTTGTCCCTCCAGAGGAGGAATGTTCAAAAATAATATATATATATATATATATATATATATATATGTGTAAATGTATATGTATATGTATATATATAAAGAGATGTGTGTATTTAAATATAGATACATAAATATGGTCTGCCCCCCCCCCTTTGGCACTGCCCCGCCGTAGTGGGCGTCGGCACCATCGGCGCCGCCCTCGTGCGCGGGCTGTGCAGCGGGCCCGGCGGGCCCGAGCTCGTGGTCCTCTCGCCGCGGGGCGCCGGCAGGGCCGCCGAGCTCGCCGCGGAGTTCCCGGGCACCGTGCGCGTCGCCAGCAGCAACCAGGACCCGGGCATGGAACGTTCGGGTTGGCCCGGAAGGGGGTCCAGCGGCAAGGGTTAAGTCGGGCCTGTCCCCCTACAGTGAGGCCCTACAGGAGGATTTTCGACGAAAAATAAAAAAATACCCCAAAAATATTCAAACAATAGTCCAAACATAATTCGGGGACGATTTTGTGAGCATTTTTTGACCATCTCGGGGTATTTGTGGGGCATGTTTGAATTTTCGTCGAAAACCCCCCTGTAGGGGGACACGCCCGACATAAGACAAGGGGGTGGTGCAACAGAATTGGTGCAACAGATTTGTGGGGCTGCAGTACATGTGGGGCGTGCAGCACATTGCGGGGCGCGAGTGTATGTAGTGCTGGATTTTCGCGTGCAAGACATGACTAGCAGTACAACGCAATACAACTCTCCAGCGCAGTAGATTTGCAACACAATTGCCCCACATCTGCTGCACCACCCACTTTCAGCTGGACCCCCTTTTGGGTCGCCCAAAAACGTACAGTCAACCCGCAGAATCAGGATGGGCAACGTTCCCAAGGGTACCCTTGCATCCTTCGGGAAACGAAGAACGACATGAACACATAGACTCGGAGGTCCGCGCGGATTTCTCGGATCGGCGATGGGCCCCCAGGCGGCGCCTCCGGCGCCGCCCCTGGCGCGCTCCGCTCGCCAGGGAGGGGGGCCCAGCGCGGATCCTAGAAATCCGCGCGGACCGTCGAAAGTTTATGCTTATGTGTTCTGTTCTTCCCCTGGAAGAATGGGCAACCTTCCCAAGGGCACCCTTGCATCCTAGCCTCCTCGGCCCATCCTCAGCGACTTTCGCTGGCCGCGCCCCGCTGGCAAAGGCGATGGCATGGCCTTCCGAGGCCCTGGCATCCTTGCCGCGCATCCTTATGCTGCGGGTCGACAGTATAGAAAAACGTCGGGGGCGGCCCAGGCCCCGCCCCGACGAGCCCCACACGGCCCGGGCGTTACAGTCACTCAGGGCCCCAACCTTCTTCACCCCCCTGGGTAATGATCGCTACCTGAAATGATGACCAGCAGTCTCCCCGCTGGCCCCCCCCACCCCTCGCCCCCGCACATACCTCGGGCCATGGTTTGCGAGTCCCCCTCCTGGGCGCCCCCGAAATAGACAACGAGACATCGGTGTTTTGTAGGTTTCGGCCTCCAGGTGCCCAGAAGACGGCTCGGGGCAAAAACTTGCTTGGGCAGAGGGTCGAGACTTTCGGGGACCCCATGTGGAACAAGAACGAGACATCGAGTCTCTGGGGGCCCCTCGTTTTCGCCCGTTTGGGGCCTCCTCCTGGAAGGACGGCCCTCGTCGCCACGGCTGGATTCGCCTTGAATTTCTGGTCGGAGCGCACTCAGGAAGAGGTCCGGGGAGCAGCGGTGCTCGTACCATCGGATTTTCCCAGGGAGTCAGCGGCTCAAGTTTTGGGATCCAGGCGGTGCAGTTCTTCCACCCGAGCCATTCTCGCCCGAGTTCGGGCCGTGGGGCCCTCACAGATCGATCTGGCCTTGCAGAATGCCGCAGGGGTTGGCGGTTCGAACCCTGGACCCCGCGCCGCATTTTTGCATGGGCCGTTTTCGCCCAGGGTCGGGCCGTGTGGCCAGCACAAATCGTTTCGCGCTCGAGACATGCCGCAGAAAGACGGGGTCATGGGCCGCGGTCGTGAGTCTCCGCGGTGTTGCAGTTGTCCGCAACGTTTAAGTCGGGCACGTCCCTCTACAGGAGGAATATTCAAAAATAGTTTTAAAGATAGTCTGGGGACGATTTTTTGAATCTTTGTTTTGCCATTTTTGATTCATTGTTTTGCATGAGTATTTTTTCGTCCAAAATCCCCCTGTAGGGGGACATGCCCGACCTAACGCAACGTCGGATCTCAGGGAATGGGGCCCCGAGGGACGGGGCCTGGAGGGCGAGTGACCTCGGGCCCAGACATCTGGCGTCCTGATGTTTTCGATACGGGGCCCCTGGAAGTCCTGACCCTTCTTCCCCGGGGCCGGCCTTTCCTCCTGAGCCGTTGTTCGACGGTCCCTGGGCCTGGCGAGGGCCCCATGTATGCCAAGCACGGCGAAACAAATGGGGCGTTCCCAAAGTGGCCTCGCCTTCGAGGATCGAAGTAGTTGTCATCTTTCCGCGGCGGAAGGCGGCGGAAGGTCGGCGGAAGTAAAACCAGGCCGCCTTCGCCGGCGGACGCCGGCGGAAGGCGGCGGAAGTAAAAGATGCGCCCCCAAGAGATGAAAACGTTTTGGGGTTCAGGGTTCCCGAGAGCGCCCGCACGTATCTGGTGTCTGTCTGTTGCAAGTTGCAGGGCGTGGGATGTCCGGTGGCAAGGAAGGCTCAGCCTGGGATCCTCTGCTGGCCGTCCCCTCGGGGCCCCGTCCCTGGAGGCCCCACCCTCGGGTGTTGCTGGAAGCGCCCCTGGCCCGAGGCGCCCCCAGGATCTCGAGGGGGGGGGGGGGGGGCCCTCGGCCTCCAGAGCACCCCTCGCGAGGCCCACGAGGGCCCAAGGGGCTTCAAAATTGGGCGAGGAGCTGGGGGGCACCCTGGGCCGGGGGCACCTGCCCCAGACATGATCGCGTCGTTTATGAAAATCAGGACGGCGAGTTTTTGGCCAAGTTCGGCCTTAGGGGGCCCTCGCCGGGCCTCGGGACCGTCAAAAAACGACTGAGGATAAAAAAACCGGTCCCGGGGTAAGGGTCGGGACTTCCAGGGACCCCCTCCTGAAAAAATCTGGGCGTCGCATCTCTGGGGTAGCATCCCCCGACACTCTTGACAAGCACCGACAGGAGGTCGTGGACGCGGCCAGCTGCGTGGTGCTCTCGAAGAGGAAAAGCTTGCACAGGCAGGAGCCTTCCGAGGTCCGCGCGGACTTCTTGGGGTCGGCGCCAGGTCAGCCCGGCGGCGCCTCTTGCGCCGCACTCGGCGCGCTTCGCACGCCAGGGCTCGGAGGGCACCAACTATCGTGGCCAGGCCGAACCGCCGATCCTGGACCCAGCATCGGTGTGTGTGTATATATATATATATACACACACATCGACGCCAGGAGGGCGTGTACACCGATCCTGGGCCCAGGGGGCGTATGACCAGGATCTGTGCAGGTGGACAGTTGGCGGCCTCCTGAGAAGGCGGCCCAGCGACGATCTCCAAGGAGTCCGCGCGGAGCCCCGGAAGTTTCTCTGCGCTCTCTGCCGGCCTTTCTTCTTCCGTCGCTCTCGGTGCTGCCTCCGCAGGCCGAGGAGGTCCTGCGCGCCCTGTCGTTCCGCCCCGGACAGCTCCGGAGGCAGGAAAGGGGCATGGTGTAGAGGGGCGTGGTGCTGATTTCTCATGTGAATCGGGGAATCCGTCGATGCTGTTTATCGCAGATAGCACCGCCATCTCCACGATTGGCAAAATACCCCCTCCCCCTACCCCCTTGTGCACGCCGCCAATGTACGCCACACCCCTGTCTGACCTCCAGGACAGCAGGTGCTGAGCCTGGTGTCCACGCTGGGGCTGGCGCGCCTGGGCGAGCTGGCGTCACCCGCGGCGGACTGCGCCGTCGGCAGCCAGAGGGCACGAATGTGAGGTCGGGCCCGTGCCTCTGGCACGGGGACTCTTCAAAAAAAAAGTCAAAAAATACTTGGGGGACGATGCTTTGATTAATTTTGAGGGTTGGGGTGTATTTTTGGAGTTATTTTTTTATCTGTCGCTCAAAATCCCCCTGTAGGGGGACAGGCCCGACCTAGCACCAATGTTGAGTCTGGCCCGTCCGTCTGAAGAGGGAATCTTACCGGGAAGATCCAAAAATCGTCAACACATGGTCGGGGGACGTTTGTTCTACTATTGCGTCACCGTTTGCGCATATGTCTTAGCATGTTTGACAATGTGTCGTCCAGAAATCCCCAGGTACGGGTACAGGCCCGACCGAACACCAACGGTGTACCTGCACCGACCCTGGCCGGGTCGAACCTGGGCCCAAGGATCGGTGTGTATGCCTGCCGGCCCCAGGACGGGAGGGCGGATGCACCGAGCCTGGGCCCAGGGTGTGGCCGGGAGATCGGGCACGTACAGGGTGAAGTCGGGCACGCCCCTCTGCAGGAGGAGAATATTCAAACACGGTCACAAAACAGGACGGGGACGATCTGTTGATTGATTTCTGGCTAGCTCTCTGACTATTCTTGGCCTATTTTTGATTTGCCCTTCAAGATCCGCCCGTAGGAGAACATGCCCGACCTAAGTATAGGTGTCTAGATGGCGTCCCCCGAGGCATGCCTCTGCCCGCGGTCGCCGGGCGCCGTGGGACCACGCTGCTCGTGCCGGCGAGGCTCGGGTTGACCCAAGAGGGGGTCCAGCGACAAGGGGGTGGTGCATTAGGTTTGGTGCAGTACACTTGGGGCGTGCACTACCTGTGGGGCGTGCGACGCACCCTGGGGCGCGAGTGTCTTGCTGGATGTTCGCGTGCAGCGCATCACTGGCAACGCAACTCAACGGAATTGTCCTGCGCAGTACACCTGCGATCCAATTACCCGAGCTCTCTTGCACCCGCCCCTCTCAGCTGGACCCCCTTTCTTGGCATCGCTCGGACGTGTGCCTTTTTTTCTCTGCGAGGACCTTCGAGGAGCATCCTCGACCATCTGGCGAAAAAAACACGCACGAAAACCGAAAAAAGCACAGGACATGGACGCCCGAGCGATGGCCAGCTTGCGGGTCGCCCGGAGAGGCCCTTCGCGGAGGCGCTGTTCGCGCCTCCCCTGCGCAGTATTCTTGCGATCCAATTGCCCGAGCTCTCTTGCACCCGCCCCTCTCGGCCGGACCCCCCTTGCGGGTCGCCCGGAGAGGCCCTTCGCGGAGGCGCTGTTCGCGGCGGTGGGCTCCTGCGTGCCGGTGGAGACGGAGCGCCCAGGGCTCCGACGACGGTGTGATCCGCGGGCGCTCTCCCCGGGAGGTCGGCCTCTGGGGGCCGCCGCGCGGGCCTTGGGGGCCAGCAGGAACGGCTCTGGGGCGGGCTGCGGAGCCCCGGGGAAGGTGCGCCGGGGCCTCCGCGGGATGACGCGCCGGAAAAAACATACCTCCTCCTCCTCCTCCTCCTCCTCCTCCTGCTCCTCCTCCTCCTCCCCCTCCTCCTCCTCCTCCTCCTGCTCCTCCTCCTCCTCCTCCTCCTCCTCCCCCTCCTCCTCCTCCTCCTCCTCCTCCGCCGCCTCCTCCTCCTCCTCCGCCGCCTCCTCCTCCTCCGCCGCCTCCTCCTCCTCACAATGAGAGCGGCGGGTGTCCAGGAGCAGGAGTTCAAGCACATGCAGGTCGTCACCGCGCTGATGGGGGATTTCTATCCAGCGGCCTGCGGCAAGCCCCAGCACCGTGCCCATGCCTATGCAACAACCTAGCAGGGAGGAGTCTGAATTCTCATAACGCGTCACGTATCGCCACCAGCCCATCCAGGAACGATGTCCAGGAGAGCTGCCCTTATCGGGGAAGCGTAGGAGGGAGGTTGGCCCCAGAAAACATGTCGAAATTTCACTTGGCAACAGAGGAGCGTTCTAACTCGCGCACCCCGAGCAGGCACGGTGGCGGACAAGCGTCAGCTCACCGTGCAGCACTGGCTCGCGTCGCGCGGGGTGCCCGAGAGCCGTGCCGCGGAGTACGTCGGCGCACTGTTCGCCACTATGGCGTCGGACAGCGCCGCGCTCCAGCCTGACACGCTGGAGCGGCTGATCGGGGAGCAGACGCCCGGCGGCATCAACGAGATGGTGTGGAAGCAGCAGGACTGATAAGGCGCCGGGTTGCGCACAGATGGCCCCCTAGATAGACCTGGTTGGCCTCAGCAGCCCTCTCGAGTAGTCTGGGACGGTCTCCACAACGTGGCGCCGCTGGGGTGTTGATTGAGACCGCTCCAGGCTACTTGGGGGACCTGTTGAGGCCAGCCGGGGCTACCTGGGGGGCCGCTTGTGCGCAGCCCGACGCTTTACAAAGCAGGACGCCGACGGCAGCTACGCGTCGCTGGAGTTCGAGGGCGAAAGACATGTCCGCATCCATGGCCTCGCCGGCCGACTCATGGGCCGCGAATCCACGGATAATTTCGAGAGATGCTCTCGCGGACGGCCCGCGCGGAAACGTATCCGTGCGACCGCGTACCCGCGGGATCGCGCCCCGGAATCCAGACCGCGAGGGCGTGGATGTGAAGACCGAAACACGATCGACACCACCCCGTCTACGGCCCGCCATGTTGCGCTGCGGCCCATCGGGGGCGGTAGCGCATACCACGCGAAAACACACGCCAGACTCTCTAATATACGCTAGGCCTCGTGGAGCCGTAGGTGGGGTAGTGGCATTCGTTTTCTGGTCCATATCCGTTTCCGGGCCGTGAGGAGTCCTCGATGGAGGCGGTGCACCGCCGCCTGACCGCGGCCATGGCCGCCCCCGCCGCCGACCGCGGCGCGGCGGACGGCGCCGTCGCCGACGCCTCCGCGGGCCAGGGCGGCGGCGAGGCGGCCCTGCGCGCCCGCGGCGGCGCGCGCCGGCGCCGCGCGGGCGGCGGCTCCGCCCCGCTCGGGCGGCCTCGCCGGCGCTGCTCGGCGGTGCTGGCGCCCCTCCTCGCAGCGTGCGCGGGCGCGGCCGCGCGCGGCGGCCGCCGCGGCAGCTGCCCGGCGGCCCCGCGCGGCGCGGCCGGCGTGCCCCCCGGGCCGCGCCGCGCCGCGACGCGGGCCGTGCTCGGGTACGGGCTGCGGCAGTGGCCCGAGCTGTGGCGTGGGCGGCCCGCGCGCGCGGCCCGCAGGCCTCGGGCGCCCGCCGCGGGTGCCCACCTCGTGCTCGGCGCTGCGGGGCTGGCGTGACGAGGGGCCCGCGGGGCTGCGCGCCGGCCTGCGCACACGCGCTGCGGCGTCTCGAGCTGCACGGTGCGACTGCAGCGCCGGTGGGTTCCTCGGAGCCGCCTCCCTCCTTGCCATTCTGCCCCCCCCTCCCCCCTCGTCCTTCCTCCTCTTCCCTCCCGCTCCCCTGAGCCACTGGCGCTCCCCCTCGCTCGGTCGTTCCTCGCGCATGGCTCCCTCGTGCGGCGTAGCCTGCGAGGGCAGAGGAAAAGCAGTAGGGGGGCGGGCGCAGGCCTCCGTGCATCATCCAGGCGCGCACAGCCCAAACAAGGGATCTTGCAGCACGTCTGGGCCGGCGAACTTCGCGTGCACGGCTGGCACGTGGTCCTCACACTCGTTCCCAGGGCCTGCCCACGAGGACGGGCAGCACGCAGGACTAGTGCGCGAGCACCACAGGCACCCGAATACAAACCAGGGGCATCGTCATAGCATGACAGGCGTGTGGCCGCCTGTGTGCCTGACAGTACTGTAGCGATTATTTATGTTGGAATCCTCCTCGTAAGCTCCTCCTCCCCCTCCTCCTCCTCCTTCACCTCCTCCTCCTTCTCCGCCTCTTCCTCCGCCTCCTCCTCCGCCTCCAGCTCCTCCACGACGACGACGACGACCTCGACGACTTCCGGAGGTCCCCAGAGGTCCCTGGCGGTCCACAGAGGCCCCCCACTGGGCTTCCGGGAGGCCTTGGAGGCCGGCCGGCGGCGATCTCCCTGGAGCCTGCCGCGCGGGCCGAGGCCTCCAGCAGCCCCAGCCCGACGACCTCGTCGCCGGCGCTGTTCGACCTGTCGACCGAGGCGGGGCACCCGCCCGGCGCCATCGCCGCCGCCGTCGTCCCCGCCTCCTCCCCATCCGCCTCCTCCTCCTCCTCCTCCTCCTCCTCCTCCTCCTCCTCCTCCTCATCCTCCTCCTCTCTCCTTCCCCAGACAGGGTCGCGTCGTAACAAACACCATCACGCCAGGTCGCTGGCCATCTTCGGCCTCGGGGGGCTCTCCTCTGGGCCTCGGGACCGTTAGCAAACGGCTCGGGGCGAAAAACCTGTCCTATAGGGAGAGGGTCGGGACTCCCCAGGAAGACCCTCTGGGGAAGAAGGGAGGAGGAGGAGGAGGAGGAGGAGCAGGAGGAGGAGGAGGAGAAGGAGGAGGAGTAGGAGGAGGAGGAGGAGGAGGAAGCAAAAACGGGACCCCGCGTGGGAGAAATCTGGACGTCGCACGTGTGGGGCTGGAGCCCCACGGCGGCGGCAGCTGCTGCACGGAGTGGCGGAGGGGGTCCTTTTCGTGGTTGCTGCCGTAGCTCCTCGCTGTTGCGATCGCAATGCGTCGATATTCAGGAGGGGAAAAAACACACAGACACAATCAATCGTCGATTCCCAGAAAATATGGGAAAATATGGGAAGTGGGGGGGAAGACAAAAACCCAGGAAATATGGGAAAATAGTAGGAATTTCTTTATTTGTGTGTGTATTTATTTGTGTGTGTGTCCTGGGGCCCATTCAAAACTGCCAACAGATGGAGGGCGATGGAGGTGCTGCCCACACGGCCCCAGTGGAGAAGCCGATGGAGGAGGACGAAAGCGAAGGATGGAGGATGGGAGAAGAGGGGGGGGAGAAGGATGGGATGGTTCCCAGTTGCAGCGCCACCCGTGTCCAGAGCCTGCGGGAACGCAGAGCAGTCTCTTTTTGCCTTCGCCATTGAGGAACCGCTCGCAGACACCATAGTCAGGTGTACGCCAACTGGCGTGAAGGAGGGAGAGGACGGAGAAGGATGGATGGTCAATGAGACGGGACGAACGGAAGAAGGACGGATAGATGATGGATGGATGGAGGGAGGGAGGGAGGGAGGAAGGGAGGGAGGAAGACGAATGGATGGAAAATTGAGGGGAGATTGGGGATGGATATACGAGGGATGATGGAGTAAGGCCTATGGAATTTCACGTCCGACTATGTTTCTGTTTTATCCGCGGCCCCAGAGGTCCCGACGGGGTAGTGTTTCGCCACGGATCCGTTTCTGATCGTCCCAGGGCCCGAGAACGGGACCCAGAGGGCGACATCGATGGAAAAACACCCGGGTTGGATCCTACACTTTCCAAGCATCCTAATAGCAGCAAGGGTGAAGAGGCGATACAGGGGTTCCATAGCCATTTGGGTTCAAGGCACTTCTGGCTCAAGCACCAGAATCTGACCTATACTTACCGCCATGCCGCCATCTGAGCAAGCGGTACCACTCCGGAGGGGAGGGGCGATGGTATGGGCCTTGATGGTATTGGCCGCCGACGTGGCGTTCGCGCAGCACCACGGCGCCAAGTTGGTGAACCAGTCCGAGTACACAGAGCTTGGCATCAACACGGCGGATCTGAACCAAGGCTTATGATGTTCGTACCTACTTTAGCCTTGATCATCAGAAAGAATCCGAGCACCAGAAAAAAAGTACCGAAACTCGAGGGTTTTCACGTGCTGGGCCCTGGGAGACATTGTTTCGACACCGTGTCGACACTCTTTCGACACTTATCCCGAGACTTCCCTTTGAATGCAGGGCTTGCTTGAGGCGCAAAACAAATGAAGTAGGTTTAGAGTAGCTCCTGAAGTAGGTCGGCGAAGTAGGTCTGCAGCGCGCCTGGCAACAGTGGTCGGCGCAGGTAACTCGAAGGGAAAGGATGGCGAAACCGATTGCCGCGAGAAACTTTCAGGGGAAAGGAATGCGACATTCATGTGCAAAAGTAGCTTTCCAGGAAAGGTTGTCGGGAACACAATATCAAAAGTAACTTGTCGGGATCGGGTCAGTAATGATATTTTCCAAACAAGCTTCTCGGGGAAATGCTGGAATGCCGCCGGCAAGGCGCGGCTTCTGCTAGCAAGCCAGCCGAGTAATTCGTGAAGTGCGCTGTCTTGGGTTCTTCTGGACTCCTTCGGGGCTTATCTTCAGGCTTCCAAAGTCTTCGGAAGCGCATGGACCAAAAGGCCCAATTCATTCGTGTCTCGTACGATTTGGAAAGATTTCGGCTTCTCGGGGGTGTTATTGGGTGGCTCCGCGGCCGCTTGGGGCGGTCTCGGAGCGGTATTTGGGTTTCTTGGAGCATGCGGGAAACAATGTTGATCCATCTTGGGCTATCTTGAACCATCTGTGAGACCGCGTTGCATTCTGCGAGGTCATGCCGGCTCTATCTTTGACCGTCCCGGGCGCTCCACCGATCCGCCGCCCCCCATTGCAGGCCCCGGAAGGAGGGGGGGGGAGGGGCGCATCCATCCCCGAAGGGAAGACTGGGGGTTGTTGGAACAGGAAGCGCTCTAAACCACCTCCGTCCTGAGATCTGGGGGCATTGCGTTTCCCCCTTGGTCTGACCACAGCGGGAAGTGGGGCATGGAGGGCGGGGCGAGGGCCGCGGGCCCGAGCAAGGGGGAGGGGGGGGGGGCGAGAGGGAGGACCAGGAAGGTTAAGAAGGTCAGAAACGGGAGGGTGGGGGGCTCCAGAAGGCGGGTAGGGGGGAGGTGGCGTTTCCGGGGGGAGGAGGTGGAGGGAGGCTGGAATAATGAGGGCGCGTGGAAGAGGAGAGGAGGTGGAGAGAGGTGGGAGGAGGAAAGAGAAACGGAAGGGGAGTGGCGCCTCCGTCGGGCCGGGCCCGGAGGGGCCCCGGGGGGCGGGGGGCGGCCGCATCAGGTTTGGTTTCTGAAGAACCTAGGGCGCCAGGCGGCGGCCCCCTGCCCGCCAGCGGGGGGGCTGCCAAAAGGCCCTGTCCTGTCGCGGTACGTTCGCTTGTCGCCCGACAGCGAAATCGCGCTCGATCCTCGACCCTCGGGGGGGGGGGGAGACCGCCCCCTTTGGGGGGCTCCCGCCTGTCGGGGGCAACCTACAAGTGTTTTGGGTTTGCTCACCTTCTGGGGGTACTTCGCAGATTCCTTTTTTGGCGCGCCGCCCCCGGGGGCGACTTCTGGGAAAGGCTCGGGCAAGCGTGTGCTGATGTTTCAAGGAACCGCGCCCCCAAAGTAGGTCGGAAAGTAGGTTTGCAGAATTTGTTTTTGCAAAGTAGGTTCCAAAGAAGGTTTCCGGATTCCAAAAGTAGGTTTTCGGTAGCGCAAAGTAGGTTTCGGAGGCTTCAAAATAGGTTTTAGGAGCCTCAAAGTAGGTTTCGGAGGCCTCAAAGTAGGTTTCAAACCTACTTCAAACCTACTTCAAACCTACTTCAAACCTACTTCAAACCTACTTCAAACCTACTTCAAACCTACTTCGAACCTACTTCAAACCTACTTCAAACCTATTTCAAACCTACTTCAAACTGTTTTCGGAAGCATGGAAGGTCAGGGATTGAAGGTAGGAGGAGGAGGAGGTGGAGGAGAATGTGGGGGAGGAGGAGGAGGAGGAAGAGGAATGGGAGAGGAGGAGGAGGAGGAGGTGGATGAGGAGAGCCGGGAGGAGGATGTGGAGGAGGAAGAAGAGGAGGAGGAGGAGGAGAGCCAGGTCGAGGAAACGGAGGGCCAGGAGGAAGGAGGAACAGGAGAGAGGAGTAGGAGGAGGAGGACCAAGAGGACCCGGAGGATCGGGCGGAGGATGAGGGGCGGATGAAGGGGGGATGAGGGGGAAAAGGTAGGAACAAGATGGGGAATATGAGGGGGAGGAGGAGGAGGGGGGGGAGGAGGAGGAGGAGGAGGAGGAGGGGGGGGCGGGGAGGGCGGGGAGGATCGGGGGCAGGAGGATGAGAACGTGGATGCTGCGGCTGACGAGGGGGAGGATGGTGAGGCAAGGGGGGCGATGATGGGAAGCATGATGTGATTGATAACGAGTGGCTTTGGGGAGGGCAGAATGACCTTGGGCGGGGCGGCCGTGATAATGAGGAGGAGCCATGGCGTGTCCGAACCCCGCCGGGGCACGGTATTGGTACGGGGTGATTGTTGGTGGCGGCCCGGCTTGTCCGGGATTCCTTGAGTTGCGTTGTTCGCCGTGCCAGTTGCCGGGGCTGCCCCAATTGATTTTTGGGTCGCCCATCGTCGTGACTGCTTTTCTGGCGGGTCGTGTTTTCGGAGGTCTTCTCCGCAGCCGCTCTCGTTAATTTTCTATGTTTAGTGCCCGAGGGTGCATCGCGCGAAACGTGTCGCGGCCCCTGCCTGAAATGCAGCCCTGACGCCGTTTTTCATTGCAAACCTTCTTGGCGAGGTTACCGCGGCCAGGGAACGTCCCCGGGTGCACTCGCCAGGGCTAGTTTGGCGAATTCGCTTCGCCAACTTAGCTGCCCGCGGCATTTGCGCCGACGCGCTTTGGCAAACCCAGTAACGGGAGGCTATCTGCCCGATGACACGTTTTCCCCGCGCGTTGCACCTTCTTCCTGGGACCTACTATGCTTGCGAACCTATCTCCCGAACCTACTTTTGAACCTATCTAAAACCTATATCGAAATGTTTTCTGTTCGCCATTGCCCTGCATTGCTGGGGAAGTCTCGGCACTTATCCGGGTGCTCGACATGATTTCTGCGACGTGGTCCTGTAAAAAATACGATGGGAGCAACATGCACCGAGGCAAACGCGTAGACGACGAGCCCAAGCTCGAGCAGCACTCGCAGGGCTACGAGGTCGCCACGGACTTCAGCCTCGCGGACGAGGCCGGGCGGGACGTGCTCCTGGAGGCCGCGGCCCTCGGCGGCCCGACCGAGGGGTACAGGCCGTCGGGCAGCGTGCTGGTGCTCCAGCCAGTGGTGAAGCGTCCCGGCTCGACTGGAGGAGGAGGAGGAGGACGACGACGAGGAGGAGGAGGAGGAGGAGGAGGAGGGGGAGGAGGAGTTGGAGAAGGAGGAGGAGGAGAAGGGGAAGGAGGAGGAGGAGGAGGGGGAGGAGGAGGAGGAGAAGGATATGAGGAGGAGGAGGAGGAGGAGGAGGAGGAGAGGCCCACCGAAGGATGTTCTAAGAACCTCGTGTGGTTTGCACGGAGCGTTCTGAGAGCAGTTCTGGCTTGGGCTGTCTTGTTTTGGCACGTCGGGTTTATGTCGGGGGCGGCAAAGAGGGGGGTGATGACTAGGGGGGGGGTGGATGTCATGGCGTGGGCCATGATATTTCCCCAGATTTCATGGCGCCTCTGCTTATTTCATTACGTCCCTGGCCCCCCCGCTGGGCCGCGCACATGCCGCCGGTCATGATTTGCACCCCCCCCTCTTGGACACCCCCCTCTTGGCCGCTCCCGATTCTAAGAACCTTGTGTGGTTTGCACGAAGCGTTCTGAGAGCATTTCTGGCTGGGGCTGTCTTGTTTGGGCGCATCGGGTTTCTGCTCTAAGAGCACTGTTCTTGTTCTGAGAACATGTTTGGGGTTCTAAGAAGATTTCGTGGTAGGCCTATAGGCATGCCGGGGCGGTCGGTAGGTGCTCCGCTTCCGGTCGCACAACATGACCTTCAGGTACAAGTTGTACCGCAAGACCGCGGCGCCCTCAGGTTCGGGGAAACGTGAGACTCGAGTCAGCCGGAAGGTTCTTGGCCAATTTCGGCCTCGGGGGGCCCTCGCCGGGCCTCGGGACCGTCAAAAATCGATTCAGGATGAAAAACTTGTCCCGGGGAGAGGGTCGAGACTTCCATGGACCTCGCATTGAAAAAGCCAGGACGTCGCATGTCTGGGTAAGACTCGAGTAAGCCAGAACTCGGGTTTACCGACGTTTTTTGACGACGGTCCGGTTTTCGTGGGTGGGATGTTTGCAGCGGGGACTCGCGTCAAATTTAGATTGAGCCTCGCCATTTTTTTTGACGGCCCCGTCAGGCCAACCCGAGTCCCCCGTACCCGAGTCTTACGTCTCCCCGACAGGTGGCAGAGTCGTCGTGCACGGCACGGACGGAAAGACGGAGCGTGCTCTCAACCAGGCTGGCGTCTTCAGGAGCCCTGGCCGAGACGCAGTGTTGACCACGGTGGGGCAGAGTTTTACGGGCACCGTGTGGGTTGGATCCAGGACGTTTGACCTTCGGCACCGGCACGGCAGCAGCACTCTGGAGGTGAGGCGTTTCGACGCCAAGCTGTCCGCCGAGACAGGGGTGGGCAGTCTGCGCCCCAACGGCTCATCGAAGGAGCCCGCCGTGGACAGGCGTTTGTCGATCCTGAATCCCAGCGCGATCGACCAGTGGACTGGCTGCTATCCTGGAGAGGAGACCATGCGCACCTTCAAGTTCGGCGCGGTCATCACGTCCAACGTTTGGATAAACGAGAATTTCCAGACCGACCTAGAGGCAGAGGATTGGATCCACGCTATGGTCGAAAATGCGAATATGGCGTACGAGCCCCAGCTCAACATCAATTTGCAGTTGGGGAGCCTCTACATTCAGAAGACTCACGACGGCGCTCCCGGCTGGGACCAAGGCCCCTCGTGTCCGATGGACCTCAATGCCCAGTTGTGGCAGATGGTTTTATGGGAGCCTACAGCTCCGGACACCACCATGGGCGTGTGGCATATTTTCGACGATTGCTATCAGCAGGCGTATAACGGTGGAAGTGGCCTCATCGGCCTTGCGTACATCGGGGTATTGTGCTACGATTGGGGATACAACGTAGGAGCCAATTGGATAAGCCACCTCCCTTACACAAATCCCACTTGGCATATATTCGCACATGAGATGGGACACAACTTCGGAGCCCAACACTCGTTCGAGCAGGGCACAGGAACTACAGGTGGCATCATGGATTATGGCGATGGGACGGTCAACGGCGTCTATCGGTTCAACGACCTCCGCTTTTCTGACATCTGCACTCAGCTCACCAGCCAAGTCAACACCTGTTCAGGCTTCTCGACTTTCGAGGCCGTCTGCGGCAACGGCGTCACGGAGCCAGGCGAGGGCTGCGAGTGCAGCGACAGGTCGCAGGCTTGCGACGGGTGCTGCAGCTGCCAGCTGGACGCGCGAATTGGTGCTCCCGCGGAGCCGATGCAGTGCTCGCCTGACGCCATCGGCCACGGCGGCTGCTGCAACGAGCGGGGCATGTTCGAAGACGTCGGCACCGAGTGCACGCTGGCAGAAGTACGCGGCTACTGCAACCAGGGCGCGTGTGTCACCAACCACATCTGCGCATACAGCGGCATGTTCGAAGGCTTCTGCGGGCTCGAGGCGGACGGCTGCAAGATCAAGTGCACCCAGGCCGGAGACGGCACGTGCATCAGTCTCCGCAGCTGGGAGCTGAACGGCGAGCCCATCAACAACGTCCCGGATGGAACGCCTTGCACGGAGAGCGGCTACGCCGGCAAGTGCAACGCTGGCGACTGCAAGCTCCCTACAGAGGTGAGCATCTCAGGTGATGCGACGACCGATTCTCCAGCGCAACTCATACCTCGCTCGACAGCCGCCAACTTCCGCGGGTGCGTGGGGTTCGCCGACCGTGGTTTCCTCGGCCACGCAGACGTAGCAGTGTTCCTCACGGGAAAAACTCTCACTCAGTGCAATCATGAGTGCCAGAATTGGTGGCAGTGCCATTCTTTTGTTCACAGGGCGGACACGGGTTTCTGCGAGTTGTGGTCAATTAAGAATTTAGCGGAAGACTTGGCGGTGGTGCCAGGCTACGACACTTACATATGTGATGCCTACGCTGCTGGCTTAGATTTCCTCGACGCCGATTGCGACGAGAACGCTGACGCAGTCGCACCAGGCGTCCCTGCACTGGAGCGCAGCGCAGATAATGGGCACACCCGGGGCACTTGCTACAATACGTGCAAGGCAGACCCTGGTTGCCACATGTTCGTCTTCGTCGAAGGGACCGGCAGTTGCCGGCTATACCCTTCCGAGGTCTCTGAAGCTAATTTGGTGTACAGGGACCCCGGTGAGGGCTACATCACATGCACTCTACCGTGCCACGGCAGTGGCAAGATTTGCCCATGCCGCGAGAGCCCCACCTCCAAGATCCGGGTGCCGTGCCAGTGCGATGCGTCCACCAGCCCTTTCGAGAACGAGTGCGACATCAACCAGTACTGCTACCACGGAACATGCGCCGACTCCCCGCAGCGTCGGCTGTCCAGCTTCTGCGCGCCGGCTCCACCACCCACCCCAGCCTCCGTGACAGCCGCGCCAACACCAGCGCCCACCAGCTCGCCGAGCCCCGCGCCGAGTCCCGCGCCGACCACAGCGCCGACCAGCTCGCCGACCCCTGCGCCGAGTCCCGCGCCGACCACCGCGCCGAGCCCCGCGCCGACCAGCTCGCCGACCCCCGCGCCGACCAGCTCGCCAGGTCCCGTACAGACCAGCTCGCCGACCTTCGCGCCGACCAGCTCGCCGACCATCGCGCCGACCAGCTCGCCAACGCCAGCACAGCCTCCGACTTCAGCACCAACGCCAGCGCCGACGCCAACACCTGTTTACGCCATGGTCTACAGCACAGGAAAGTGCCAGGGGGCTGGGACCATCACCACGGCTGGGAGCCTCGAGGAATGTGCCATTCTTTGCGACGCAACACTGAATTGCCTCTTCTTGAGCTACTCTGTTGATTCTGGTGGGTGTAAGCTGTCTGAAGACTGTGACAGCGTGGGCTTAGACACCAGCTACAGCGTGTACCAGCTTGGCGCGACCCCAGCTCCAACTGCGTCACCAACTCCACTGACGTGGGGCATATACGGCACCGGAAAGTGCAAGGGCACCGGGACGACAGATTTTTCCGGATTGACCGTCGATGATTGTGCCAGCTTGTGTGCTCAGGTGAATGGTTGCCAGTTCTTCAGCCATTCTTCGACGGAGTGCAAGGTGAGTGCTGACTGTGACAGCGTTAATACATTCCTATCGCCCTTCACAGTCTACCAGCTGTATTTGACCCTGGCACCCACGTTCGCGCCCGGGGTCCCGACACCTGCGCCCACCCCTGTGACGTATGGGATCTACGATACAGGAAAGTGCAAGGGCACCGGGACGACGGACAGCTCAGGATTGACCGTCGATGGGTGCGGCAGTTTGTGCGCGCAGTCGATCGGGTGCCAGTTCTTCAGCCATTCTTCGACAGAGTGCAAGCTGAGTGACACCTGTGGCAGCATCACTCGTTCGACACGGACTTCACGATATACCACTTGGCATTGACCCTGGCGCCCACGTTCGCGCCCGGGGTCCCGACACCTGCGCCCACCCCTGTGACGTATGGGATCTACGATACAGGAAAGTGCAAGGGCACCGGGACGACGGACAGCTCAGGATTGACCGTCGATGGGTGCGGCAGTTTGTGCGCGCAGTCGATCGGTTGCCAGTTCTTCAGCCATTCTTCGACAGAGTGCAAGCTGAGTGACACCTGTGGCAGCATCAACTCGTTCGACACGGACTTCACGATATACCACTTGGCATTGACCCTGGCGCCCACGTTCGCGCCCGGGGTCCCGACACCTGCGCCCACCCCTGTGACGTATGGGATCTACGATACAGGAAAGTGCAAGGGCACCGGGACGACGGACAGCTCAGGATTGACCGTCGATGGGTGCGGCAGTTTGTGCGCGCAGTCGATCGGTTGCCAGTTCTTCAGCCATTCTTCGACAGAGTGCAAGCTGAGTGACACCTGTGGCAGCATCAACTCGTTCGACACGGACTTCACGATATACCACTTGGCATTGACCCTGGCGCCCACGTTCGCGCCCGGGGTCCCGACACCTGCGCCCACCCCTGTGACGTATGGGATCTACGATACAGGAAAGTGCAAGGGCACCGGGACGACGGACAGCTCAGGATTGACCGTCGATGGGTGCGGCAGTTTGTGCGCGCAGTCGATCGGTTGCCAGTTCTTCAGCCATTCTTCGACAGAGTGCAAGTTGAGTGACACATGTGGCAGCATCAACTCGTTCGACACGGACTTCACGATATACCACTTGGCATTGACCCTGGCGCCCACGTTCGCGCCCGGGGTCCCGACACCTGCGCCCACCCCTGTGACGTATGGGATCTACGATACAGGAAAGTGCAAGGGCACCGGGACGACGGACAGCTCAGGATTGACCGTCGATGGGTGCGGCAGTTTGTGCGCGCAGTCGATCGGTTGCCAGTTCTTCAGCCATTCTTCGACAGAGTGCAAGCTGAGTGACACCTGTGGCAGCATCAACTCGTTCGACACGGACTTCACGATATACCACTTGGCATTGACCCTGGCGCCCACGTTCGCGCCCGGGGTCCCGACGCCTGCGCCCACCCCTGTGTCCTTCACGCAGACGCACTCGACTGGGATGTGCAAAGGGACGCCGTTGTCATTTCCCACCGTGGCGGACCTTCAGGCGTGCGGAGCCGCCTGCTCAGCTCAGTCGGGCTGCGCGTACTTCAGCTTCGCGAGCGCCACCGGAGCCTGCAAGCTCACCTCGTCGTGCAGCAGGAATAAGTGGATGACGGCTTACGCGATCTACCAGCTGGACGTGCGGTGAGCTTGAATGCTAGTTTGACGTCTCAGCAGCAGTCGAGTGAATTTTCTCGCTGTCATTCTCGACCTGGCGCTTCAGTAGCAGCTCGACCAGCCGTTTTTCCGCCCTCCGCCAGCACAGATTCACCAGTTTCCTCGAACAGTCGGTGCACTACGGGGTTCTTTCTGGGTTCCCTCGCTTGCGCCACATGGACGGCACCACATACGCTGCGCCACGTAGCTCACACATCCAGGCGTCAATAGCTCCGTGTTTGGGGGGCACGCTGGCAACCCCTTGCTTTTTGATAGTATCCCGTGTGGACCTACGTATATATGAAACGCCGGCAAACAGCGGCGCGCTCAGAGTTCATTGCTTGTAGACTCAACGCTGGATGCAAATGGTCGACGTGACGTCGACGGGTCTCCGGGTTTTGGACATGTGGTTTTCCCGTCGCCTCGATTTGCTAGACAATCTTTGAGGAGGCGCTGTTTTTTGTTCACATGGCGGGCTCGTCGGCAGCCGTGGCCACGCCGTTGTCCTCCCTCTGTCTGTCCGTGCTTCCTTCCTTCCAGGCACGGCAAAAAAAGACAACAGTAAGACGCACAAGGTGGGCGCATGACGACGCCTTGTTGCGCGATTGGAGGGCGCGTCCATCTTAGCCTCCGGTGCGCAGATAGTGTGCCTCTCGAGGATTCGTTGATCCAGAGCGGAGAGCACCTAGCATCCGTCAGAGTTGCTCGCCTATTTAACTGTTCCTTTTGCTCGAGGGATCTCGTGCGGGGAGCATTGGCAACGTCCAAGCTGCTCTACGCACGCCCGTGAGAGCGATGGTCTTGCAGCGCGGCCAGAGAACGCAGCATCGTTGGCTTCTGCAGAGAAAAAAGAGGCGATACAGGGGTCAGAGCAGTTGGGACAGGGGTGAGTGCACGGCAATGTCATAGGGGAACAAAAAGTGACATAAACATAAAAACTCGGAGGTCCGCGTGGATTCTCTCGGATGGCGGCGCTGGGGCCCCCCCGGCGGCGCCTCCGGCGCCCCCCTTTGGCGCGCTCCGCGCGCCAGGGAGGGGGCCCCAGCGCCGCCATCCGAGAAATCCTCGCGGACCTCCGAGTTGTTAGGTGCATTCCCTACCGAGGCTCTGCCTAGAAGTGTTCTTACTCTCTTTGCTTAAAGGGCAGGGCAGTGCTAGTTGCCCCGGGCGGTTCCCCCGGCATCCGCCCCGCGGTTCCCCCAGTTACGTCCCCTTAGCTTAGCGTTGCTTATTCCCTACCTAGGCTCTGCCTCTGTTTATGCCACTTTTTGTTCCCCTAATACTGTGCACCTGCGTGCGTGTCTGTTGCCAGGGACCGCGGCCGCCCGGGCCAAAAGTGTGGCCCGCACGGAGGCGAGAGCGCGATCCCTTGAGTGAGCCAAGCGGCGGTCTCGGGCGAAACGGCTGCGCGGGCTGGCGCCCGCTCCGCGTCCCTTCTCTGTGTGTGTGTGCTTTTGCAAAGCTCCACACTGGAGCTCTCTGGCGAAACGCTGCTGCGGAAACCCAGACATGCGACGTCCTGATTTGTTCGACACGGGGTCCCTCGGAGTCCCGACCCTTTCTCCCCGGGACCGTATCCTGAGTCGTTTTCGGACGGTTCCGAGGCCCGGCGAGGGGCCCCCCCGAGGCCGAGATCGGCCAAGAACTTCCTGTCCTGATTCTCGTTTTACGAAGCAATCATGTCAGGGCTTCAAGCCTCGATGTTTCTCCCCATGAGCTGCCCCTTCTATCGTGCTTCCTCGCGCCCGAGCGGGTCACCACGGTCTCCTGGAAATCGAGGGTCGAGGAGGAGGAGGAGGAGGAGGAGGAGGAGGAGGAGGAGGAGGAGGAGGAGGAGGAGGAGGGGGGAAAGGGGAAGAGGAGGAGGGAGGAGGGAAGAGGAGGAGGAGGAGGAGGAGGAGGAGGATCAAAGGGAGAACCCCCACCTGGGAGGCCCAGAGAAGACCCCCATCTGGGAGGCCCAGGGAAGAGATCCGGTCGGGTGGCTGGGCGGCGGGCGGCGGGGCCGTGCCCCGAGGGCAGCGCCCGGCCGAGCCCGGCGCGCACGCCGCAGACGAGGCCTGCTGGCCAGCCGCCCGCCGCACGCCCTTGCCCGCCCGGGGCGGGACGACGACGACGGCGTCTGGTGTGAGCCTCCTCCTCCTGCTTCTCCTCCGCCTCCGCCTCCTCCTCCTCCGCCTCCTCCGCCTCCTCCTCCTCCTCCTCCTCCTCCTCCTCCTCCTGCTCCTCCTTCTCCTCCTCCTCCTTCTCCTCTCTTCTTCTCCAGAAATGATTGCGTCGTAACAAGAGAATCAGGGCGGGAGGTTGTTGGCCAATTTCGGCCTTGGGGGGGCCCTCGCAGGGCTTCGGGAGCGTTAATCAACGGCTCAGGACGCAAAACCGGTCCCGGGGAACGGGTTGGCACTTCCAGGGACACCGTATTGAAAAAAACAGGGCGTCGCATGTCTGGGGAGTGAAGTTGGGCGTGTCCCTGTACAGGGGGAATGCTCCAACATTCTACAACCATAGTCTGGTGACGATGCTTCGTGCCCTTTTGCCTATGTTTGATTTTTTTTGCTATCTTCCATGATTCTTCCAGAACCCGCCCGTAGGAGGACACGCCCGACCTAATGTTGGAGTATGTTTGACATCCAGGCCTCGCAGGTTCTTCGCAGCGGGCGTGTTCGCCCGGTTTCGGGCCCCAGGGGGCCCTCCCAGGTCGCTCCGGCTCCAGCAATAGCGCAGACTGATGGGATCCAGGGCTCCAGTCGCGATGTTTCTGCGATGTTGCAATGTCTTCGCGACGCCAGATCTAGGGTTCAGCGCTCTGGAGGTAACCAGATCGTCCCGAACGGCAGCCAGAGACCCGAGGTATGGCCCGAAAACCGAGTGGCCCATCGGCGATGGGGGTGGTCACGGCGACGGCGGCGGCTACACGCGGGTAATGGCTTCGGCCCCTCGGCGACGGCGGTGGTGATGGCGACCTCGACGGCGGCGGCAGGAAGCGCTGGGCGGAGCAGAGGCGGATTTCGAGGTCCAGCCGCTGCAGTTTTTTGCGCACTGGTCGTCTCTTCGCCTGGTTCGTCGGGCCCCCTGGGGCCCTCACAGATCGATCCGACCCGATGAACTTCACCGATGCACGGGATCTCGGGCTCGGGTGCGATGTCTCGCGATCTTGCGTCGTTTCTGCTGCGCAGGGTCGGATCTCAGCGGGGCTGCAGGGGGGAGGGGGGCAACTAGAGGCTCCTGAAGATTTTCCCGATTATGCAGAAGTTGTCGAAAGGAAAAGTTGAAGAGTTGAGGGTCCCCTCCGGCACTCTCCCAAGTCCTCAACGGCTCAACTTTTGGGCGTCCCCACAAGTATTTTTTCGTGACGGGAAAGTAACTCGCCACCCACGTCCGCGAGTGGAAAAAAGTTGAAAAGCAATTTTCCCGTGAGCTCAAAGGCTACCGAACAGTTGGAAACAGTTGGACAAGTTACTTTGAGGGACCGCCCGAAAGTTGGCTGAAAGTTGCAAAAAGTTAGAACAAGTAACTTGTCCAGGTTCCCTAAAGTTGGCCAAAACTTGCAAGAAGTTGGAAAGTTGAATCCCCGGGGCACGGAGGGTCCCGCCTTGATTCATCCAGGGTGGGGCAGGGTTGATGCGACTGGAGAGGGGGGAAGCTCCACTTCCCGGTGAACAGACCGACCTGCGCCGGTCCCGGGGCGAGGGGAGGTGGTTGGGGGTCTCGGGTGGCTGAGGGGGTAGGAAAGGGGGGAGGTCCGCTGATTCCTCGCCCGTCTGCTGGGTTCTCGTCCGTTTCTTCGCGTTTGGGGAGCAACCCCCCCGTGGGGGGCCTCTTCGGCCTCGACGCTCCTCGAGAGGCCGTCGATGAGGCGGATCCTCACGGGGGGTAACGAGCTGCTCGGCCGGTTGCTGGGAGGTTGGGGGGAGATCGAACAGCGGTTCGGGGGAAGGGGCCAGAAGGCGTAGAGAGCACCGTCCTTGCCTTCATCTTCGTGCTCCTCCTCATCCTCCTACTCTTATTTTTCTCAGGCGATCGCAAACATGGATCAAGGGGGCGTTGATTAGCGACCAGTCCCGTTTCCATGGGAAATCGCGGACTTCCGCCGCCGAACGAGGCGGCACCAGCCGCATTTGGGGGAGGGCATCTTCCCCGATCCATGGATTTGGCGACCGCGCGCCAAATCCATGGATCGCTAATCCATGTTTGCGTGCCCCCGAATCTTCGTGCCCCTCCTCATCCTCCTACTCCTGTTTCTTCTCCCCGTTCTCTTCCTCTTTCTCTCTTTCGGGGCGAGAGCTGCCGCCGCACTGGTGACTCACGAAGCCAAGGGAAAAGGTCCTTCCCCCATCCTCCATCCTCAGATGATCATCCCCTCGCATCCATCTTATTCTTTCAGAGGTTGATAGACCTCCTACCCTGACACGTCGATTAGCGAATTGGCAGCTTTCGGTTCGCGAGAGGGCGTCGCGCCTGTCGTTTTTGCAGGTCCATGTCAGTCGGTTTCGGTCCTTGGCCATTTTCACTAAAGGGAGGTTTACTAAGATAACGTTTGTCCACCGCCGATTCTTAATTCCTGTAATCGGATTGCAGTCGGAACTGCGCTAACCTGGTCCGCGATGGCTGCCGATGCTGCTGCGATCCCCGTACCCAGCGACGGTGATGAGAGTCTTGAAGACAACCCGGCCAGTTGCACTGGATCTTCGCGCACTCTGGAGGTCGGAAAGGCGTGTGGTATAAAGGGGTCTGGTGCGTATCGTGGAAATGGCGATGCTATCTGCGATAAATCACAGCGCCAGATTCCCCTTTACATAAAATCAGCGCCACACCCCTTTATACCATCCGGGCATTTTCTTTGGGTGGAGGGCAAAGGGTGACATCTGAAGTGTCGTTTCGATGGAATGCGGAGGCTTGAATCCGCAAGAGGTGAATCACAAGACGGATTAATTCTCGAGGTGCGAAAGCCCACTTGGATTTCACCCTGAGCCCTCCACCCTAAGAAAATGCTCAGACCATACAGTGAGCGGCTTGAGTAAGGAACACTTACTTTTCAAAAGGGGCTCGGGCGTTCCTTAGATTTCACATGCGTTATTTACAGTTCCTTACGCGCTACTTATTTTTTATCGTTCCTTATGCGTTATTCCTTGGGATAAAAAGGGGCTTCGTTTCTTATTTATCGTTCCTTAGGTCAACGCCCCGACTGTACCCCTTTGCTACCTCCCGACGCCTCTCTGCTGCACCGGGCTCCTTCTTGTTCCGTGCCCCTCGGACGGTCGTGGCGAGGCATTCTCGCCCAGCTGGCTGCCAGACGGCCCGGCCGCACGCGGCCGGAACGCCAGCACGGGCACCGCCCAACACAGCCGCCAACACCTTGGCATCGCTCGGACGTGTGCATTTTTCCTTCGGCGAGGCTCATCGAGGAGCATCCTGATCATTTGGCGAAAAAGCCACGCACGAAACCGAAAAAAAACACAGGAAATGGACGTCCGAGCGATGGCCAGACACAACCGCCCACACAGCAACTGTCGTGTGGGCGTACCTCCTCGCCGTACCTCCTCTCCCTCTCGTCCCCTTTACCCGAGTCCGGGGCTACTGCCGGTTTTTGTTCTCTGCCGTCACGGGTCGGCGGAGTTTCGGCCACGCTCGCAGGACAGCTTGGCGGGCTCCATTGTTGTGTACGTCGTGTGGCTTCGGGAAGATAGATAGCCCTCTTGAGGGGTAGCGGAGCGGGCGTGCTGCGCGTGGAGAGAGGGCAGAAAAAAAACGACGAAAGCAGTCCAGACGTCAATACGTTTCTCGTATGCCGAATGGGCGACAACAAGACCTCGACACCCGAAGGGGAAGAAGAGGCAAAGTGCTTGACAAAACCTCGCGTGCCGACCGCATTTATATTCGTCATTGCCGTCCGCCCTGATCAGAGATTACACTATTTCGACCTCGACTGTTGGGTCCCTGAAGTCCGCTATGCCGAGTGATCATGTTCCTGTTAGTGCTGTTTTTGAGCGGGCGGGCGAGTCTCTAGCGGAAGTGGCCCGTGAATTGATTGATACGACGTCCGGCAGCAGCGGAGGCAGCAACACACAATCTCTTTCGCGCTTCCAGAGGGCGAAGGCTCACGCCCCTCCCCGTCCATCAAGGCCTAGCGGCATTGGCTGCTGTCAACATTCGCCGACTGGCGTGGGCTCCAGGCAGATGACGTCGCCGAGACCCTTCGTGACGACTTCGCGCACTCTCGTGTGGCCTTGAACCGCATTCGCTCCGAAGCACGCCTTGTGAAAGCCAAGGGGGCCTTGGCTTTCGAGCTGTGCGCCCCGAAGGTACAGGCGACGCCACATCCCGCGGAACGGGATGGAACGCAGAGTACGGGCCAAGCCGCGGCTCGGACTCCTCGGGCGGCGCTACCCCGGCTGCTGCTAGGCACCCGGCGCCTGCAGGCCTTCAGCAAGGATTGGGGTCGGGCGGCGGCTCGAGTCACTTGTTCCCCACCCCGCTGCTGCTGGGCACCCGGCGCCGCCAGGCTTAAGTCGGGCATGTCCCGCTACACGAGGAACGTTCAAACACTGTCAAAAATTATAATTTGGTGACGAGTTGTTGTTGCAGATGTTGATGTTGATTTGGGGGTGTTTTTGTTTGACTATGTTCCCGCTTTTTTGTTATCCGCCTGTAGGGGGACATGCCCAACCGAACGCCAGTCTGCTGTCAAAATGAGGTCTCGGGCGGCGGCTCGAGCAGTTTCGGCGGCGCCCCCCTCCCCCCGCTGCTGCCTGGCACCCGCCCCCTCCAAGCCACGAAACATAGAAAAATGCGCGTCGGGGTCGGTGCGCTCGCGCCTGAGCAGCCCGCCATTTGGAACGTGGATGGCACGGCATCAGGCAGTGCTCTGGGAGACACCGCAGCCGATCCCAATCACAGGCTTGATCCAGGAGGCTTCGATTCAAGACCTCCAGACGATGGATCAGCAACTCATGCGCCAACAGAAAGAAAAGCAAGCTAACCAACCAAGGGGTTTGTGCACTGGCTATCTGAACATCAAGTAATGTCCCCCCCCCGTCCCCGCACCCACTCTCGACGCGAATGCCGCAGGCCCAGCAAGGTCCAGCATGATTGCGGATTCTGGCGCGGACCGTCATATTGCATGTGAACGAAATTCCAGCCAGGTAACACAAGTGCAATTCCAGCCAGGCAACACAAGTGCACCCTCTACCCCAACCGATCATTCTGGAGACATCGAACGGCGAGACGACCGTGACCGATCAGGGAGATGTGTTGTGTGGTGGTGTATGTTCTACGTGGTTGTCTCTTGCGACTTACTGCTACGACTAGCCTCCACTCAGCTACTGGCACTACTTACGGATTGGGCGGCGAGCTCCCTCAGAGCAGGGTAGGGGCGGTATTGTCAGCGCCGATCGGAAACATCCGCAAGTCGGCGCGGCGTAGTGTTGTATGTGTTTTTTGCGCAACACCATGCCCCCCTAAAGCGTTTCCCAATACGTGTGCCCAGAAGCTCTCCAGAAGCTCCTTCGGAGGTTCCTTCCAGAAGCGTCCAGAAGGCCTTTGGATGGCCTCCTGACGCTCCGCCATCCGGGTTTTGGGACTCCACAAGTCTTGTCTGCGCAGCGCCATGCCCCCCAAACCAGATGTCGAACGAACGCAGGGATCGTGGCCAACAGGGATGTTGGGAATGATGACGCTGCAAGGTTTACAAACTTAGCTGCCTTGATACGCCCGTTTTGATGCGGAACACGCACCGTGCTCAAAACGTACGTGTCGATACGTTGCGTGTTGGCGCAACGCATTGGCCCACGTTTTGGCGAACGCATCGCGTCAGACCTGCGTTTTCAGTCTACGTGCGGAGCTCCGAATCAATACGCCACGTGTTGCGTGCTGCGTATCGGGGCATCTAAGTTTACAAACAGTCATCGCCCAGGCCTGCACGCACGTCGCCTGACGGATTCGGTGGCGGTCGGGGCGAGGACCTTCGCCCAGCCAGCTCCGGACCGTCCGCCCGTGCGCCGCCCGACGGCTTCGGTGGCGGTCGCGGCGAGGAGGCCTGCCCGGCCAGACGTGGCCCGTCCTCCGTACCTGCCCGCACGTGTCGCCCGGCGGTTTCGGTGGCCCTTCTGGCGAGGAGGCTCGCACAGCCGGACCCGAGCCGCCACCCGCTCCCGTGCGCGCGTCATTTTCGGGGGCGGCAAAGAGGGGGGTGATGGCTGGGGGGGGCGGATATCATGGCGTGAGCCATGATGTTTCCTCAGATTGCATGGCGCCTCTTCTTATTTCATTACGTTCCTGGGCCGCGCACAAGCCGCCGGCCATGATTTGCGCCCCTCCTCGTGGACACCACCCTCTTGGCCGCCCCCGACATTTGGCGGCCGCCGCGGTGGATGTGGCGACGTCTTTCGCCTGGCCGGCCCCAGGGCGGCCTACGAGGAGCGTTGCGCGCCGAGCGTGTTCGACCCGTGCGCGAGCACCCTCCGAGCGCCTCTGGGGCCGGCTTGGTCACCGCCGGCACCCCTGGACCCGTGCGCAGCGGGCGCTGTTTCTCCCAGGAGCGCCGCCCGTGAAGCCGAGGCTCCCGACCGTAGACCGTGCGCTTTGGACTTCGGCCATGATTGCGACATCTGCGTCTCTGCCAAGCTCCGCGCACGACCTGCCCGTAGGGTCATCCCTGAGGCCGCCGAGTGGGGCATGTCGGCCTCTCTTGCAGGCCCCCCCCAAGAGCTTCACTGGCAAGCCGTACGGGCTCGTCATGGTCATGCGAAAGTCTCGCCGTGGATTCACCTTGGAATTGCCCGACAAGCATTCCAGCACCATGCGCGACGCCATGATCACACGAAGTTTTGATCAGCGCCGAATATGGCGTTTCCGTTCCGATCTCGATGGTGGGCTCATGGGCGCATGTGAACGGAAGTTGCGCGAGACAGGTTGGGTGCACACGACACTTGGGAGCTTCTGGTCCACGGAGACTGGCCTAGCAGAAAAAGAATTCAAAGTCTATTGCAGTGTAGCCCTCGCATTTTTTCCGTTCTCACACAAGCCGTTCAAATAATGCGTTCTGCTACACCCGTTGGTTTATTGTTTTGGCTCGTTGTACGTCCGTTGCGCGTCATTTTGCAAGGCACCGAGGGTTCACAAGCTATAAACGTGAGTGGAGGTATTCCCCGTCTGGTCAGATAAGTTTGCTGCCGGTGGGGCGAGGTATGCGTTAGGATTAAGTCGGGCTTGTCCCTCTACAGGAGGAATATTCAAATTATCCCGGCAAAGCAACCTAACAGCGATGTGTATCAGCATATCTGGAAGCATTCCCCTTAAGATTCAGGTGAGAATCCAGTTGTAGAATTCTGCTGTTCTCGCAGTCGCAGTCGCATTCGCAATGACAGTCACAGTGGCAACGGCCTTAGGATCCAATGGAATCCTAAGGATTCCTAGGGATTCCTAAGACATCCTTAGGCATCCTAAGGATTCCTAGGGAATCCGAAGGATTCCTAAGGATTCCTGAGGATGCTTAACTATTGCTACGGATTCCTAAGGATGCCTACGGATTCCCAAGGATTCCTAGGGATTCCTAAGGATTCCTATGGATTCCTACGGATGCCTCAGCCTGCCTCAGTTTCAGCCTCAGCCTCGGCCTGCCTCGGCTTGCCTCAGCCTCAGCCTCAGCCTGCCTCGGCCTCAGCCTCAGCCTGCCTCAGCCTCAGCCTCAGCCTGCCTCGGCCTCAGCCTGCGTCAGCCTCAGCCTCAGCCTGCCTCAGCCTCAGCCTCAGCCTCAGCCTCAGCCTCAGCCTCAGCCTCAGCCTCAGCCTCAGCCTCAGCCTCAGCCTCAGCCTGCCTCGGCCTCAGCCTGCCTCGGCCTCCCTCCTCCCCCCCCTCCCCCCCCATTCAGCCTCACCTTGTCTCAGCTTCGGCCTGCCTCGGCCTCATCCTCAGCCTCAGTCTCTCAGCCTCAGCAGCCTGCCTCGGCCTCAGCCTCAGCCTGCCTCAGCCTCAGCCTGCCTCAGCCAGCCTCAGCCTCAGCCTCAGCCTGCTCAGCCTCAGCCTGCCTCAGCCTCCTCAGCCTCAGCCTCAGCCTGCCTCAGCCAGCCTCAGCCTCAGCCTCAGCCTCAGCCTGCCTCAGCCTCAGCCTCAGCCTGCCTCGGCCTCAGCCTCAGCCTCAGCCTGCCTCAGCCTCAGCAGCTCTCAGCTCAGCCTGCATCAGCCTCAGCCTCAGCCTCAGCCTGCCTCAGCCTCAGTCTCAGCCTGCCTCAGCCTCAGCCTGCCTCAGCCTCAGCCTCAGCCTGCCTCGGCCTCAGCCTGCGTCAGCCTCAGCCTCAGCCTGCCTCAGCCTCAGCATCAGCCTGCCTCGGCGTGCCTCAGCCTCAGCCTCAGCCTGCCTCGGCCTCTGCCTGCGTCGGCCTCAGCCTGCCTCAGCTCGGGCATGCAAAATATGGCACAGGACTGGTGTTCTGGGAACACGAAGATCACGAAGTGGCCCACAGTTGGCTCCGGGCAATCAAAATATGGTACAGGAATGGTATTCTGGGAACACGAAGATCACGAAGTGGCCCACAGTTGGCTCCGGGCAATCAAAATATGGTACAGGAATGGTATTCTGGGAACACGAAGGACACGAAGTGGCCTACAGTTGGCTCTGGGCATTCAAAATGTGGCCTGGGAATGGTGTTCTGGGAAGACGAAGAACACGAAGTTGCCTACAGTTGGCTCCGGGCATTCAAAATGTGGCCTGGGAATAGTGTTCTTGGAACAGAATCTGAAGGAACCCACAGAAAACTAGAGGAATCTATAGGAGTCCTGGGGAGTCCCCGGATTCCCCCGGTATCCGCCCAGACCCCCTTGGGGAGTCAAGATGCTCTCTTTTGACCCCACTAGAAACCTATCAGTCTTCGCTGTTAGGTAACTTTGTCCCAAAAAACGTTTCTGGACGATTTCTTTACTATAGCTTTATAGTTGAGAGTATTGTTTGAGTATGTTTTATTTCTCGTCCAAAATCCGCCTGTAGGGGGACATGCCCGACCTAACGTTAGCATTTGTCCTTCTCCACTCCCCATCTCCCGCGTGCCGCGCGCCGCTTCCGCGGCGCACCGCCTGGTTGTCGCAACAGTGCGGCAGGGCGGCGGGGAAAATTCCCAATGTCCTCGAGTTTCGTTGTCGTTTCGCCTCGCGCTTGCCTCCCTGCACCGCCTGCGAACGTCGGGCGAGCGCCAGGCAGAAGCCACGCTCTTGCGCGCGGGCGGGCCGGGACATTGGACCGAACCATTGTGTTTCTTCAGGCGCTGTCCCAGTCCGCCATGTGCCAAAAGGACAAGGTAGAGGCCTGCGCGCCGTTGCGTTCACGCAGGCACCGTGGGCATTATTTCTTTATCAGCGCAGGCACCGCGCATGGCGCGACGCAGGCACCGCAGGCGCGTCAAATCTTAGAGTGTAGGTATAGTGTGCACAAAATACGGGAAGCGAATGTATGTCCATTCGGCACATTATGTTTAGATGTCAAGGTTCACCATGAACTGTTGATATACTAACGTCCACAGCTCCAAACTGAAACTGGGCAAGCGTCTGCTTTCAGTGGTATGTTGATGCTGCTGCTAGGCTCACAGTCTAGATCACCCACAAGGGCGCGGAGACTACACGTCTTGCGTTGACCTAGATACCCATGTCAGCCGCGGTGTGCCCCCCCGTCACACCCACATGGCACTTGCAATCGAATCAGAGGAAAGCAACATTGTACACGGGATCCGATGTTCCTCTCCACATTGCAGCTTTGCAGCACCCAACTGTTCGACCTCTCAGCGGTTGACAGCGTAAGAAAGCATCATAAACATAACTGGACCGTTTCCTCTGCGCCCGTGTCCCTTGTAGCTACCAGCGCCCTGCACAAGATGTCCGAGCCCGCCGTGTTCTCCCAACCATCTTGTGGTGTTGGGTCCTCGCTTTGAAGAGACAGCGCCCTGCGTCCCTGCCACCTCCTGCTCCCGCTCCCTCCTCCCTCCTTCCATCCCTGCCCCTGCCCTCCGCATATCTCTGGTTCGGCACACCCTTCACACGGTTAGTGTCCGCATAGGGAGCTCCACCTAAGGCCCCAGTGGTGCCGTTCGCATGCGCCCTTTTCACCCACTTCGGCACACCCCTCACACGTTTCGTGACCCCACAAGAAGTTCAACCTTAGGCTCAAGTGGTGTCTTTCGCAAAAGTCCCCACCATTCATATCGGCACACCCCTCACACGCTTCGTAGCCCCATGGCAACCTCCATCTACGGCCCCAAGGGTGCCGTTCGCATGTGTGCCCGCCACCCATTCCGGTACAGCCCCTCGCACGTTTCGTGGCATCATGGGGAGCCCCACCTGAGGCCCCAGTGGTGCCATTCGCATGCGTCCCCACCGCCCATGTTGGCACACCCCTCACACGCTTCGTGGCCCCATGGGGAGCTGGCATATCCCTCACACGTTATGTGGCATCATGGGGAGGCCTACCTGCGGTCCCGGTGGTGCCATTCACATGCGTCCCTAACACCCATTTCGGCACACCCCTCACACGTTTCGTGGCCCCATAGGGAGCTCCACTGGAGCCGCGGCGGCATGCGTGCCCCCCACCCAGTACAGCGCTCCGTGGCACCATGGTGAGCTACACCGAAGACCCCAGTGTCCGCGGCCGCACGCCTGTCCCCCACCCATGTCAGGACACCCCATAGCGCGCTGCGTGGCCCCATGGGGAGCTACACCAGAAGCGGCACCCACAACGAGGTACTCACAGTTGCAAATGGTTGGGTCCTTCGCCAGATAATTTTCGCAGCTCCAGGCTCCAGTCATTGATTCCTATTTCATCCGCATCTTCTGCGACTTCTCAGACTCTGGGCAGATCGCCGGGCGGATCAAATGCGCCACTGGGCTTGCAATTTGGTGGCCCCCCTGTTACAGTCTCCTCACAGAGCCTCGCCAGCTCGAGCCCCCGCCTTCGGATGCAACTCCTGGGAGGTTGAGTTCAGCATCGGCGCTGAAATTGCCATGGTCTTGGTCTTCGTCTGGGCCAATCCTGTTCAGTGACCCCATAATCGTGCCTGATGCGTCATCGCCCTTACTGGTTGTTACCACGGCGTCTCCTAACCCGGTGCGTGTCCCTCGCCCCCGGCCCCAGGGACCAGGACCACGCGTCGCCGCCGAAGTCCGCCGTCTACGTCTACGACCGGGCCGTCCAATCCCCGCTGCAGCCGGAGCCGGCGGGCAAGGCGGGCTATTTCGGCGACGACGACAACGACCACGGCCACGACGCTGACGGGGACGACGGAGACGGCGGCGCCGCCGCCGACGGAGATGCCGTTGCCCCCCGTTCCCCGACAGGTGGGCAGGCTTGCCGAGCTGGGGCGGTCCCTGTCCAAGCAGACGCTGCGGGCCGTGCGCTTGGCATCGTGAAGCAGTCCCCGTCCGCGCCGCGGCGGCCTGCCCTCTTCCTCCTACTCCCCCTCCCCCTCCTCCTCCTCCTCCTCCTCTTTCTCCTCCTCCTCCTCCTCCTCCTCCTCCTCCTCTTCCTCCTCCTCCTCCTCCAACCCTTGTCCTTGTGCCTTGTCAGTCACTCCTCGTGTATCACCCCCAGACGTGTCGGCAGGACGGGTCGGGCGTTTCGCCCGACAAGTCCGCACCCTTCTGTGATCCTGAAGTTCGAAATGAGGAACAGCTTCAAGAATGGAGGGCCGATGGTTTTCAACATGTGGCTCTCGCCATGGCGCATGTATGGCGGCCTATGGTCAAAATGTGGATCTCCCCTAGGCGCTGCGTGCGCAAGTTCTCAAAGTTTGCCACCGCTTCAAGGATGGAGGCCAGGTGGTTTTCAACAGGTGGTTCTCGCTTTAGCGCTGAACATTTTCATTGTAATCGTTTGCAGCAGTTTTAAAAATGGAGGGCGACTCCTTTTCAGGAAGTGAGTCTTGTTTCCGCGCCGCGCACACTCATTCTAAGGTTCACAACAGTATGAAATATTCGAATGGAGAAGTCCCAGGAATGGTGCACTGGCACGGTCTTGGGCTGTCACGGCGCGACGCAACAGTCACACTGATGCGCGGTGGTGGCGTCTCTTCAATTGTGGTCTGGCACGATTTTGGAATTCCAGGGCGCAACAGTCACATTGATTCGCGGTCTGGAAGTCTTGGAGTTGTGTTTTGACGATTGAGTTTTATCAGCCGATCGTTTTCCAATGGGGACCTCCCCGCAGTGAAAGTAATAGTGTAGGAGCCTCTCAGGGAGCGTCTACCACATCACAAAATCGTCGATGCGTCTCGGGTTTACATTGGTCCTCCTCCTCATCATCATCACCATCAGCATCCTCGTCCGTACCCTCATCATCATCCCCGTTATCATCCTCACCGTCCTCCTCTTGTCCATCAACCATCATCACCATCATCATCATCATCATCATGTCTGGAGATCGTACACGCCCATATCAGCGCAAACGCCGCGAGCTCGATGTCGACGCGTTCATCTACGAATGCGAGGCCAGCTTCGAGGACTACACCATAGGCGCAGACGTGGCAAGCCTCGAGGTTGGGTTCCGCGAGTGCTGGGTTCCGCGGCAAAGCCAGCAGGGGAGATCTTTCGGAGGCGGGCAAAACCGAGGAGAACAGCGGCGTCACACATCGTTGCAGTCGAATCCCGTGGTTGTTGGCGAGCAAGCCCCCGAACGCCAACGGCAGCGGACAATGCGCGCAGGCAGCCGCCCCCAGCTGCCCATGGACGCCGCTGGCGCCTGGCCGCCACCCGCCGACGCGCGGCGTCGCGAGCGGGCCGCGCGGCGCGAGAGCTGAGCCTCCCGACGCAGGCCCCGCACGGCACCGCAAGTGTGCGGCCAGCCTGTGGCACTGCCCCGCGCGCGCCGGGCGGTTGGCGCGGGGGCCCGTCCCGTCCTCTCTCGGGGCCGCGCCCTCGGGCCCCCCTCCACAACGAGTGCGGCGTGAAACCCGGGCGGCGCTGTTCTACAGTATGAAGTCGGGCATGTCCTTGTACAGGGGGAAAATTCAATTACCCCAGTGCGACCCGACCTAGAAGTTGGAGCCCATAGGAAAGCATCATTAGTTGCTATGCTATGCCATGCTATGTTGCGCTATGCTAGGCTATGCTATGCTATGCTATGCTATGCTGCGCTATGATATGCTAAGCTAAGCTATGCGATGTCATGCTGCGCTATGCTCTGCTATGCTATGATATGCTATGCTGCGCTATGCTACGCTGTGCTATGCTGTGCTCTGCTATGCTAAAGTTCAGCGAAGCTAAAATGAAGGTAAGCTAAGCTAAGAGAAACCTGAGTTTAGATGAAGCTAAGCTAGGCTAGGACGAAATAAGCTAAACTAAGATGAGATGAGCAACGCTAAGCTAAGGGGACGTAACTATGGGAACCGCGGGGCGGATAATGGGGGAACCGCCCGGGGCGCTTTCCACTGCCCGGCCCCTTTAAGCCCAGAGAGAAAGAACCCTTCCAGGCAGAGCCTAGGTAGGGAACAAGAGTCAAAACAAATAGTTTGAGAACAATGTTATAGCTATTTCTGGTTATTGTTGAGTGTGTTCTGACTGTTGTTATTCTTCTTCCAAACTCCGCCTGTAGGAGGACAGGCCGACCTAACACTAAAACGGGCCGTCGTTGCCGCGGCGCTCTCTGGACAGAAGTGCCGCCAGGTAATGCTGAGATCATGAGACTGCTGCCTCCCGTCGCCAAGCAGAAAACGCGCGCCGTGCTGCGTCGAAGACGCCGCCGTGCAGCGCAGCCATGTGGATTTAGATTTTTCGTGGGCGCGCTGTGTGTCGCAGGTGGTAATATGGTGACCGTGGCGTTGGCCGCCGTCGACCGTGGCCGTTTCTCGCGAGCTGGCTTCAGTTGCGTGCGCCGCGCTGGTCCGAGCGCCAAGCCGTGCTGCGCCCCAGGTGTTCAAGAGGCCCTCGCGTGCGCGATGTGTTCGCTCAGTCGCGGCATGGCGAAGCCCATTCATGGAGGTATTGCGGCAAATCGCTCTGAGCGGGAAGGTCAAGGGCATGGGTGGGTGGTTCGTCGTCTTTCGACGGTCCGCTGCCTCGTTTCGACTTAGTTGGGGCCCGCCAGACGTAGTATTGTAGCGCCCTCATGGCCTGCGCCGCCGATCCGGGACGCTCCAGAGCGCTCCGTGCGAAGCCGCCTTGTTCAATAGCTTGTAAGCTTTACCTCGAGGAGCCAGGTGGGAGGAGGAGGAGGAGGAGGAGGAGGAGGAGGAAAAGAAGGAGGAGGGAGAAAAGGAGGAGAAGGGGAAGGAGGAGCTGTTGCGGCCGGAGCCAGATGACCGGCGCCATGCCGGGGCCTCGGCTGCCACCACCCGTGGAGGCCAGGCCCCAGATGATCATGCCGTTGCTGCCGGCGGCCGCCCGGCGGGGGCCCCGCGCGACCGCGCCGCTTTCACGCGCGCTTCGTGCCGCCAGCTGCAGGGCCAGCGCCGGCAACTTGTCGACCTCTACGCTCATGTCCGCCAGGCCGAGGCGAACCCGGCAGCTGGGCGCATCCGCGCCGCTGACGGGCAGCCCGCATCGGACACCGACGAGAGGCACAGGCGGGTCACCGCCATGGTCGGCGAGAAGGGCATAAAGCGGGCTGTTGGCGCACCGCTGGACACGCCGCGGCCGGCGCGCCTTGCTGCGCTGGCGGAAGAGATGGTGGACCTCGTCGCGGTCGAAGACGACGCGGAGAAGCGAGCCGCATCGGAGCGGGCAGCGCGCATGCCCGTCGTGCCCGCGCGGCGGCCGCCTAATTATCCGCCGCGCCGTGCACGGCCTCGTGCCATCGTGCCATGGGTGGCTCCAGGTCCGAGTGGATGGCAGAACTCTTTGATCGGCAGCATCTGCGACGCCGACGGCGGCCCTGACGCCCTTCCTCGCTGGTTTCGCGGCCCTTGCGCTCGGGGGCAGGTGACTCCCGCAGGACAGCCCGCCGTGGGACGAGTCCATCATCGGCCCGGCGGGCCAGGGCGCGCGCAGCCGCCGGATCCCAGCGGCCCGGCCACGCAGAAGATGCGGCCCGTCGGCCTCGGCGAGCACCTTGCGAGGTTGGCCGATGCGGTCGGTGTCGAGCACGCCATGAATCGTGCCTGGGGCAGCATGCAGCCCCACCGGCTTGGCAGCACGCCTGAGGGCATCCAGACGCTGGCCCAGGCGCCGCAGGGCTGGGCCCGCGAGATCGAGGTCAGTGCGGAGGGGCTGCTGCCAGGCGACGCGCACCGGGGGGATCAGAGCACCCTCGAGACGGATTCTGAGAACGCGCATGGCCGTGCGTCGCGCAGATCCCTGCTTGCAGCGGCACGGCGCCGCGTGCCCGAGCTGCTCCCACTTCTCGCTGGCCGTTGCGCTGCCGGCTGCAAAGTGGCGCGGCAAAGGGTCGGAAGGAAGTGGCTGCGGAGCGAGACGCGGGGAAGATGTCCGCAAGGCTCCCACCTCGCGCTGAGGCTGGTCGACTTCGACAACGCCGATGCCACGTGGGACGTGCAGGAGGCTGACCCGACCGTGCTCTCTCCCAGGATCAGCCTCGCTGGCGTCGCCGACGATTGGAACCTCGCCCGGCGGGCGGCGGACGTCGACTCCGAGCTGTCCTCTCGCCAGCGCCGTCTGGCCCGTCGAGGCCACCGGCTTCGCAACAGGAAGTGCGCCGTCACGTTCCCTGCGTTGGATGCCCGCGGCGCCGCGCCAGGCCCGTCGGCGCGCGGCGCGAGCGCCGCGGGCCCCTCTTCGGCGCCGCGCTCGGCGGCTCGCGCGCGATGACATTGGCGGGGGAGGTGGCCGTGGAGAGCCCTGCGCTGCAGCGCGCTGACCAGGCCGACCAGGTCCGCGCTGCCCTCCAAGCACCAGAGCGCTCGCGGCGCCACCCGCTTACAGCGCAGGTCGCGCGGGCCATCCCGGCGCACTCGCCGGCCCGTGAACTCGACTGCGACATGCGCTCATGCGCCAGTGGCGTTCTTCACTCGGCGGGGGATGCGGGCGCAGGCCGCAGTGCCTGGCGCGCATCCTGGACGCCCTCAAAGGCGCCGCAGCAGACAGCGTCGACACGGAGACTGCGCGGTTGCATCCGCGCCTCGGCGGCCATGGCTCGCGCATGCTTGGAGCGACAGCGACCTCGCTGGACAGCCTGCGCGGAGGGCGCGCGACGACTCGCACAGGTCCTGGGTCGCCCTTTGCACCGCGACCCGGACGCCGAGCTCGCCTGCGCAGCTGCGGCGAGCCTGCGCGATTTCGGGATCGCTTTCGAGCGCGGGCGCGCCCCGGCGTTCACCGCGCAAGCTGAGGCTGAGCACGCCGACGCCCCGTTCTCTGTTAACACTTCGGTCCAGGACGCGTTCCGGAGCGCACCGCGGCGCGCCAATCTGCCGCCCCACGCGGGGCTCGGCAATGGTGCGCGTTCGCTCGCCATCACCCGTGCGACGTGGATGCGGGTCAGCTCGAGCGACGTGGCACGTCGCCTTGCGCCGCCACTAGGAGTCGGCGCTGGCCCCGCCATGCGCAGCGCGCCGACTGCAGCGATCCGTCGCCGTGGACGACGAGGGCGGCGGGGCCACGCGCGACTGCGGCGAGCCGCTCGGCAGGCGCGCTGCATATGCTGCGGCGTTTCTCGCAGCGCCATCCGCCTGTGGACGCGCGCGGGAGCTGCGGGCAGCCTCGTGGACGAGCTGCGGGCTGCCGGCGCCGTCGTCGACGTCGAGCACCAGGTGCCAGGACTCTACGACGCGCGCGCGGACGGGTCGATTCGGGAGGCCGTCGCAGACCTCGTGGTAGGTTTTCCCGCGACCGCGCAGTCGACGTCAACGTGCGTTCGCCCTGCGGCACGCTGCCCGCCCCCGGGCCCGCGGCGGCAGCGGGTGACCGGCGCAAGGAGGTCTTCTACGGCAGTGACGCGCAGAGCATTGGTGCCGAGTCGGGCGGGCGGGCGAGCGCAGGCGCGGCTAACGCACTCGCGGGCCTTGCTGCGGCGTCGCACGCGCACGGCCAGCGGCAGTGGGTCGGGCGCCATATGGCGCGACAGCACGCGCGCGTGCTGAGCGCGTCTGCACGCTCGTCGTCGTCTGGTGCGCGGACGCGACGCTAGCCGCCCTCGGCTTCTATCGGCGCCGCGGCGGCGCTCGCCGTTCGTCCTTCCTACCCCTCTCGCGTTCTGCGCGCAGGCGGTGTGCAAATCAGCACCATCACCATCACCATCATCACCACCAACTGCTCATCATCACCATCAGCGTCATCAGCAGCATCATCGTCACCATCGTCACTATCGTCACAATCACCATCCTCATGACCATCCGCAACACTGCCATCACCGTCAGCACCACCAGCATCATCGTCATCATCATCACCATCAGCATCCGCATCGCCAGCAGCATCATCTCCAACCACATCATCATAGACCATCAACACCACCATCAGCAGCATCCTCAGAGTCATCAGCATCAGCACCATCACCACTATCATTATCAGCAGAAGCACAGTCATAATTTTCGGAGTCTGTAGTTGTTTTCGTTCAAGTACCGACTTGGCGCCAGCTCGTGCGTCGCTGAACCGCCGCCGCCGTGCCGACGCTGGGCGCGACGAGGGGCAGCTCCCCAGCGCTGGAGGTCACGCGCGACGCGCTCATGTCTGCCACGCCGTTGCTAGGCTGGCGGCCGCCTCGGGGGGGTAGCCTGCCGCGCGGCGAAGCGCCTGGTGGGGACGGCGGTGGCGGAGTTCTGTTCGCCGCCTGTTTAGTTACCCCGAGCCACGGACCGCAACGGGTCCCCAATGGCGCCGCGGCGCTGCCATCGTCCGCACGGCTGCGGCCGAAACTTGGCGGCCGCCGCGGGGGCGGTAGTGCCGTCTGTGGTGGTAGGTAGGCCATTGACGCGCGCGCTGCTGCTCCGAGGCCGGCGTGAAAGGCGCCGGCGGGGGCGGCAGCAGCGGCGGCGGAGGCGGAGCCGCCACTCCCTGGGCGTGGCGGCGTCCGTCGTGGCTGCAGCGGCTGCCGTGGCTGTTCCGCGCAGGACCTGCGCTGCGCCGAAACCGCTGGCGCCGGCAGAGCGGCGGCATTCCTCGGTCGGTCGCCAGGGCCGCTGCACCCAGACCGCTGGCGTGGACGGGCATTCCTCAGGAGGGGAAAAAACACACAGACACAATGAATCGTCGATTCCCCACGAGAATGTAGGAAAATATGGGGAAGTGGGGGGAAGACGAAAAACCTAGAAAAAATTGTGAATGACGGGGCATCCTGGGATTTGTGTGTATGTATGTTGTGTGTCCCTGGGCCCCTTCAGTTCCTCGGCCGGTCGCCAGTGTGGAGGCGGCGGCGCGGCGCGCTGGGCGCAGTGGGCAGCGGGCTGCGCGGCGGGGGCCGTGCGGCGGGGGCCGCGCAGCGCGCGCGCCGCGGGCGCCAGGCGGCCGCACGGAGGCGCGGCAGAGCGGTCGGGTAGGCCAAGGCCCTGGAGCAGCACCGCACAGCAAAATCAGTATCTTTCTCCTCGTCCTCCTCCTCCTCCTCCTCCTCCTCCTCCTCCTCAGTTTCCTCCTCCTCCTCATCCTCATCCTCATCCTTATCATCATAATCATCATAACAATCATCATCATCATCATCATCATCATCATCATCATCATCATCATCATCATCATCATCATCATCATCATCATCATCAGCATCATCATCATCAGCAGTATCAGCATCATCATCATCATCATCATCATCATCATCATCAGCAGCAGCAGCAGCAGCAGCAGCATCCTCATCATCATCAGCAGCAGCAGCAGCATCAGCATCAGCATCATCCTCCTCCTCCTCCTCCTCCTCATCATCAGCATCCTCCCTCTCGTCGTCCTCCTCCTCCTCCTCCTCCCTCCCTCCCTCCCTCCCTTTCTCCTCCTCCTCCTCCTCCTCCTCCTCCTCCTTCTCCTCCTCCTCTTCCTCCTCCTCCTCCTCCTCCTCCTCCTCCTGCTCCTGCTCCTGCTCCTCTTCCTCCTCTTCGCCCTACTCCTGAAGAGCCGCAGTGGGCAGCGCTGCATCATCAGTACCCTACGCTTTCCTGGAGATCCAGGGGCCCTGGAGGTCCCGACCCTTTCCACAGGGCCTGTTTTTGTCCCGAGTCGTTTTTTTATCGGTCCCCGGGGCCCCGGCGAGGGCCCCCCCCAGAGGCCGAAAACTACCAACAAAACGCAGTGATTTGATGTTGGGATCAGTATCTTCGTCCAGGTCCATCATCCTCCTCGTTTACCAAGCCTCTACAAACGGGGCGTCAGTAAACGGGCCGGTAGCTGAAGGTGCGTTTTCAGTGGTGTTTTCAAAAGACCCGTTTGCCGCGCACACGTGCGAGGTAAACCCCCCCGCCCAGAGTTATGATGATGTATCGACGTTTTCGTTGCCCCGATGTACCACGCAGTGGTGCGTGGTAAATGCCCTGTCGCCCCGTTTTCGCTTGATGAGGCTCCTTAGCTACCGCCCCGTACACTAACGCCCCGTTTGCAGGGCCTTGGATTCAACGCTGCTTCCTGAAGACCTTCCCTCCGCTCGCCCCCACCCGCACCAGGGCGGCCCGACGGCCAACCACGGCGCTGGGGCGCGCCCGCGCGAATTCAGAGGGTCCGAGGCCACCTGGGGGGGCCGAGCGCCGCCGGGGAAAGACGGCCGCCCGCCCTCTCGGGCCGCCGCGCCCGCGGACTCGAGGTGAGAGCAACGGGAGGGAGGAGGAGGAGGAGGAGGAGGAGGAGGAGCAGGAGCAGGAGCAGGAGCAGGAGCAGGAGCAGGAGCAGGAGCAGACGCAGGAGGAGGAGGAGGAGGAGGCGGAGGAGGAGGAGGAGGAGGGAGGAATAAGAGAGGGAGTGGGGGAGGGAGGGAGGGGGAGGGAGGGGGGAGGGATGGGAGGGAGGGAGGGAGGGAGGGAGGGAGGAGGGGGAGAGAGGAGGGGGAGGAGGAGGAGGAGGAGGAGGAGGAGGAGGAGGAGGAGGAGGAGGAGGAGGAGGAGGAGATCTAGGAGGGAGGGGAAGGCGGAGGGGGAGGAGGGGGGAGGGCGGGGGGAGGAAGGCAGGAAGGGAGGGAGGGAGGGAGAGGAGGAGGGGGAGGAGGGGGAGGAGGAAGAGGAGGGGGAGGAGGAAGAGGAGGAGGAGGAGGAGGAGGCGGAAGGAAGAAGGAGGGAGAAGAAGGAAGGAGGGGGAGGAGGGAGGAGCAAGATCAAAGAGTGAGGACAATGACGACGAGGGGGGAAGGGGGCGGGGAGGGAGGAGGGGGGAGGAGGGGAGGAGGAAGGGGATGGGTGAACGGAGGAGGAGGAGACAGGAGGGAGGAAGAGGAGGAGAAGGAGGAGGAGAAAGAACAGGAGGACGAGGAGAAGGAGGAGAAGGAGGAGGAGGAGGAGGAAGGGTTGGCGCCCTGGCGGCCTGTCCCAGTGGCCTGCCGAAGAAGAGATGGTGAGAACAAGGAGGGGTTAGGCAGAGGTGGCGGAGGAAGCGGCTGAGGCCTGGGGATGCGGCGAAGGGGGAGGAGGAGGAGGAGGAGGAGGAGAGAGAGGAGGAGGAGGAGGAGGAGGAGGGGAGGAGGAGGAGGAGGAGGAGAGGAGGAGGAGGGGGAGGAGGAGGGGAGGAGGAGGAGGAGGAGGAGGAGGAGGAGGAGGAGGAGGAGGAGGAGGAGGAGGAGGAGGAGGGAGGAGGAGGAGGAGGAGAGCGGCGGAGGAGGAGGAGGAGGAGGAGGAGGCGTAGGAGGAGGAGGAGGAGGAGGAGGAGAGGAGGAGGAGGAGGAGGAGGAGGAGGAGGAGGAGGAGGAGGAGGAGGGAGGAGGAGGAGGAGGAGGAGGAGGAGAGGAGGAGGAGGCGGAGGAGAGGAGAGAGGAGGAGGAGGAGGAGGAGGAGGAGGAGAGGAGGAGGAGGAGGAGGAGGAGGAGGGAGGAGGATGAGGAGGAGGAGGAGGAGAGGAGGAGGAGGAGGAGGAGGAGGAGGAGGAGGAGGAAGGAGGAGAGGAGCGGAGGAGGAGGAGGAGGAGGAGGAGGAGGAGAGGAGGAGGAGGAGGAGGAGGAGGAGGAGGGAGGAGGAGAGGAGGAGGAGGAGGAGGAGGAGGAGGAGGAGGAGGAGGAGGAGGAGGAGGAGGAGGAGGAGGAGGAGGAGGAGGAGGAGGAGGAGGAGGGGAGGAGGAGGAGGAGGAGGAGGAGGAGGAGGAGGAGGAGGAGGATAGGAGGAGGAGGAGGAGGAGAGAGAGGAGGAGGAGGAGGAGGAGGAGGAGGAGGAGAGAGGAGGAGGAGGAGGAGGAGGAGGAGGAGGAGGAGGAGGAGGAGGAGGAGGAGGAGGAGAGGAAGGAAGAGGAGGGGAGGAGGAGGAGGAGGAGGAGGAGGAGGAGGAAGGAGGAGGAGGAATTGGAGGAGGAGGAGGAGGAGGAGGAGGAGGAGGAGGAGGAGGAGGCAGGGGGAGGAGGAGGAGGAGGAGGAGGAGGAGAGGAGGATTACGCTGTAAGGATTACGCAACGTGGCCGTCCACGCGGCACAGCTCGCAGCTCGGCATCGCAGCACCAAGGGGAAAGTCGAAACCAACACCAAGACCCTGGTGCCGAGAGAGCCGTCTTCAAATTCATCCAGCGTGCTCCGGAAACGCTCTGCCGGAGCATGCTGGCTCGCAAGGAATCCACCAACCCTGCCAGGGGGCCATAAACCACGAAACCATCGATTAACAGGTGGCTCGGCAACACGCCGGCGTTAAAACTGTTAAACAGATTCCGGGCATTCCGGGGGTTCAAGAGGTAGCGGAATCGGCTTCAATTCTCAGGCGCATCTCACGCCAAATTTGGCGGGCAGGGATCGTCCTCGTCCGCGCCGCCGAAAAGCCACTCTGCTGCCTCGTCCTCTGGGTCGAGGGGCCTTGCCACAGGCTGAGAGGAGTCGCCAGGAATCACCGTTGGAGCACCGTCCTGAGCTCTCGACGCAGCCACAGCCGATGGGGCAGGTCCTCGGGCCCCAGGGTCCCCCGCCACAGTCGCTTTGGCCACCTCTTCAGCACAAACGCGCGCATACAACGCCTCGAGGACCGATTTAGGAGGGCCCTGGCGGCGTGGGTACTGGTCTCGCCTGATGCGAGCTAAATTCTCGGCTCCTTTCCGTGATCTCCCAAGGCATCTGGACTCGAGATGTCTGAAATCTTCCGTCGCATACCTACCGCATTCGTGGCAGAACACCATACAATACGTGGGCCACTCTCCAAGTCTGTGAGTGCTGTGCAGCTCCCTCCCGCCCAGGCCCCTCAAAACACCCTCGCCCACAGCCCTGGGGGCCCTGTTCAGGACGGGAGGGGGTGGGGCAGGCGGGGCTGGCGGAGGTACGCACGCAGTGCTGCAGAACTCCAGCAGGCTCGAGGCATGCACTCGCTGGTTGCACACCTCGCATCTCCATTTAGCGCCGTCCTGGGCCATCAGGTGGCCCGTTTCGCGGAGAGCTATCTTCACGCCGCTCTCGCGGGCCCCACGAGGCGCGGAGGAGGAGGAGGAGGAGGGAGAGGAGGAGGAGGAGGAAGAGGAGGAGGAAGAAGGGGTGGGAGAAGGGGAAGGGAGAAGGGGAAGGGAGACAACGGGGAAGGACCATGGGGGAGCGGGAGGAGCAGAAATATGAATAGGGTGACGTCGACAAGGTTGGCGTTGGATTCCCCAGTAGCGGTGGAGGGAATTGCGGCTTCGTCACATCCTTGGCCCCTGGACTGATCACCCCATGACCAGAGAAGATTCAGAACGGCATGAGCATAACCGTCTGAAGGCCCGCGTGGCGGTCTTGGATCTGCGCTGGCGGCCCCTGGCGGCGCCTTCGAGCGCGCCCCCCGTGCGCCAGAGAGAGGGGCGCTCCAGCGCAGATCCAAGAAATCGCGGATGTCCGACAGTTTACAGTCCGGAGCCTTTGCTTTGCGTGTCGCACCGCCCACTCTCGCCCGCCACTCTTGGGCACGACGCGTTCATCACGTGCGAGTCCCCAGGCATCAAGGTTCGAGCTCTCTCCTGGCGGAGAAGAGCGACACGCTGCACGCCCGCGAGGCAGTGCGTGTCGCAGGGGCCGCCGCCGCGACGCGCCAAGCAAAAGCTCCCCGGACCCGTACAGTGGGCACCTCGAGTCTGAAACTGAAAATTGCCCGGAGGTAGAGGTGCCCAGCGGAGGCGTCTTGTCCCCCCCCAGGTGGCCCTCGGGGCCCGCAGCAGCCCTGGAGCACCCCAGGGAGCTCCAGGCTCGACCCAGGAACGCGCCCCTGGATAAGTCTTCTGGCGCAAAGGCTTCGTGTGCTGCGCGCGCCTGGCAGCGTCGCTCTTGCTGCTCCTTTGCGCTCGCAGAGCCGACCCCCGACAGCGGCTACGGGCCCCCCCTCTCCTCGGCGACGGCGCAGGGCGAGCAGGCGCCCTGCGCCGGGGCCAGTGTGGGTGCCCCTGGCGCACACCTCAGCCACGCGCAGAGGGGGGTGGGGCAAGCTAGGTGCGCTCGCGTCATATCTGACATCCTACCCCTCCCTCCCATCCCTTACCATGGCGTAGATCCCCTCTCTACTCGCACAGTCGGATGTCGAGCAGGGCAATGATCGCTCAAGGGTACGCGATGCATTGTAGAGCACGGCATGGCATGGCGTAGAAGAGCAGTGGGGGGAGGGAGGAGGGCTTCTCAGAGGCACCCCTGCTCCTTCTAGAGGGCGCGTGCCCTATCTACAGATGTGAGGCCGGCGCCTTCGAAGAAGCCGCCTCCTTCTGAGAAGCCCTCCCCCCTCCCCCCACCCCCTGGTGCGCGCCGCCGAGCACCAGCGAGGGGGGAGGGAGCGCGGGGACGCCCAGGGCCCCCCGAACCAGGACACTGCTCACCAGGACTTCTGTGCACATTCCGAACTCTCCTGTGGAGGGGGAGAACGACTGCTGGAGAAGGCTTCGGCCCGCGGCTGCGGCTCTCTCGGGCGCGCCGGCGCCTTGGTTTTTACCGTGGGACGCGGGTGGGGAGAGGAGCAGTCGGCCGTTCAAAAATGGAGCCCTGGGGGATGGGGCCGCAGGGACGAGGGCCCTCAGACAATGCGAATCCAACCTGGAGCCCCTCCTCCGGCTCCTCCTCCTCCTCCTCCTCCTCCTCCTCCTCCTCCTCCTCCTCCTCCTCCTCCTCCTCCTCCTCCTCCTCCTCCTACCCGTCTCTCAGGGCCCATCTCTGAACCGCCGAAACCAAGGGGTGCGGATAAGTACCCAGGCCTCCCCCTCGTTGCGGAACAACAGCCACGACGGGCGCTTTTGCCCATCCTCGGACGCCGGAACGCGGCGCGGAGTGGAGAAGCGATCCCAGGAACATATGCAGACATCGGGGGATCCACGCTGCGAAGGAATCAGAACGTCGGAGGTTTGGATTCGGGGAAGTGTTCGAGAGGAGCGGAGGGGAGAGGGAGGTCAGGGGGGCTTATGCCCGCAGCCAGAGGAGGAGCGGCCAAGGGCGGAGGAGGAAGGGGACGATGAGGAGAGGAGTGCGATGTAAGGAGGGCGCCGAGGGGAGGATCAAGAAGAGCTGGGAAGGATGACGCAGACAGGCAGGCAGGTGGAGGAGGAGGAGGAGGAGGAGGAGGAGGCCTCAGCCAGCAGTGTTCTTGAAACACGCGTGCTTGGAGAGCACAAGATGCGTCCGAAGCGGGGTCTGAACATGTCCACCATGGCTCTACAACCCCCTGGATTAAAAAGTGGAGACCGCAGGGGCCGAGGTAGACGTGGTTTGCCTCCCGTTAGGCAGCGGGGCCCCGGGACAATGTTGGATTTGTTGCCAATTCCGGAGTTTCCGGTGCCTCCATCATCCCTTTTAATATTATAAAGGCCAAATGGGGCTCCGACCGGAAAGTGGGATTCTGCGTAGGACTTCCTCAAAAAAAGTTTCCGGTCGCCTTCCAGGGCGACCGGAAATTCTGCCATGCCACCGGAAAGTGGCGATTCCGCGTGGGACTTCCTCAAAAAAATATTCCGGTCCCTTTTGAGGCCGCCAGACAGTGGCGATTTCGCGTGGGACTTCCTCACACATTACTTTTTGTCGCATCTCATGCCACCAGAAAACGACGATTTCGCTTGAGACTTCCTGACATTCGAGTTTCTGGTCTCATGTACGCTCACACAGACGCCGCGGACCTATTCCTCTTCCCACTCTCTCCTCTTATCATCACAGTATTTGATTGTTCCGTGTCGCATGCTCTCCGTGCAAGTCAGATTCCAGTTGCCACAGCCTCGCGCGCGCGGTCCTATCTGCGCCTGGGCGGATGTCCGCAGGGATGGCCGTTGCATCGTTCGGTTCACAGGTTTGTCTTGGAGTCATCTTGAGGCCATCTTGAGGTCGCGTCGGGTCGCAGGCCCCCCTGTGGGAGGTTCGATCCCAGGGTCATTTTGGGGCGACGCGGTTGACCCAGGATGTACGGTCCAGAATCGACGATCCAGGATCGATGATCGAGGATACACGATCGATGACCCAGGACCGACTGTGGAAGAGCGAACCCATATCGATCGGAAACGAGGCTTTGGGTTCCACGGCCGATCAAAGTTCGACAACCACCTAGCGATTGAGGGTCGGAGATCGAGGGTCGAGGATCCAGGGCCGTTCGGACATCGAGGAGCCAGGATCGAGCGGCCACGATCCGTCGAAGTTCGACGCTGGATGGTTGAGGGTCGGAGATCGAGGGTCGAGGATCCAGGGCCGTTCGGACATCGAGGAGCCAGGATCGAGCGGCCACGATCCGTCGAAGTTCGACGCTGGATGGCCGATCGAAGAGCGACGATCGAGAACCGATGTTCCAGGCTTGATCGAAACTCCAGGCTCCAGAATGCCTGGCCGATCGAACATCCATGATCGAGGTTCGATCGAGGCTCGAGGATCGAGGATCGAGGGCCCCAGATACTTCGAGGGTCGAGGATAGAGGTCCGGTCGAACAGCGACCATCGACTTCCCAGGATCCAGTCCCGATCGAAAGTCGCGGCTCGAAAGCCGAACGACGGGCGAATACCAGGATGCGGTTCTTTCGGTGTAGCTCCGATCTCAACTTTTTAATCCAGGGGGTGGTAGCAATGACTTCTTGAACTGCCTGCTCGAGTGCCTGCACTGCCTGCCGGTGTCTTCTGGAGCGCCACCGTCTCGAGCGGGGTACGCTGCACAACTTTTTTCTTCACGGAGAAATTCTGGGGTGGACAGACCTCCTACCCTGACACGTCTATTAGCGAATTGGCCATTTTCGGTTCGCGAGAGGTCGTCGCGGCCGTCATTTTTGCTGGTCCAGGTCCGGTGCTAGGCCGTGTTCATTAAAGGGAGGTTTACTAATGGGAGGTTTGTCCACCGCCAAGAAATAGCTACCGCTGTAAACCGATGGTTTTAGGAGATGTGCCGCTACACCTGCGACGAGCGAGCAGGTCGACCCTGAAAAGCAAGCAGGGGGGCCTGCCAGCCTCTATCCAGGCCCCCGGCAGAGATCACTGCCCTAAGGCTCTTATGTGCACTGATGGCGCCGGAACACTCTTGCCTGCTCTTGGGAGGTCTTTTGCCTTCCGTCGCGGCCGAACGGTGAGGTCTGCTATTGCACGATCGTCGCCGTCGCCGCGACAACCACCATGTTACGATAAAGAGTGAGAGCCCTGCTTGGCGAGGACCCCCTCATTTTCTACCCGCTCGCGGGCCTGTTTGTCTTCTTCATCAACAAGCCGGCGCGCCTGGCCACGCACGCGGAGAGACGGAGGGGGAAAGAGAGAGAGAGAGACAGAGAGATACAGAGAGAGAGAGTTGGGATAGAGAGAGAGAGAGAGCAGAGAACAGAAAGGGAGAGAGAGAGAGACATATATATATATATATATGTATATAAAGAGAGAGAGAGAGAGAGAGAGAGAGAGACCTTGGTCTCGATCGACTGCGCGGCGTGCTGCAGAGTGGGCGCTGGCCTCCTCATCCTATGCCTTGATCTTTGTTCTCTGTCTCCTCCTTGCCCTCAGCTGCAGCCTCGTCCCCCTCTCCCTTCCCGCTCCGCCTCCTCCTCCTCCTCCTCCTCCTCCTCCTCCCTTCCTCCTCGTCCTCCTGTCGTCCCCGCCCGCTCCTCCTTCTTCCCCCTCCGCCCACTCCTCCTCCTCCTCCTCCTCCTCCTCCTCTCCTCCTCCTCCTCCTCCTCCTACCCTCCTCCTCCTCCTCCTCCTCCTCTTCCTCCTCCGCTTCTCCTCCCCACCGTCTCCTCTCCTCCTCCTCCTCCTCCTCCTCTCCTCCTCCTCCTCGTCCTCCTCCTTCTCTCCTCCTCCTCCTCCCCCTTCCTCATCCTCCCCTTCTCCTCCTCCTCCTCCTCTCCTTCCTCCTCCTCCTTCCCCCTCCTCCCCTCTTCCTCCTCCTCTCCCTCCTCCCCTCCTCCCCCCTCCCCTCCTCCTCCTCCTCCTCCTCCCCTCCTCCTCCTCCTCCTCCTCCTCCTCCTCCTCCTCCTCCTCCTCCTCCTCCTCCTCCTCCTCCTCCTTCCCGTTCTCCATCCCTTCTCCTCACGGCTACCACCTCCTCTCCTGACCACGTGACGTGCTGGCAGGGCGGCACGGCCGCCTCGCAGGAGGCGGAGGGAAGGAGGAGGGCGCCGCGCCCGCCCCAGAGGTGCGGCACTTCCCGCAGAGCGCCCCCGCCTCCGCCCGCCGCGCGCGCGCGGGAGCGGCATTCGCGGCGGGGTTGGTCTAATTAGGAGACTCGCATCGAGGACGGGGCCTCTCGATAGCTTGAGAAAGAGGGGGAGGAGGAGGAGGAGGAGGAGGAGGAGGAGGAGGAGGAGGAGGACGAGAGGAGGAGGAGGAGGTGGAGGAGGACGAGGAGGAGGAGGAGGAGGAGGAGGAGGAGGAAGGAGGAGAAGGAGGAGGAGGAGGAGGAGGAGGAGGTGGAGGAGGAGGAGGAGGAGGAGGAAGGGAGGAGGAGGAGGAGGAGGAGGAAGAGAGAAGATCGGGGGAGAGGGGAGGAGGGAGGAGGAGGAGGAGGAGGAGGAGGAGGAGGAGAGAGGAGGAGGAGGAGGAGGAGGAGGAGGAGGAGGAGGAGGAGAGAAGGAGGGGAAAGAGAAGGAGGAGGAGAAGGAGGAGGTGGAGCAGGAGCAGGAGGTGGAGGAGGAAGAGGAGGAGGAGGAGGGGGATGGAAGGGGGGGGGGGAGGAGGAGGAGGAGGAGGAGGAGGAGGAGGAGGAGGAGGAGGAGGAGGACCTTGACCAGGCTGGCGGTGGATTCCCCAACAGAGGTGGCGGGAACTGCGGACTCGTCACATCCCCGAGGCCGGCGGTGGATTCCCCAACAGGGGTGGAAGGAACGGCGGCCTCGTCACATCTCTGGCCCCTCGACTGATCATCCTGTGCTCGAATAAGATTGAAGAGGCATGGGTATAAGAGATTGAAGGTCCGCGCGGACTTGTTTGATCTGCGCTGGGGGTCACTTGGCGGCGCATCTGGCGCCGACTGGCACGCTCCGCGCGCCAAGGAGGGGGGTGAACCCAGCGCAGATCCAAGAAATCCACGCGGACTTCCGAAAGTTCACGGCCAGGAGCGCTTGATCCGCGTGTCGCGCAGCTGGTCGTAGCCCACCACGCCTCGTCGCGACATAACCGCGTCCCGGTGCCCGAGCGTCAGCGGTCCCAGGCTCTTCCCTGCCTCCCGCGCCGCGGAGCGGAGCAACGTGCCATCCGCTGGCGAGACACGGCGTGTCGCCGGGGCCTCCGCCGCGACACGCTTGGCAACATGGGATCCCGATCCCCAGACCCCCTCGGGTAATGAAAAAATCATGACGGGAGGTTTTTCGCTATTTTCGGCCTCCTGGGGGCCCTCACAGGCCCTTGGGACCGTCAAAAAACGATTCAGGATGAAAAACCGGTCCAGGGGAATGGGTCGAGACCTCCAGGGGTCGACGTAATGAAAAAATCATGACGTCGGGGGTCTGGGTCATGTGTGTTCATTCGTATCCGTTTCCCGCTCCATATTCCCGCGTTGAACGGTGTGATCGGCGAGGGGATGGGCGCCCTGTAGAGTTCGCGTCTCCGATCCCTCTCCCCCCAAAAAGCTCTTCGACAAGACGAGTAATCTATGGGGTGTCTTGTCTGGGCCTCTTCGTCGCCGCGGCCGGGTCCGCCTCGAACTTCTGGCCAAAACGTACCCCAGGACCCAGGAGAGGTATGGGGGTGGACTTCTGACCCATGGATCTCCACCCCCAGTGCGAGGACAGGCGTCTTCGCTTCGGCTGCTCTTGTTTGCTTCTGCGGGCTCGCGTCTCTACGGTGGAGCGCAGCTCGAGAATATCTCGACTCCGAGGCCGGGTCGCCACCGCCTTCCCGCCCCGATGCTCCGCCCGCCCGGGCAGGTTGGCCAGCGCCTCCCTTGGAACGTGCCGGGGCGGGTCGCTGTTGCCTCCCGCAGGGAGTATTAGTATCGCGTTGCCTCCCGCAGGGAGAGTTGGTATGCCGAAACAGAAAACACGGCATAAACAGAAACTGTTGGTGTTCCGCGCGGATTTCTTTGATCCACGCTAGGGCTTCCCGGCGGCGCCTCTGGCGCCGCCCCTGGCGCGCTCCGCCCGCCAGGGAGTGGGCGTCAGCGCAAATCCCAGAAATCCGCGCGAAGCGCCAAAAGTTTAATGTAATGTTTGGCGTTTTTCTGCCTCTAGTATTAAGTCGGGCGTGTCCTCTACAGGAGGAATATTCAAAAACAGTGAAAAAATAGTCAGGGGAGGATTTTTCGACTATGTTGGGGTATGTTTTGAATATTTATTTTGACAGTTTTTGTTTTTCGTCCAAGCTCCCCCTGTAGGGGGACAGGCCCGACCTAACTCTAGTATTGCCACTGGCCCCCGAGGATCTCCCGGGCGACCCGACCCGACCCGGAAGGTTGGCCAGCGGCTCTCGGGTAAGCAGCGTCGTAGGCTGTTTCGGGCGGCCCGCTGTCGGGCCCGCAGGGAGCGAGGGCATCTTGTACATTCTGCCTCCCGCAGGTGAAGTGATGTATCGTGCTGTATTGCAGCGCAGTGTCGTCGGGAGCATCGGTATTGTCTTGCCGCCCGCAGGGGGTACTCATACCCCAGACCTGCGACGTCCTTATGTTTCAGGACGGGGCCCGAAGTCCCGACCCCTTCCCCAGGACCGGCTTGTCATCCTGAGTCGTCTTTTGACGCCCCCCGAGGCCCGGCGAGACCCCCGCGGCGAGGCATCGTGTTGTTATAGTATAGAGGGCAGAAAATCCACCCCGAGAATAACCACCCCGACACGCGCGGCCTTTAGAAAACGCGCCCAAAGGAGGAATCGAACAGGACAGGGCTGTTTAGTAAGCGCCCAGGGCCGCTTGGCAAACGCCAATTGTCCGGTCTGGGTGGTTTTTCCTCCCTTGATTGTAGTGTAGTATAGTCGGGAGTATTGGTATTGCAGTGCCTCCCGCAGGGGGTGTTCATATTGGCATTGGCGCCTCGATATTGCATCCCGACCCCGCTCGAGCTCGGGCCAGCAGAAGGGGGGGGAGCCACCCACCCCGCCGAGAACCCCGAAATCCCAGATCGGCCTCGAGAAGCACAGGAGATGCGCTGCAAAATTTGAATCCGGGCCGCGGCGGACGTGGGTGAATGGCCTCCGATGATGAAGACGATGGTGTTGATGATGTTAATGATGATGGTGATGATGATTATGATGACGATCGTGATGATGTTGATGACGATCATGTTGACGATGATGTTGATGATGGTGGTGGTTGTGATGATGATGCTAATGTTGATGTTAATGATAATCAGCATGACGATGATGATGGTGATGGTGATGGCGATACTGTTGGTGATGGTCGTGATGATGATGGGTAAGAAGAAACTGGTGATGATGCTGATGATGGTGATGGTTAGGGTGAGGGTGAGGGTGAGGGTGAGGGTGATGGCGACGCTGGTGATGTGGTTATGGTGACGATGGCCACGACCAGGACGATGAACGTGATGACCGTGATGATGAAGTGGATGATGGTGGTTGTTATGGTGATGATGATGGTAATGTGATGACAACGATGATGTTTATGATGATGATGACGACGGTGGTGATGGTGATAATGGTGATAATGGTGATGATGATGATGACGACGACGATGGTGATGATGATGGTGGTGGTGGTGAAGATGATGATGACGACGACAGTGGTGATGGTGATGATGATGTTGGTGATGATGATGAGGACCATGAGGATGCTCAGGATTATGCTGATGATGATCATGATGATGAGGATGAGGGTGAAGATGAGGATGAGGATGATGATCGGGACGATGATAGTGATGATGACGATTATGATAGTTATGATGATGAAGACGATGATGACGGTGATGACGATGATGTTGATGATGATGGTGATGATGATGATGGTGGTGATGATGATGATGATGATGATGATGATGATGATGATGATGATGATGATGATGATGATGATGATGATGATGCGAAGCCAAGGGCCTGAAGCCTTGGCCACGCGGCGCGCGCGCGCTCGCTGGTGGGCGCAGGATGGGCGCTGCCCTTGCTCATCTGGCCGCCCCGGGGGGGGGTCTCCGCAGCCGCCGCCGCTCAGCCTCGTCGCCCATGGCGTCCTCGCCGCCGATGGCGTCGTCGCCTCAGGTCGGGCATGCCCTCCTACAGGCGGACGAAAAATAACAAGCAGCCAAACAATGCAGAATATATATATATATATATATAAAAAAAAGTCGGAAAATCGTCCCCAGACTATTGTTTAACTAGCTTTGACTCGTCCTCCTGTGGAGGGACATGCCCGACTGGTGCTCGCCGCGCCGCGTCGTCGCGTGACCGCGTCCAAGACGGAGGGAGGCGTTGGACGAGCGGTTCCAGGACCCCAGACATGATCGCGTCCCTTTAAAAAATCAGGACGGGAGGCTTCTGGCCAAGGTCGGCCTCGGGGGGCCTTCGCCATCCCTCCTCCCTCCTCCTCCTCTCTCCTCCTCCTTCGCCCTCTCCCTCCTCCTCCCTCTCCTCCTCCTCCTTCTCCTCCTCCTCCTCCTCCTCCTCCTCCTCCTCATCCTTCGCCTCCTCCCCTCCTAACTCCTCCTCCTCCTCCTCCTCCTCCTCCTCCTCCTTCCTCCTCTTCCTCCTCCTCCTCTCCTTCTTCCAGACATGACTGCGTCGCAAACATAGAATCCCGACGGGAGGTGCCTCGGGGGGCCTTCGCCGGGCCTCGGGACCGTCAACAGAACGAGCTATGATGAAAATCGGTCCCGGGGAGAGGATCGGGACTTCCAGGGACCCCGTATGTAAAACATCGGGACTTCGCATGTCTGGGACCTTGGCCCCCCTCCCGTTCGGCATGCGACCCGGGGGCGCGCTGGCGATCAATGAAGCACGCGTGTCTCGAGGGAAGATGAGGAGGAGCTGCTTCGAGCACCACCGCCGCCTTGAATGTGTCGAGGCAGGGTCTGGTAGGGAGTTCTCTCTCTGTCTCTCTCTTGCGGCGCTCTTGCAGAACTTCCCGCAGCGCATCCTGACGGTAGGATTGTTTTCGCCATTGTTCGATGTGTCGTTCTTTCTGCTCGTCATGTGAACTGGCGGCGTGGAGGAAGGGGGGGCATCATTGCGGGAAGACTCCAGGAGGATGGGGAGTGGGATGAAGAGGAAAGCAGGCGGGGAATGAGGACGAGGAGAAGCAGGTCAAATCCAACCTCGGAGTCAGCCCCTGCCGCCACTCGTCCATGCTCCCAGGATGCCCGAGCTCGCTGGCGCACTGGGCACCCCTCACGAGGCGAAGGGGGCCCCAGAGGCCCAACACTGATGCGACAAGTTGGGAGCACCTTGGGCGAAGACCACTTCTGGCATCCCCCGAGGGTGGGGGGCAACCCAGACGTGCGATGCCCTGATTTTATCAGGACAGGGTCCCTGGAAGTTTTGACCTGTTTCCCCGGGACCGAGGAGGAAGAGGAGGAGGAGGAGGAGGAGGAGGGAGGAGGAGGGAGGAGGAGGAGGAGGAGGAGGAGAAGGCGAGGAGGAGGAGAGGAGGAGGAGAGGAGGAGGAGGAGGAGGAGGAGGAGGAGGAGGAGGAGGAGGAGGAGGAGGAGGAGGAGCCCCTTGAGGGCCTGCTCGCGTCTGCCGCGGGCTCCCGCGCCTCGCCCCCCGTGGCGGGAAGTGCGCGGCCCCTCGGGGGAGAGGGGCGGCTTCTGGAGCGAGCGGCGGCGGGTGTGCGGCCGCACTCGGCGGCCCGGCCCCGAGGGGGAGCCCGAGCGCGGCAGCTGCCCCGAGAGGCACCTCACAGGTTTGGTGTTCCCCCCCCCTCGTCCGAGGAGGGGCTCCCCCCCCCCTCGTCCGAGGAGGGGCTCCCAACCCCCCCCCTCGTCCGAGGAGGGACTCCCCCTCCCTCGTCAGAGGAAGGCCCCCCCCCCGGGTCAAAGGAGGGCTCCTCCCCCCCCCCCTCGTACGAGGAGGCCCCCCCTCGTCCGAGGAGGGCCACCCCCCACCTGGTCAGAGGAGGGCTCCCCCCCCCCCTGGTCAAATGAGAGCAGGGCCACAGTCCCTGATAACAGGTGCACTCTGAGGTGCACATGGCCGTGCTGCTTGCGCACACCCTGGGAGCGCGCATAACTGGGAATCTGCACGCCTTCGTTGGCCGACCTCCTGTGCTCCTCTACCCGCCTCTTTGGACTAGTTCTGAATATGTTCTGAATATTTGTATTTGTTGTCCGAAATCCGCCTGTAGGGGGACACGCCCGACTTAACTCTGGTGCTATGATGCTGCTTTGCTAAAGTAATTCGAAGAAGAAACATTCACATAAAGATCTGTCAGCTGTTGGCGCTCTGCGCGGGTTTCTTGGTTCCGCGCCTGCCCCCCCCCCCCGGCGGCGCCTCGGGCGCCGCCCTTGGCGAGCTCCGCGCGCCAGGGAGGGGGGTCCAGCGCGAATCCAAGAAATCCGCGCGGAGCGCCAAAAGTTCATGTTTGTGTGGTTGTTTCTTCTGGTAGTGTCGCGAAGGTAGGTGGCCCAGAAGATAGACGTCAATGGCAATTCGGTTAGGGCAGGCCGTGCCCCTCTCCCCCGAAGGCGGAGATCGTTCAGGACCGAGAGGCCCACGCGGCGACAGAAAGCATGGCCTACGCCCCCACGGCAAGAGCATGTTGCAGCTGGGGATGTTCCGCGGGAGGAGGGAGAGGAGGAGGACGGGGAGGCGGAGCAGGAGCAGCAGGAGGAGGAGGAGGAGGAGCAGGAGGAGGAGAGGAGGAGAGGAGGAGGAGAATGGGGAGGAGGAGAGAGCAGGAGGAGGAGGAGGAGGAGGAGGAGGAGGAGGAGGAGGAGGAGGAGGAAAGGAGAAGAGGAGAGAAGGAGGGGGAGGAGGAGGAGGAGGACGGGGAGGAGGGGGAGGAGGGGGAGGAGCGGGAGGAGGAGGAGGAGGAGGAGGAGGAGGAGGAGGAGGAGGAGGAGGAGGAGGAGGAGCAAGAGGAGGAGAGGAGGAGGAGGAGAGGAGGAGGAGGAGGAGGAGGGGGAGGAGGAGGAGGAGGAGGAGGAGGAGGAGGCGGAGGAGGAGGAGGAGGAGGAGGAGGAGGAGGAGGAGAGGAGGAGGAGGAGGAGGAGGAGGAAGGAGGAGGAGGAGGAGAGGAGGAGGGGGAGGAGGAAGAGGAGGAGGAGGAGGAGGAGGAGGAGGAGGAGAAGGAGGAGGAGGAGGAGGAGGAGGAGGAGGAGGAGGGGGAGGAGGAGGAGGAGAAGGAGGAGGAGGAGGAGGAGCAGGAGGGGGGGGACGGGGGAGGGGAGTGCAAGCATAGAGGTCCACCTGGCTCCTCCTTCCCCCGCAGGCTGACTCTCGGGAGGCAGACCGCCGCGATGTACCTGGCGGCGGCCTGGCTTGCCGGCACGGTCTCCCCGGCGAGGAGGAGGAGGAGGAGGAGGATCCGTAAGGGTTCGACGATGTCTCGCCAATCGATTCGTATCTAGGCCTCCCAGATGGGGTCCGAGTAGATGGGGTCGGAGGATCGCGTCGCATCGCCAAAGCATCGGCGATGCGGCTCGATGTGGAGCCCGTGATTCCCCACGCCGACATCGCCGATGCATCGCTGACGTCGCCGATGTATCGCCCATACATCGGCGATGCATTGGTGATGCGGCGCGATCCTTCAACACCATCTACTCGGACTCCATCTAGATGGTCTCTGTTGTAGGGACCAAGCTGGACGAGTCAAGGCATTTGCAAATCAATCCGGTAAAACCATAGATATGTCTGAAAATCCAGACGTAAACCCAGGTTAACAGATCCAGAGATCTTCGTGGAAATGTTCGGCAATTCATGGCCACTCCAGCGCGAGTGCAGGAACGGTAGGAGTTGCTTGCCCTTGACGAGAGGAGGCGAATCATGGGCAGCGATGGGGGAGGGGGACGAGGTCCAGAGGGGGGGGGGGGGGGGGAAATACGCAGCGGTTTTCGGAGGTTGTCCGAAGACTTCGGAGGCTTTCGATACCCTGGTGGGGTCCCATCAGATGCGCCTCGCCGCCGGCGACCCTAGAGCTGGCCCGAAAACCAAACGACGAGGGTCATTCGTGGGACAGGCTCGGGAGGGGATGCATCGACCCCCAGTCGCCTATTGGTCGCCGATACGGCCCTGATGGCCCACCCCGCCCAGGAACGTTCGAATTAGCGTCGAGAGACCTATCGCCGATCTATCGGCCATGCATCCCCGAGTCCAGGTCGATGCGTCCCCCCCTGAGCCACTCCCCCCCCCCAAACGTCATCCCTCAGAGGAGGAGGGAAGATGAACAAAAAGGGATGATGGGCAGGAGAGGGAGGAGGCACGGAGCAACGCTCCAGCTGTCAGACCTGGTGGCCACATACTCAGACGTGTGTGCTCTTGACCGCGCGGCTCTTGCCTGGTAGGACGTGCGCCGCTTGCAGGAGGAGGGTGAGGAGGAGGAGGAGGCCGCTCTCCTCCTCGCCTTGTCTCTCCTTCCTTTGACTGCTCATCCTCCTCTTCGCCTCCTCCTCCTCCTCCTCCTCCTCCTCCTCCTCCTCCTCCTCCTCCTCCTCCTCCTGCCTCCCTCTCTTCCTCCCTCCATACCCTGTGCTCTTACCTCTCTCCCTCCTCTCCCTTTCCACCTCTCTCCCTCTCCCTTCTCCGACGATGACGGCTACGATCGCCACCAACGACGACGACGACAAACATGACAACGACGACGACGACGACGACCATCCTGCGAGCATGTAACTGAATAAACTGTTTTGACCTTCGCTTCGACAAGGGAGCATGGGAGTAAATTGCGAGGGTGTAGATATCGAGCGGGAACCGTTGTCGTCGCAGTTAGGCCTTCGCCGACTTGATTGACTTGTTCAAATTGGGGCGGCGCATCTGGTCAGAGCGTCTCGAAGTTGTGAAGAGGTATCGAGCGGGAGGCGTCGTCGTCGTAGTTGGGCCTTCGACAACTTGATTCAATTGCGAAGAGGTCTCGAGCGAGACCGCCATTACTGAGTTTGGGGGCCTCTCTGGCTAGGACGTCTTAAAGTATTATGTTTGGAAATATCGAGCGGGAGCCATTGCCGTCGCAATTGAAACTTCAAGGGCTGGGCTTGGGACCCAAGCCCGCGCTTGAGCGGGGGCTTCGCTTTCAAAGAATGTGGAGCCGACATAGAGGCGAGAGCGCCCAGAACTGTTTCCATAGATCAGCAGTGGTTACGAACTTGAAGCGAGTGTTCGACGATGGTTTCGACGATGGCGACGGCGACCCCGACAGCCACGACGGTGGCGACGACGGCGCTGTCGCGACGGCAACTTCGACGGCGACCACCACGAAGGCCATGACGACGTCGTCGACGGCGATCCCCACCACCCCCACGATGGCGACGCCGACGACGACCACCGCCCTCACCGCGACGACGACGACGGCGGCGACAGCGACCCCCACGACTCGGCATCGCTCGGACGTGTGCGTTTTCTCTTCGGCAAGGACCATCGAGGAGCATCCTTGATCATTTGGCGAAAAAACCACGCACGAAACCGAAAAAAGCACACGGAATGGACGTCCGAGCGATGGCGAGACGACGACCACCACCGTGACGACGGAAACGACGGCGGCCACGACGACGCGCGGCGATGGCCTCTTCGCGCGCTCGGGCCCCCAGCCGCGCCGCGTGGGGACTCGCGCCGCCCTCCGCGCGCCGCCCTGGGCTCCGCGCGGCCACGCAGGGCTGAAGGCGGCCCGCTCGTCGTCGTCGTCGTCGAGGCCGTCGTCGTGGTCGCCGCCGCCGTCGTGGTCGTCGTCATGGTCCTCGAGATCGTCGTCGTGGTCGTGGTCGTCGTCATGGTCGTCGAGGTCGTCGTCGTCGTCTTCGTCGTGCGGATCGGTGCGCTCGGCCCCGTTTCGGGTCGGGGGGCGTGCTGGGCGCGCCCGGCAGTCCTCGTGGGGCGCTCCGGGGCACTCTTCGGGGCGTGCTGCCGGCCTCTGGGGGCCGCCCTCGCGGCTGCGGCCGGCTCCGCCCCGAAGTTCTCGCCAGAGCGCACCCCGCGACAGGTCGGGGGGTGGTCATCCTCGTCGCCGTCGCCGTCGTCGTCGTCGTGGTCTTGGCCGTGGTCGTCGTCGTCGTCGTCCTCGCCGCCGTCGCTGCACCCAAAGTCGTGGTCGTCGAGGTCGTCGTCGTCGTGGTCGTGGTCGTCGAGGTCGTCGTCTTCGTCGAGGTCGCGGTCGTCGTGGTTGCAGCGGTCGGGGTTCGACGCTCGAGGTCTTTGGGCACCTCTGATCCTTTTTTCGGAAGCCTCCGTGGGCGCCGTCGTGGCCACGGCTTGATCTGCCTTGAAGTTCTGGTCAGATCGCGCCCCAGGATGTTTTCTCGGGGTTGCCGTCTTCGTCGTGGTCGTCGCTGTCGTTGTCGCCGTCGCGATTGTCGAGGTCGTTGTCGTCGCCGCCGCCGCTGTGTCCGCCATCGTGGTCGTCTAGGTCATCGTGGTTGTCGTCGTCGTCGTGGTCGTCATTCTCGTGGTCGTCAAGCTCGTCGTTGTGCTCGGGGTTGTCGTGGTCGTCGATATCTTTGTCATTATTGTCGCGGTCGACATTATCGAAGTCGTCGTCGTGGTCGAGGTCGTCGTCGTCGCGGTCGTCGCCCAGACCTCGGGGCGTCACGATGGAATCACACCAGGCGTTCTCTTGTTTGCAATTCTAGACGCTTCGCGCAACCCCGCCAGCCCATCCAGAAACGATACCCGGACGAGTTGCCATGATCAGGGATGCGGAGGAGAATGCAGCGGAATAAAGGGCTGGGTAAGATGTCGTGACCCAAGGAGGGGAGGACGGAGAAGGGGTCGGAGGAGGAGGAGGAGGGGAAGGGGAAGGAGGGAAGATGAAGGAGGCGGAACAGGCGGATGAGGAAGATGAGGAGGAGGAGGAGGAGGGCGAGCAGAAAGGCCAGAGGCCTCTTGGATGCCTCTCGGAGTCTCTTCGGATTTCTTTGGGGAGCTTCTTGGAGCCCTCTTGGGGCATCTTGGGGATCTCTTGGCAGTCCCCAGAGCCTCTTGAGGCGTCTTGGGTGCTTCTGAAGGGCATCTTGGAACCTCTTGGGGGTCTCTCGGGAGCCTCTTCGGGGCATTTTAGGGACATCGTGGGGGCCTCTTGGGGCCTCTTGGGGCCTCCCGGGCACCTCTTAGGGCCGTATTGGGCCACCCCTGGGAGCCTCGGGGGCCATCTTGGGACCATGGAAGAGATCGATCTAAGGAGGGTGGCTCCTTACTGAGGGCCTCCCCCGAGGCCAAATGCAGCCGAAACCTTAGTAAATCAATTGCCCCCAGGAGGCCAAAATACGGCCAAAACCTGCGTCAAGTCAATGATTTTGTCTTCCTCCTCGCCCGCGCCATCTTGGACGCTCCAGCGTCTCGCGAAACGCCCCTTCAAAACCCTGGGGGACGGGGGGGGGGGAGGGATCAACCCCTCCCCGAAGGAGAGGAAGGGGGTTGGAAGAAGACACGCTCCGAACCGCTCGCGCCCAAAAGGGCTGGTGGCCAGTACGGAATCGAGGGCTGCGGGAGCCGTGGACTTATGCTAAGTCGGGCCTGTCCCTCTACAAGAGGAGCATTCCAAGAACATGCAAAAAATAGTCAGGGGACGAGTTGTTCGCTATGTTTGGCTATGTTTGATCGTTGTTTGACTATGCTTTAGTTTTCCCCCGGGATCCGCCTGTAGGAGGACACGCCCGACCTCGGACTTGTGAAAGACATGCTGCGGGAGGCGCGCATGGGGCGCGGAGGTGTGCTCGACCCTCGCGGCCTTGGTGCTGCGCAGACCCCTCCTCTCCACCAGGGAGAGCGCGAGGGCCCCAGGAGGTGACGGCGCGTCGAGCCCCACGCGGTGCGAAGCACGAAGCAGCGTGGCCGAGGTGATGGTCAGGCGATCGCAAAGTTATCGTTTTTGTTATGGATTGTTTTGCCGATCGGCGCAGGCCGTCGCACCCCCTTCCCCCCATCCACCCATGGAGTAGATCTTGGCTGTTTTTTGGCGCCTGTTTCGAGCGGGTGGAGTCTCCCCCATCGGCCGCACTGTTTGCAAACAGTCGCACGAAGCAGAGGTCTGGAGCCAGACTCCCCCTCCCCCCCCTTGCCGCCCAATGTCGGAACGCCGGATAAAAAAAAACGCTCTCAAACATGGATCTAGGGGACGTGGCTCAGCGACTCGTCCCGCTTCCGTGGGAAGTCGCGGCTTTCCGCCGCCGAGCGAGGCGGCGCCGGCCGCATTTTGGGGAGGGCGCCTCCCCCGATACATGGATTTGGCGCCCGCGCGCCAAGTCCACGGATCGCTAATCCATGCTTGGGCGCCCCCGAGATGGGGGTCGAGGCTCCCGGGGCCACCGTCGTGGAAGACGGGGGCCCGCGTCGTGAAAGAGCAACCGCCGGTCAGAGGCCTGGGGCGCATCCCCTCAAGAGCGTGTTTCTATAGCGTTTGGGGCGTAATGGGCATTACAGCCCCCTCCCCCCCCGATAACGTAACGCCCCTCCCCCCCCCAGTGCGCTCCGGGCAATGCCGCCGTGCGCACGGCGGGGGGGAGGCGTTACATTATACCCCCCCCCTGCCCCCCCCCCTCGATAATGCCCATTTATCGCCGAAGATAAAGAAACGCGCTCTCCAAGTCGGGCATGTCCGTCTATAGTGAGAAGATAGTCTGGGACGATTTTCCGTGTGTGTGTGTGTGTGTTGTTATCATTGTGGTTGTTTGTTGTTCGCTTATTGTTTTTTGTTTCTTCCAAAATCCGCCTGTAGGGGGAGATGCCCGACCTAAATTTCCCACCGTTGGCCCCCACACCGCTCCCGCACTGGGCTTTTGCGGGTCTTTTCTGGCCCAGGCGTCGCGACGGGGTGGTTTTTAGAGGCCCCGATTCGAGCCATCGGATCGTACTTGCGCTCTCCCTGAGGCAAGTATGCCCCAGTTCTGGCAAGTGTGCCGCACTTGCGGCATCCAATACGCACGCGAGGACTGCGGTAGCTAGGAGCGGGCCTCTAAGGGTAATGGGACAATCGACCCAAGCTTTCTACATGGTTCTTTGGGGGATCACGGCGTGGGACCTGCTATTGACCCCATCCTGGTTTTTGGAACACTGTTGTTACGCGCAGGCACCGGAGAACGAAAGTGGCCCCCGAGGACGAAGCCGCCCAAAGACGCCCGTCGTGTGTTGTTTCTTTCCGCGACGGCTTCGTCGTCGCCGCCCGCGCAGGCTCCGCGCCGTCGCCAGCGTTGTCGACGCCGCTGACGCCGTCGTTGCCGCCGTCGCCGGCGGTCGCCGCCGTCGCCGTCGTCGAAGTTGCAGCCGCCGCCGTCGCCGCCGGGCCCGAAGCCTTGCAACATCGGCCTCCGACCTCCTCCCACGGCCCATCCTGACCCCTTCTCCGACGCGGGTGCAGCCGTGGCGACGAGACTCTTCCTGGAGGCCCCCACAGACAAAAAAACGCCGGGGAAGG
>CAUYUJ010017691.1:25000-50000 GCA_963575745.1 Prorocentrum cordatum | reverse complement strand
GTGGCCAGCCCTTGGTGCCCGTCGCGAGACAGGACTCCTGCCCGCACTATGGGACGGCGGGCTCGTGTTCAGTCGGGCATGCTCCTCCACAGGAGGAATATACAAAATGAGTCAAACAATAGTATGGGGACGATGTTTCTAGCATTTTTGACAATGTGGGGGTATTGTTTGAACATATCTTTGTCATCCAAAATCCTCCAGTAGGATGTCAGGCCCGACTTCAGGGTCGTGCCTCGGAGTGTGGCTCGGGTACGAGAAGCGACCGCCGTCCTCATCCTCTGGCCGGTGCTCGTCGGCTGGCTTGCTGCAGTGCGGTCGAGTCCTCTCACCGAGCGCTTTCCACTACTCGCAAAGCGCCTACTCCAAATTCCGTATTAATCGAACCCCCCTAAAAAGCCGGACCCCCTTCCAAATGCGACCTAATATTCCGGACCCCCCTCTTCGACGGGGCGCCTTAATAATTGGACCCCCTAAGCTCCAATCCAAAGAAAGCGCCCCAAGCTCCAATCCAAAGAAAGCGCCCTAATAAACTGGACCCACCCAGTTACAAAAAGGCGCCTCAAAAACCGAACCCGGGGGACGATTGATGAGGGATTTGGAGTTCGCAAATTGCCTATTCGCAAACGTCCGAAAACACATGTCTGCCTCGATGCAATGTATCGCAAATGCCCCATGGCGGATCCAGGCCATCTGCGAGCAGGTATTTCCTGCGAGTCGTGGAACGCGCCTGTCTATCCGCGGCCGGCGATCGTGCCGTGGGGGTGGCTGGGTTTGGACCAGTCTCAAGAACAGCGTGACGGGGGGGTGGGCTCAGGGGGGATACATCGACCCCCGATCGCCCACTCCTCGCCGACAGGGGTAAGGCGGGCATGTCCCTCTACAGAAGGAGAATCCAAAAATAGTCAAAAATAGTCTGGGGACCATTGCTCGACTATTCACCATTTTTGAATATTGTTGGGGTATCTGTTTTTGTTTTTCGTCCACCCCCCCCCCCTGTAGGAGGACATGCCCGACCTGCCGACAGGGCCCCGATTGCCCACCCCGCCCGGAACGTGCGGTGTGCTGCGAGCGGGGGCTCAGCGCCGAGGCACCGCCGATTGTGAAGGCCCGACGGCCGGTGCCGCCGACCCTGAAAGACATCGACGACGACCAGGAGGGGGAGGAGGAGGAGAAGGAGGAGGAGGAGGAGGAGGCGGAGATGAGGAGGAGGAGGCGGAGATAAGGAGGAGGAGGGGGGAGGAGGAGGAGGAGGAGGAGGAGGAGGAGGAGGAGGAGGAGGAGGAGGAGGAAAGGAGGAGGAGGAGGAGGAGGAGGAGAGGAGGAGAGGAGGAGGAGGAGGAGGGAGGAGAAGAAAGGAGGAGGAAAAGGACTCCCCCCTGAGCGGGGGCCCAGCGCCGAGGCATCGCCGATGTCGGATCGATATGTTTCCCCCGCCGCTTCCTTGAGCTGGCCGCCCCCTGGCGTTCCTCTCCGCACCCTTCCGGGAACGGCAGCCGCCCTCTCTGTCCTCGAGGAGGAGGAGGAGGACGAGAAGCAGGAGGAGGACAACGAGGAGGAGGAGGAGGAGGAGGAGGAGCAGGAGGAGGAGGAGCAGGAGGTCTCCCGCTCCTCGCTGTGCCGCCCTCTCGTGCTTGCCGCCCGTTCTCCGCCAGACCCGCCCCTCTGCAGTTCAACACCCTGTCTGCCCGTTCCCCCCCATCAGCCTTCTCTCTCGTTCTCTTTTTTTTGTTCTCTCTCTCTCTCTCTGTCTCTCTCTCTCTCTCTCCCTCTCTCTCTCTCTCTCTCTCCCTATTATATATATATATATGTATCGTCTTCCTCTCTCTCTCTCTCTCTTTCTCTCTCTATACATATATATATATATATAAATATCGCTCTCGCATGGCTGCTATCTCTCTCGCTCTCTCTGTCAATCTCTCGCTCCCGCATGGCTGCTCGCCTAGAGGGCCTGGGACCGTCGAGCCTCGCCCGCCACGGCTACAGGGGCTCGTCGCGCGCGGAAATTTCGGCCGTGGCGCCCGGACGAGCCTCGTCCGCAGCCGTCCATCGCTCTGTCTCTCTTTCACATGCATCGGAGGTGGACGGACCTCCTGCCCCGACGCGTGAATTAGCGATTGGCCGTGTTCGGTTCGCGAGAGGGCGGCGCGGCCGCACTTTTGCGGGTCCGGGTCCGTCGCCTTCGGTCCCGGGCCGTTGTCGCTAAGGGGAGGTTTACTAAAAGGGAGGCTTGTCCACCGCCGAAAGAAGGGGGGGCGGGGAGGGGGAACGCGGAGTGGGGAGGGCGAGGAGGGAGGGAGGGAGGGAGGGAGGGAGGGAGGGAGGAGAGGGAGGAGAGGGAGGAGAGGGAGGAGGGGAGGGAGGGAGGTTTGTCCACCGCCGAATGTACAATAGAATGCTAGATAAAGAACTAGACCCCCCCCCGGCCTGGGGGCGCCCAGTCCGCAACAATCTGGGAGCACTCTCTGCTGCCCTCCCGGCTCGCTGCCTCTAGAGGCGGCCCGGAGCTCCCCAGGAGATATCCCACGAGACGCCCCGGAAGGCAGACGAAGAGCAGAGCGGTAGGAGAGGGATGGAGGAGGAGGAGGAGGAGGAGGAGGAGGAGGAGGAGGAGGAGAAAGATAGGGAGGAAGAGAGCAAGAAGGAGGAAGAGGACATGGAGGAGAGGGAAGTCCAACGAGGAAGAAAGTTCGGAGGAGGTGGCTCCTCCCTCGTCCTTCCTCGCTATCCCTCTCTCCTCCGCCCTCTTCCCCGCTCCGCCCTGCCCCCTCCTCTCGTTGCACGTATCCTTAACTCCTCCCTCCTTCCCCCGCCTCCCGTCTCCCGCGTCCTGCCCCCGCCGCCCCGCTGCCGCCTCCCAGCTTCCGAAAGAGGGGGGGGCAATTAGTTTGAAAAAGACAGGTCTTCCCACGCATCCGTCTTGTCTCAACCTCGACACCCCCATCAACAGGAGGAAACAAAGTCAGAAGAGGAAATGGTACCAATACCGCTACCCTCGCCCCGTTTGGCCGTTTTTCGGCCTCCTGGAAGACCCTCGTCGCCACCGCTGGAGTCGCCTTGAAATTCTGGTCAGACCGCACCCCAGGAGAGGTCTGGGGAGTAGCGGTATCGGTACCCTTGGTCCCCCCAAAGAGGGCAGCAAAACAGCAGACGCACGAGATTTGCCCAGATTATGGTGGAGGCGACGACAAACCGCCCAGCAGGAGAAAAACACACAAAACGGAACACCACGTTTGTCATTGCAGCGTGCTCTGCCGACACATCGTCTAGGACCCGAGCGCGCGCGATGGTTCTAGCATTTCTATTTCACATGATTTACGACTGCATACTCAACAATACAAATATGTACATATACATCTACATATAACGGCGCACCGGGTCCGGGGGCCCAGGGCCGGGACCCCGACCACAAATGTGAGCCCCGGGGGGCCCGGGGCCGGGACCCCGACCACAAATGTGAGCCCCGGGGGGCCCGGAGGCTCGTCGGGGCTTGCCGGAGGCCTCCCCAGTCAGACAAGACGGCCCAAGAAGCGCCCAAGACGGCCCAAGAAACTTCCAAGAGGCCTCCAAGAGGGCTCCAAGATGCTGAAGATGGCCTCCAGACGTCCAAGGACGCCCCCAAGACGCCCCAAGAAGCCTCCAACATGCGTCCCAAGAGGGCCCCTAGACGCAAACATTGGCCCATTCCCTTCGTAAAACGTACATGTTTCACAAAGTTGCTTTTTGGGCTTTCCGACGTTACAGGACGGCCCACGAGGCGCCCAAGACCGCCCCAAGACGGCCCAAGAAGCTTCCAAGAGGGCCCAAGGACAGCCCAAGAGGGCCCCAAGACGGCCCAAGAGGCGCCCAAGATGGCCCAAGAGGGCCCCAAGACGGACCCAAGAGGGGGCCCAGAGGGGGACCACGAACCGCAAGCTCGAGCCTTCCGCCCCAAGAGGCCGCCAGGAGGCCCCAAGGAGGCCCCTCAAGAGGCCCCAGGAGACCCCCAAGAGGCCCAAAGGAGGCCCCGAGAAGCCCCAAATCGGCCCCCAAAATGCTTCGAACCTGCTTCCAGGAGGCCCCCGACAGGTTCAGAGGCTCCCGAGAAGCTACGTCAAACTCCCAGCGAGAATGATCCTAGCTAGAACCTAAGCGCGCGCGAAGCGCGCGCGTGGTTCTAGTATATATGTATATAAATGTATGTATACGTGTGCGTCTCATGTCTGCCATGTTCCGCCTGCCTCCCGCCCCCCGCCACCCGCTTCAGGGCGAAAGCAAGAGCAAAAAGGGCACCTCCAACGACCCGGCGCTGGGGACAGGGAAAGCCGACGGGGGACGAGGACGGCGGCGACGACGGGGGAGACGTCGCCCAGGGCGTGGCCCCGCTCGGCCCCTCAGAGTTGCCGCCAGGTTTGTTGTCCGCCATGTGTGTTGTGCGCACGAGCGTAGCGCGCTGCACGCGCGGTACGTGCGCGTGCCCGCCTCGGGTGTCTCTACTTGCCCACGATCGCTCGTAGCGCAGCCATCCGCTCGCTACGCCGCCTGTCACTTGGCTACTCCGTGTGGCCCTTTCTCGCAATCGCTGTGGTGACGTCCCTCGGCCGCCAGAGGCACATAAGTGGGCGGCTACTGGAAGATCGTGCGAGCACTGGGTGTACAGTGGAGGCCCATGCCAAGAAGCACCCTGCTTGCCTCCATGGTGCCCTGGGTTTCGACGATTTTGCTGTGGAAGGCGTGACGTTCCCATACCAAAAATCAGTGGACGTCCTGAGGTCTCAGGGTTGGGTTTCTTGTGGGAGGCTTCTTGTGGTCGGGATTCCACTGTATTTGCCGTTGTGCCTGAGTTCGACCAGCACCCTGGCCAGCTGGTTGGCGTGCCACTTCTGCGGGGCCCGCCCCCCGGGCATTGGGGGCCGCCAGAAGCGCGGCGACGACGAGAGGGGAGGGGGGTGCCACGGGTGGGGGCCAGGATGTCTGCCCAGATGTCCTGCGCCCCTGCTTCTTGTCTCGATACGGCCCTTGGCCCCCGCTGGGCCGTGCGCGTGCGCTGCTGGCCGTGCTCTGCGAGACCCCTTGTTGGACGCCCCCCTCCTGGACGCCCCCGCGTGGACCGCCCCCCCCGTGGGCACCCACCCGAAAGGCTACTCCAAATCCCTTATCAATCGTCCCCCGGGTCCGGTTTTTGAAGGCGCCTTTTTGTAATTGGGGGGTCCGGTTTATTAGGGCGCTTTATTTGGATTGGAGCTTCGGGGGTTCGGTTTATTAAGGTGCCTCGTCGAAGAGGGGGGTCTGGAGTATTAGGTCGCATTTGGAGGGGGGGTCCGGTTTTTTGGGGGTGGTCATTTAATTAGCTTGGCGAAGGCCCCAACCATATGCAGTTGTGAATACCGCAATCCTAGACGCTTCGCTTATCCCCACCAGCCCATCCCGAAACGATGTCCAGGCGAGTTGAGGTGATCAGGGAAGTGCGGCAGCAAAGAGGAGGACGGCCGAACCGTGCAAAGGAGTGAGGAGGAGAAGGAGGAGGTGGATGGATGGATGGATGAGGGAGTGGGAAGACGGAGGATGAATAGGATGAGGAGGAGGCGGAGGAGGAGGAGGAGGAGGAAGAGGAGGAAGAGAAGAGAAGGAGTAGGAGCAGGAAGGAGGAACAGGAGGAGGAGGAGGAGGAGCAAGCACAAGGGCCAGAGGTCTCTTGGATGCCTCTAGGAGCCTCTTGGAGTATCTCTTGGGCGATTCTTGGGGGCCTCTTGGGACGTCTTGGCGGTCTCTTGGCGATCCTGGGGGGCTCTTCGGGGTCTTGGGTGCCTCGGGGGGGGGGCCTCTTGGGGCCTCTGAGGGTCTTCTTGGGGGCCTTCTGGGGGCCTCTTGGGGGCCTCTTGGGGCCATCTTGGGGCCATCTTGGGACCTCTTGGGGCCTCCTGGGCGCTTCTTTGTGCCATCTTGGAGGAGATCTATCAAAGAAGAGCTGAGCTCTAATTAGCGCTGCCCCCCCAGGAGGCCAAAATGGGGCCAAAACCCTGCTAAAATCAATGATTTTGGCTTCCTCGCCGAGGCTGTTTTGGACGCTCTGACCGCTCCCCGCCCCTCCTGTCCAGGTCAGCGGGGAGGGGGTAGGGGGAGGGGTAAACCCCTCCCCGAAGGGGAAGAGGGAGGGGTGGAAGAGGAAACGCCCTAAACCACCGACGCCCAGAGGGCTGGTGGGATTGTGCTGTGTGGTGGCGGACGCATGCGGGCGGTGCCATTGGGACCTTCGGTGGAGCTCCCTGTGGGGCCACGAAACGCTGTACTGGGTGGGTGAAACGCAGGGAGCAAGGGCTGTGCTGGGTGGTGGCGGACGCATGCGGGCGGTGCCACTGGGACCTTCGGTGGAGCTCCTTTCTGGGGCCACGAAACATTGTAATGGGTGGGCGAAACGCAAAGAGCAAGGGCTGTGCTGGGTGGTGGCGGACGCATGCGGGCGGTGCCACTGGGACCTTCGGTGGAGCTCCTTATGGGGCCACGAAACGTTGTATTGGGTGGGTGGAAAGCAGGGAGCAAGGGCTGTGCTGGGTGGTGGCGGACGCATGCGGGCGGTGCCACTGGGACCTTCCGTGGAGCTCCTTATGGGGCCACGAAACGCTGTAGTGGGGAGGTAAACGCAGGGAGCAAGGGCTGTGCTGGGTGGTGGCGGACGCATGCGGGCGGTGCCACTGGGACCTTCGGTGGAGCTCCTTATGGGGCCACGAAACGTTGTATTGGGTGGGTGGAAAGCAGGGAGCAAGGGCTGTGCTGGGTGGTGGCGGACGCATGCGGGCGGTGCCACTGGGACCTTCGGTGGAGCTCCTTATGGGGCCACGAAACGTTGTATTGGGTGGGTGGAAAGCAGGGAGCAAGGGCTGTGCTGGGTGGTGGCGGACGCATGCGGGCGGTGCCACTGGGACCTTCCGTGGAGCTCCTTATGGGGCCACGAAACGCTGTAGTGGGGAGGTAAAACGCAGGGAGCAAGGGCTGTGCTGGGTGGTGGCGGACGCATGCGGGCGGTGCCACTGGGACCTTCGGTGGAGCGCCCCTTATGGGGCCACGAAACGCTGCTCTGGGTGAGTGAAACGCAGGGAGCAAGGGCATTGCTGGGCGGTGGCGGACGCATGCGGGCGGTCCCACTGGGGGCTTCGGTGGAGCTCCCTATGGGGCCACGAAGCGCTGTGCTGGGTTGGTGAAACGCATGGACAAGGGAGGAGGGAGGAGGAGGGGGAAGAGGAGGAGAAGAGGAGAGGAACGCGGGGACCGTCTCTTCAAAACGACGACCCAACACCACAGGATGGTTGGGAATAAGGGATTTGGAATCGGGGCCAGCGAGTGCATGGAGGGAGGGCCCCTGGCGGACCGAGTCCAGGGTGCGCCTGCCGCGGCCGAGGTGCACGCGCCGGCCAACGCGAGCAAGGACGAGGGTCCCTCGGCCGCCGAGGTGAAGAGGCGGGCCGCCCCGCGCCAAGGAGGACCAGCAGCAGCAGCACGAGTCGGCTCTGGGCAAGTCGACTCCACGTAAGAGTGACCCTTCGCTGGAGTGACCTTTGGTGCGGGCCCTCTGGGGTCCCCCGATCGCCGAACGCGATGCGGTGGTAGCGTCTTGCGCGCTTGTGTGTGGCCCTCCCGCGACCCCCACAGAGCCGCGCACCAAAGGTCACTCTTGCCCAGGGTCACCCTTGCGTGTAGTCGAGCAAGTCTTGCTTCCGCCCCGGTCCCGGCATGCCCGAGGAGGGCCATCAACGTCCAAGAGCTTCCCTCACCGAGCGCGATCCACCACTCGCAAAGTGCCTACTCGCAAACGTCCGAAAAAAACACCTGTCTGCTTTGATGCAATTTATCGTAGATCACCCGCGGGGGATCCAGGCCATTTGCGAGTAGTTACTTTGCGAGTAGTGGAACGCGCTCGTCGATTCCCAGGGCCGTCCGAGAGCAGTGCCCCCCCGATGCTCCAGGGTCGAGGTTCGAGGGCGCGGGTCAACGGAATCGCGGTGTCAGCTTGTGGGTGACGGGAAGATTGGCGTGGACGGCTTTCCAGGGCCAGTCCACTCGGACGGAGCGTACGGTTGCCCTCCCTCCTCCTCCGCCTCCTCCTCCTCCTCGTCCCCCTCCTCCTCCTCTTCCCCCTCCTCTTCCTCCGCCTCCTTCTCCTCCTCCTCCTCCTTTTCCTCCTCCTCCTCGACCCCCTCCTCCTCCTCCTCCTCCTCCTCCTCCTCTTCCTCCTCCTCCTCCTTTTCCCTCTCCTCACTCCCTCTTCCTGGCCTTCCATTAGTCCGGTCTGGGCAAATGGTAGTTGTAGTTATACGCGGGCCTGCGCCAGGCACTCCTGCTGCGCGGGCTCCTGTTTCTCAGCGAGCTTCTAGCACTCGCCGGTTGGAGTTGCCTCTGATGCTCTTATAGTATTGTTCAGCGTGTTGATTTATTTATGTTTCCCCGGCTCCTATTCCCTGCCTCCGCCTCCGCCAGTTGTGGTGTATCGCCGAGCGCGTTCCACTAGTCGCAAAGTGCCTACTCGCAACCGTCCAAAAAACGCGTTCGCCTCGATGTAATATATTGAAAATCCTCCACGGCGGATCCAGGCCATTTGCGAGTAGTGAATTTGCGAGTAGCGGAACGCGCTTCGTATCGTTGGCCACCTAGGCCAGGTGAGATGCATTGGCTCCAGAATCCATGCTTGTCGCATGCTTGTACACGCTTGCTCAGGCCTCCTTCGGTCCCGATGGTTGTGCCTTCGTTTCCTCCCTCCTCTCCCCCCTCTGCCCTATCCTCCTTCATGGTACGTGCGATGAATAGCGATGGCCGTTTGTGCCCTGCGGTAGGGCTCATAACACAATGTGCGTTGACAACCTCGGCCCGATATGCTTTGAGGGCAGGTTTGTATCAGTGGCCAGCTGGTTTCCTCTTGCCTCTTTCCTCGTCCTTTACTTCCTCCTCCTCCTCCTCCTCCTCCTCCTCCTCCTCCTCCGTCCTCCCTCCTCCTCCTCCTCCTCCTCCTCCTCCTCCTCCTCCTTCTCCTCCTCCTCCTCCTCCGTCCTCCCTCCTCCCGCTGATTTTGGCCAGTGCCGTGTGGACGCCCGCGCGTCACAGGAGTAGTTGATGGGTGCGCCGTCGCGGCCGCATTTCGGTCACGCTCGCAGGACGGGCCCCGCGGCAGAGTTCGGCCGGACACAGTAGCTTGCACCGGGCCCTATCTCCTGCCATCCTCCGCTCCTCCCTCCCCTCTCGCCTCTCCCTCCTCCCTCCCCCCTCTCCTCCCCCCTGTCCTCCCCCTCCCTCCTCCTCTCGTCCCTCCTCCCCTCGTCTCCTCCCCCCCCTCCCTGTCCATCCTCCCCTCCTCCCCCTCCCTCCCCTCCCTTCTCTCTCCCACCGGCGCGTGCTCAGCGCGTGCGAGAGCAGGGCCAGCACGTGCAGCCCGCGCAGCAAGTCTTCGAGACTGCGCCGGCGCCGGCCAGCCGAGTCCTCAGAGGATATTGCCGGGTCTGTTTCGGACGTGGCCACGACGAGGCCTTGTCTCGAGCAGTGGCAAAGCGTGCTGGCATGCCCATTTAACTGACCAAATTACCCCAGTGCGACCCTACCTAGAAGTTGGAGCCCCTAGGAAAGCAGCATTAGTTGCGATGCTATGCTATGTCATGCTATGCTGCGCTATGCTACGCCATGATATGATATGATGTGTTATGCTGCGCTATGCGATGCCATGCTATGCTAAGATGTGCTATGTCATGCTGCGCTGTGCTATGCTAAACGATGTTGTGATATGATGTGCGATGCTAAGCTGCGCTATGCTATGCTGTGCGATGCTATGATAGTATATGATATACGGCGCTATGCTATGCTATGCTATGATACGATTGGCTATGTTATGATATGCTAGGTTATGTTAATGCAGCGCGGCGCTATGATAAGCTAAGCTAAGCGAAGCTAAGCTAGCCTTCTAGGCAGAGCCTAGGTAGGGAATTACACCCATGCTATGCCATGCTGCGCTATGCTACGCTATGATATGCGCTGCGATGCTAAAGCTCAGCGAAGCTAAGATGAATGTAAGCTAAGCTAAGATAAACATGAGCTACGACGAAGCTAAGCTAAGCTAAGATGAAATAAGCTAAACTAAGATGATAAGCGACGCTAAGCTAAGGGAGCGTAACTGGGAGAACCGCGGGGCGGATACTGGGGGAACCGCCCGGGGCGGTGTGCACTGCCCAGTCCCTTTAAGAAAGAGAGTAAGAACCCTTTTAGGCAGAGCCGAGGTAGGGAACAATGTTCTAAGAACCGCTTGCGGTTTTCACGAAATGTTCTCAGAGCATTTCTGGCCGAGACTGTCTTGCTTGAGCACATCGGGCTTATGTTCTAAGAACATCGTTTTCGTAATAAGAACATGTTTGGGTTCTAAGAACATATCGTGGTAGGCCAAGAAAAGTATCGGGACGGTCGGGGCCTCTTGGGCCTTTGGGGGGGTATCTCACGGGCCTCCTGCGCCGTTTCGGGCGCTTCAACAGCTGAGAAGGCGAGCGTGAGAGTATCACAGAAGGGTTATCTGAACAGTGCGTTTGGCTTCTATGGCCAGCTCCAAGGGGGCCCCGAAGGCGTTCCAAGGGTCTTCCAAGACAGTCCCAGGACGCTTCCTGCGCCAATCGTGGACATATGAGACACGTGCACCCCCGACCACGCTCCCAAGACCGACGCCCCTGGGGCGCCCAGAAGCGCGCGAGAGCACCTGGAACACGGGGCCCAGGCCCCTGGCCCCTGTTTACGCAAAGTGCTGACGACAATACCAAGCACAGAACTCGAAGGGACCTCAAGCAGGCCCCTGCTATAAGAATGCTCGTGCGCGCCTGGAGCCGCATGGCGGCGCCACCCTCGCGGCGCACCTGCGGCGTGTTGCTCATCAGCGACACCCTCCATGAATATCCCCGCGCGCTTCAGAATCAGGACAGCGACGCTGAGGACGAAGGCGGCAGCGACAACGATGACGTTGACGACGATGACGTTGACAACGATGATGTTGACGACGGCCGCGACGCTGACCACGACTTTGGCGAAGACGGCGGCAGCGAGATCTTGACGTTGTTGTTGACGTCGGCGACAACGACGGTGATGACGACGATGACGGCGACAACGACGGTGACGACGACAACGACGCGGACGACGGCGGCGACCACGCCGACGCCGACGCCGACGCCGCCGCCGCCGACGACGACGACGACGGCGATGATGTCGACGGCCGGGACGAGGACGACGCTGACGTCGGTAAGGGCGGCAACGCGCCGCAGCACATCCCCCCCGGACCAGGCGCACCGCTGCGGCCAAGACGCGCCGCGAGCACGCCGAGCTGGTCAGCGGCGAGGCGCGAAGGGTTCGCCGCCGCCGTCGTCTTCGTCGCCGTCCGGTCCTTCGAGGAACTAGACTGGTCGTTCGTCTCGCTTCGTCGTCGTTCATCGGTCGTTCGATCATCGAGAACCAAAGAGCCCTGTAACCTTAATAAATCTGGGCGGTTTGGCTTGATACATCTGCAGGAAAGACCCCCTATCCTTAATGTCCCTGGCCCTCCTAAATTAGGTCCCTCCCAAAGGGTTAGGGGTACTTCTGTTGCCTATCATTCGACGGTCGACGACGTCATCGTCGTTTTTCGTTTCTCGTCGTTCGTCGTCGTGGGTCGGTGGCCGCTCGTTTGGCCTCCGGAGAGGCTCCTCGCGGCCACGGTTCGATGCGCTTGGACATCATGGTCGGAGCGCGCCCCGGGACAGGTGCGGAGGCGTACGTCGTCGTCGTCGTCGTCTTCGTCGTTGTCTCGGGCCTCCAGGGGCGCCCTCGTCGCCGCGGCCCGATGCGGCTCAAGAAACTGGTCGGTCGATAGTGCCCGCGAGAGGTCCGCCAGTCGGTCCCGAGCGAAAGTCCCAGGTCTTCATCGTCGTCGTCGCCGATCTCCTCGTCGGCGCTGGGGAGGAGAGGGCGGTTGACACTGTGAGCTGCTGTTGGCCGGCGCTCAAGATGGGCCTCCAGTGGTCGGCGCACATTCGAGTTGGGGGGGCATTTGCAGGTCTTGGCGATCGCAAAATGTTGTCGATGCTCGACGTCGTTCCAGAATCGTCTCTGGATGGACCGCAGACGGGCAAAAACGGCGACGTGGGCAACGGCGACGCAGGTTTTGGCATCGCGGGAACGCGCGGCTCGCGCTTTCTTGCTATTTTCGCGGTGTCGCCCTCGATCGATCCCCGTTCGCTCACGGGACATACAGTCGACCCGCGTAGTAAGGATAGGCATCCTTCTCAAGGGTCTTCTTGCATCCTTGCCGCCTGGGTCCATCCCTGGACACTTTCGTTGGCCGCGCCTCGCTCGAAACGCTTCGAAATGGGCATCTAAAGCCCCTGCATCCTTATCGCGCATCCTTACTATCCGGGTTGACCGTATCGGAAAAAGTGTGGCTCGTGATTGTTCCTGCAGCTCGGTTCCCAACCTCACCGTGGAGCAACCTCGCAATTGGCCCGGCCTTGGCCTGGTCGTCGATCTCATCCCTTCCAGGCCTCGTGGCCCCCCGCGGCCCGTCTGCCGAGCCGTGTGCCCAGGAGGAGGACGGGGAGGAGGAGAAGGGAGGAGGACGCGGGAGGAGGGAGGAGGAGGAGGAGGAGGAGGAGGAGGAGGAGGAGGAGGAGGAGGAGGAGGAGGAGGAGGAGGGAGGAGGAGAGGAGGGGAGGAGAGAGGAGGAGGAGGAGGAGCACGAGAGACCAGGAGGACGAGGAGCAGGAGAAGGAGGAGTAGGAGGAGGAGGGGTGGAGGAGGAGAGGAGTCAGAGGAGGAGGAGGAGAGGAGGAGGAGGAGAGACGAGGACGAGGACGAGAGAGGAGGGAGCAGAGGGAGGGAGGAGGAGGAGGAGGGAGGAGGAGGGGGGAGGAGGAGGAGGAGGAGGAGGAGGAGGAGGAGGAGGAGGAAGGAGGAGGAGACGACGGACGACGAGGAGGAGGTGGAGGAGGAGGACGAGGGGAGGAGTATGAGGAGGAGGGAGGTGGAGGAGGAGGACGAGGGAGGTGGAGGAGGAGGAGGAGTCAGGAGGGGGAGGAGGAGGAGGAGGAGGAAGACGAGGAGGATTAGGAGGAGGAGGGAGGTGGAGGAGGAGGAGGACGAGGGTGGAGGAGGAGGAGAAGAAGGAGGAGGAGGAGGAGGAGGAGGAGGAGGGAGGAGGAGGAGGAGTCAGGAGGAGGAGTCAGGAGGAGGAGTAGGAGGAGGAGGAGGCGGAGGAGGAGGAGGCCCCGAGCGCGCCGCGGGGGGTGGGGGGGGCGCGGCGGCGGGCCTCCCCTCGGCGGCGGCCTCGGCGCGCGCGCGCGGCGGCGGGCCGCTCGCGTACTGAGGAGGCGCCCGCGGCAGCCGCTCGAGCGGACGTCCCGTGGGGCGAGGGGCCGGGCTCGGGGATGGTTGTCGGGAGCTCCGCGGCGAGGCGGGGGGGAGGGATCAGGGAAGGTCTGGGGACGGCGAAAGGGCCGAAGAGGAGGAGGGCCGAGGAGGAGGAGGGCCCAGGAGGAGGACCGAGGAGGAGGACCGAGGAGGAGGGCCGAGGAGGAGGACCGAGGATAAGGACCGAGGAGGACCTGGGAGGGCCCAGGAGGTGGACCAAGGGGGGTCAGGGAGGAGGACCGAGGAGGAGGAGGACGAAGAAGGGCGACCTGACCTGAGTGTCCTGGTGTGTCCTGGTGCGCCCTGGTCGCCCCGGCGGGGCCCGCGGGGTGAGGGCCTGGCCAGGACAGCGCGGCAGGGGCTGGAGGACTCGCTTTGAGTCGGGCATGTCCTTCTAAAGGATGAGTACTCAAGAGCAGGAAAAGCAATAGTCTGGTGACGATGGTTCGTGCTTGTTTGATTAGTCTTGCGCATTGCTGGCAATATGGCATTGCTCTCTTCCGAAATCCGCCAGTAGGAGGACATGCCCGACCTAAGACTTGCTTCATGGACGCTGTCCGTCCTGCGGGTGGGAGGGGAGACATGGCCCAGACGTCTGGACGCCGTTGGAGAGCCAGCGCCGTCGGCGTTTGTCAAGCAGTGGCGAAGCTTCCTGGCTTGCCTATAGGCCCACCAAAGAATGTTCTAAGAACCCTTGTGTGGTCTGCACGGGATGTTCTTAGAGCGCCTCTGGCTGAGACCGACTTGTTTGAGCACATCGACCTCATGTTCCAAGAACGTTGCGTTTGTTCTTAGAACGTTTTGGGGTTCCGAGACAAGTCCGTGGCAGGCCTGCAGGAGTGCCCGGACGGTCGGCCCCTGCTCCATGGACGCCGTTGGAGAGCCAGCGCCGCCGGCGCCTGCCGGCTCCACCTCGGCCACCAGCCACCAAAGGGGGGGGGCCTCGAAGCACAGCGTTGGGGGGCCAGGAAGCACGGCGTTGGGTAGAGATTCGAGGGCGAACGCGCTCCCCCCAAGGCCCCCGGGCTCCCCAGCAGAGGGAGCGGGCGCTCGAGGGGAGTCCCCCTCGGGGCCTGATCGGACGCACCGCTCGCGAGGGCGAGCGCCCCCCCGTGGTACAGTCCCGAGTTAGGCTTCAGTCGGGCGTATCCCTCTACAGGGGGAATATTCAAGAATAGTAAAAAATAGTCTGGGGACGATTTTCTGACGATTTTTGAATATTTTGGGGGGTATTTTTGAGTATTTTCATGTTTCGCCCAATGTCCTATGTCCAGTCGAAGACGCTATAGCCACGAAGTGCATGTCGATGGGATGCCGGCTGTATTCTTCTATGCTGAGAACAGATGTCGTCAGTGTTGTTGGTGCGACCCTCAGACAATCCACAAGTTGCACCGTCCCTGTTACTGACACCATCGGATCACTGCATGCATACCAATAAGCTTATTACGACAAAGTTCCTGCTGTAGCACCCAACCCAGTACCGACACAGCCGTAGCTTGAGCGCACCGCGGCTCCACTGATATGCGTAGGCCCTTGATGTTGGCGGCAACCCTAGCTGATGAGCTCGATCGATAGAATTCAGTGCTGCTCCGACTACTTACCCCATCCCATCTGTGTGCATGTGTTGTCGATTGGCGACGGCTGGAGCCCGCCCACCCATGTTCGTTAATCCGTTGGCATTCCCTGTCCTTAGTTCTTTCTCCTCCGTCTGTGTTTGATTGGCGCAGCCCGTAATTCGTATTTGGCGGGCACATTAACCGAAAATGGTTGAAGTGGTTCGCTTGGTCGTTTATGTTGCGGTCGGCGAGGATATGACTTGCTCTTCGCGTATTCCCACCGGCTCACCCAGAAACGATGCCCAGGCGAGTTGTTTTGGCCAGGGCAGTGCAGCAGCATGCGTTCAATTTTGGATCGTCCAAAGCGTCACGGATCTTTCGAAGGAGGAGAATGAGGGAGGAGTTAGAGAGAGGAGGAGGAGGCAGGACAAAGATGGGCAAGAGGCGAAAGAGAAGGAGTAGGGCGAGCACAAGGATAACGAAATTGATGGAACATGTCCCCCCTTCAATATCAGGCGAACCTTTAGGTGGGAGGAAGACTAAGAAAAAAGGGGGCAGGAGAAAGAGAAGGAGGAACGGGAGGAGGGGGGAGGGGGAGGAGGAGGAGGAGGAGGAGGAGGAGGAGGAGGAGGAGGAGGAGGAGGAGGAGATGAAGGAGGAGGAGGAGGAGGAGGAGGAGGAGGAGGAAGTGGGGGAAAAACAGTGACGCCGATGGCAAGAGGGGTGATTTGCAGGTTCTTTGCATGGCCCGGAGCGAAAATACGGGATTCCAGAAACCACAATTCGTTTGAGGGTATTGGAAGGATTTGGGCTGAATGAGGGCCTCATTGAGAGGCTCCGTCGCAATTTGGGGCGTTATTGGGACCTAGAGGAGGCATGTTGGAGGCAAGGCTGAGCCCTCTTAGGCTACGGTGTGCCATATTGGAGGCCACATTGGGCTACACTGAAGGCAGTTTGGGCCCTCTAACGACTGGGGACACCCTTTCCAGACCGAGAGGGGGTAGGGGGAGGGGTCAGGTTCCCACAGGGGTACGCCATAAGTTGCCTAGATCACCCCCACCCGCCTTCCCACCAGACATCAAAAAGAAACACACTTCGCCATCGGATGCGCAACCATCAGGAATACATATATATATATACACACATACATACAAGTGGCACGTGTGTGCCCAGGCTCATACAAAAAACTGAAAGGGCGTTTGAAGCAGGAAGACACCATGACTGCAGGATCGGAGATGGAGAAGGGCAAGCTGGGGCGGCGCCGCCAGGGCGTGCCTAAGAGAAGGGGAAGAGGCAGGAGGTGAACGTAGAAGAATCTAAGATCGAGGTCGCACTCGAGCGCAAGTGGGGTTGCCACACCCTGCGATGTGTGTACCAGGACCCCCCAGGAAACCTCAGGAGGCCCGACTTGGACACCTGAAGAGGCTCCAGGAGGCCCTGGGATTGTGAGTGTTGTGTGTGTGTGATGTGTGCTCTGTGTTGTGTGTGTTTTCTGTGCGTTGAAGGTGTTGTGTGTATTATGTTTGTTTAGCGTGTGATATGTTGGGTGTGATGTGTGTCTCTTTGTGTGCATGTAGTTCTGAGGCCCCAGGAGGCCCTAGGAGGCCCCAGGCGGCCTCAGGAGGAGGAGGCCCCAGGAGGTTCCAGGAGACCCCCAGGAGGCTCCGAGGCGGGGTCTGGGGTACCAGAACGCACAGAAAGCCCCTGGAGGCCTCAGAAGGTTCCAGGAGGCCCCCAGGAGGCTCCGAGGCGGGGTCTGGGCTACCAGAAGGTACGTCGGGGCTCGATTTTGGGAGGATGTCTCAGGCGAAACCGCCAGTCTCTGAGAATCGGAGTCAAAATCACTGGAATTACCATGTGTTTTTTGAAGGTTTTCTGTTAGCATGTTGAAATATTCCAATGTGTTTTTGGGACCCTGACGCCACGATCTGCGTGAGGGGTGCCACCGATTTTCTGAATTTCGAGGATGTCCCTAGCGAAACTTCCACCAACATCGCGAACGCCCCGCGTACGCATTAATCGCCGCTGAGCTCTACTCCCTCGGAGAGGTGCGTATGAGAATATATATATATATATATAGATATATATATATATATATATACAAATATATATATATATATATACATATATATATATGTATATATATATACACAGACACAGATTCCAGGTACGCGAAATTCGCGGGCGGTATGCGCCAGGTGACCCAGAGGCCCAAAGCGTGCCTGGCGCGCCCGCCTGGCGCGCCAGAGGCGCCGCGTGCGCCGATGATGCCGCGCGCCCCGGCCTTGCCAGAGGCGCCACCGACGCGACGCGCGCAGAGTGCGCCAGGGCGGCGGCAGGTGCGCCGGCGCACATGGCCCAGACCTCCTCGCGTTGTGAGAAAAAAAACACGACGAGGGGTTTTCGCTATTTTTGGCCTCCGGGGGCCCTTACCGGGCCTCGGGACCGCCCAAAAATGATTCAGGATGCAAAACCGGTCCCCGGGGAAGGGGTCCAGACCTCTGGGGGTCGACGTTGTGAAAAAATCACGACGTCGGGGGTCTGGTGACATCACACATCGGGCAGCATGTCGACCCCCCTCCCCACCATCCCTGAAATAAGTGCAGGGGCTGGTGGACGGCGCGTGCACCCGCAATGACTTCGGCCTGGTGTTTGGCAGGGGTCAGGGTGCAGCGCACAGTGGAAAAAGTACGCTTACCCCACCGCCATGCAGGTGATGTGCAAAGTGTTCGCGGAGCGTCCTCTCATGATCCAGATTTGCAGCCACGTGCATTTTGCCTTGTTTCAGTTGACAGGGATGGCGGGAGGGGTTCTCATGGTTCCTGTGTGGGGGTCGGTCGAGTGGAGGAGAGGGTGTTTCTCAAGAAGGAGCAGTGCTAGACCCCTCCCCGGAGGGGAAGAAGGGGGTTGGAAGAACGTATTCATTATAAAGGCCTGGTGAGATTCGGGCGGCTGTTTGAGCCGCAATGGGTGAGGAAATGTGGGTGGCGCTTTTAGCCGTGAGGGCGAGGATATGTCGGTGGCAGTGTGTAGCCAGGGTGGGCGAGAGCATCTGGGTGGCAGTCTTGGCCGCGGTGGATCGGAATGTCTCGGCGGTCAATGTAGCCGCGGTGGATGGAACTATTTGTGTTGTGGTCTGAGCCGGGTGGGCAGTGATATTTCGGTGGCAGTCTTAGCCAGGGTCGGCGAGCATGGTCGGGTGGCAGTCTAAACAGTGGTGGCTTTAGCTACGGTGGGTGAGGATTATGTCGGTTGCGGCTTCAGCTGGGCGGGTGAGGGCATTTGAATGAAGTTGTAGCCGCGGTGGGCGGGGATATTTGGCTGACTGTTTTGGCCGCGCGGGCAAGGATAGGATGGTGCAGCTTTACCCGGTGCAGTTTTACCCATGGTGAGTGGGGACATTGGCTCACAAAGATCTTCGTTGCGGGTGAAGGCTTACTTCAACCTGTAGTAAAACTAGATGGCGATCAGGGATGCAGGGTCGTCGCCTCAATATGGGAGTTGCGCCCGTCTGCGTGTTCGTTGCCAGGCGTTGGCAGAGTCGGGGGCCAATGAGCGGGCTCTCCAATGGCCAGGTATGCTGTTATTGATATGAATTGTCGCATCTAAGTTTCGCAATGTCTCTGTGTAGCTCTCTGTCTCTCTCTCTCTCTCTGTGTCTCTCTTGCCTGCTCTCCCTCTCTATGTATATATATGTGTGTGTGTGTATTCGAATGTGTCGTTTATCATGAGTGATAGCTAGCCCCGCATTTGCGGATAGTCGTGAGGTGTGTCGTCGGCAGTTCGCGAGGCTCGAGGGCCAATGCGAAGAAGCACGCCGCAGGCGCCTGTAAGCAAACATCACAAGCCAACACCAAGAAGACGAGCCCGCTGCAGGCGCCGGCTTCTTGCCGAAAAGTTGTGGGGGGGTCGTGGGGCGAGTCGCGGGGCGAGTCTCGGGCTGGTGATTGCTCGCAGGTGGGTCGCGGGGCGGGTCGCGGGAGGGCCGCGGAAGGCGGGTCGCGGGGCGGGGTGGGTCGTTGTGCGGGGCCCGCAGCGAGATCATCAATCCACACCACGGAACCGCACGTCGGCCAAGCACCCAGGAAGAATATAAGACCGCTCGGACCCTTCGTTCTGATCCCCATACAGATATGTCTGGTTGGCAAATCGGTTGTCCAGTGGGTTGCTTTTCTGTATTCGGAGGTCGCCCGACTGTATGTTGGTTTTTTGCAGGGTCGGTTGAGCATAGCTTTTGTCGATCGGGCGGTTGACGCTGAGTTTGTCGGGCCCATTCCCTCAATATTGGTTGGTGGTGGTACATGTGAAGGCGCCCTGGCTTGCTAAAGCAAGCATGTCTACAACAAATGCCCATACACATCAACAGATATCGATTACAACTTCTGGCTCAAGCGTGTGGCACGTTGCTATTCGTAGTGCCTGCGATGCTGCGGTTGTTTGGTCGACACCCGCTTCTGATGCTTAAGCAATGTGCACGGCGACGAGGAGTCGATAGCAAGTTATTGGCTACCACGGCGGAACCCTTTTGGCCTGGTCTTCAGAGTTCTTTGGTGAGACCCGTCCACGGTGGCCCCGCTGTGCCGGTGACTGCGCTGTGGGCCGAGCAGAGCGTGCTCCTGTGGGTAATCCGGCATCTTGGCTGAGTATGTTCGAAGGAAGCTGCATCGTGCGCACTGGATCTCGAGCCAGTGGCAGCGCGGAATAAGTCAAGCATCGTTGTCTTGGGTAATGGTTCCCTTGAAGACGCGGCTCTGTTTCACAAGCACTTCCCAGTAACGCACCTGTATGTGTCTGAGGATTCTGCAGTTTTCAAAGCTCTACCGCTTCGTGATGGGTCGCTCGTCGATTTTCTAAGTCCAAACGCCATTCTTTCTGCATTGCCTACTGCTCTTAAGTCTCTCACACGGCCAGGTACTATTGCTGCAAAAATTGAGCAGCCGTTACCCGGGAAAGGGAATTTTTGGCAGATGGGCGGTCAATTCTTTTGCGGTCCTGGTGATGTTTGCCGGTTTTCGCATTTGGAGCAGACGCCAGGAAGCCATCTTAGAACCGCACGCGTCCTTCAAATCACGAGTTGGGTCTAACCTTACGTTTCGATGTGCATGATGTTGAGTGGTTTTAGCGATGTTGTCGACGTGTGACAGCACTTGGGCCATAGCATACCTGCAGTCGGTTCAGCAAACTTGATAGTTGCCTGCATTCGCTGATCAGAATCGTGTGCTTTTGTTGTGTCACGATTTTCGGCCTGTAGGTCCCCAGGATGCCCGTGCATGGAAAAATGCCTTGGCCCGACGTCGGTGATTGGCTGCACTGGTGGCACGCATTCCCCAGCAGAGGAGTAAGAAGTAATGATAACGATACGTTCTAAGATTTCCCGGATACTCCAGATTTCATCGTGTTCCGCACGGATTCCAGACACGAGGGCTTCAAGACGTTCTGTAAATCTTGGAGCGTATCCTGAGCCAATCGCATCATGGCATCAACCTCGCCCTACCTGATTAATCCACCCCCTTCATCCCCCCGCCCAGCAATTCCGCGGAGGATCTCTGGGGCGTCAGGGAGGTACGTCGCAGGCTGCACCCATCGGAAGCCGGGCAAGGGCTGCTAAACTAAAAACGACCTCCAGGAAGTTGTCTTCGTCCTTCCGGGAAGAAGCCCGTTGACTGCTTCGCGTGCCGCGCCTCATTCCGGGAAGTTGCTTCTTCTTTCCGGGAGGGCCGTTTTGGCAGCCACGGTTTTAGCAGCCTTCGCCCAGCTTTCGAACCCAGGTGCCCATCGGAGAACCACAGACAGTAACTGAATTGCCTGAGGGCCGCGCGGATCTCTCGGACCGGCCCCCGGTGCCCCCCCCGTGGCGCGAGGGGCTCGCCAGGGGCGGTGTGCCGGAGGCGCCGCCGGGCGGAATCCTCGTGGAGCTCCGACAGCTTCTGTTTGCGCAGGTGCCTGCTGGGTATTCACCAGCCTCGAACTCATCCCTATCCCTAAGATTGACACGCCAAAAGGCGATGACAATCTTAGGTCTTAGGGATGCGCCCTGAAAAACCCAGGGAATCCCTAAGATTGGCATTGTGATGAGGCGATGCCCAGCTTAGGGATAGGGATATGTTCCAGGCTGGTAAGGTATCGGCCCCTCTCCAGCGCCCCCACGGCAGTCACGCCCTCCCCCCGTGGTCTCCTCTCCCCCCTGCATCCCCCCGTCGTCTCCCGGAGTTTGCCCCAGCGCCCCCCCGGCCATCCCGGGGCACCGCTGTGCTCGTCCACCAGAAGGCCTCGCGAGACCTCCTGGATGGGCCAAACGTCTCTAAGTTCGATGTCCTCCAGGACCTCATTATTGTTATTATTACGGTGGGGGCGTTCGTTAAGGAACGTGCCCAGGAGGCTTCAGACCCTGGAGGATTCCTTATCTGATGAGGGCGGCGGTGATACACATGGCCAATCCACGATTGGCTTTCCACTGGCTTCCAAACCCTGGATTCCTTATCGAAGGTTTCCGGATCGAATGCCCCCACCTTATGCTTACCAGTACCATTGTTTGTCTTCTCCGTGATATCGATACGAGCATCCGTATTAGTGGTACAACGTTTATGATTATGCTTAACCCTGGGAAGCAATCAGTAAACCCCCCCTCCCCCCCCCCCCCCTTCATCAGAGGAAATTATAACGCTTCCGGCACCGGGGCCGGGGCGGAAGCGATATCCCCCGCAGGTCACCAGAGGTCCGCGGAGGGGAGGTCCCCGGAGGTTCCCAGGAGGCATCCAGAAAGGCCTCCACAAGCCTCTGAATGCCAGGTCCCCTTGTAGTCCAGAGCCCAGCGACAAGGCACACCTGCCCAGAGTCGCTTCCTGTGATTCTGTGCGTTTCTGTGAGATTCCTCAGAGATTCCTCTGATACTCCGATTGGCTTCTTTTGAGATTCCTTGCCGTTTCCATTGTGATTATTTTGGGGCTCCTTTGAGACTCCTCTGGTGTTCCTTTGATGTTATTCTGAGGGTCCCTTGAGGCTCCGGTCATATCCCTTTGATGCCCCATCCGGGGCCGGTGGATTATTTTATTTTTAATAAATGTGCTAACATATCGCGGGGGGGTTCGCGGAATGCGTCTGCGAAATCTCTCCGTGGACTCTCCCATAGGATCCCCTGAAAGAATCAAAATGTGATTATTTTGGGACTCCTTTGAGACTCCTCTGGTGTTCCTTTGATGTTATTCTGGGGGTCCCTCGAGGCTCCGGTCATATCCCTTTGATGCCCCATTGCTCAAGAGAGCATAACATCGACATCCGGGGCCGGTGGATTATTTTATTTGTAATAAATGTGCTAACATATCGCGGGGGGGTTCGCGGAATGCGTCTGCGAAATCTCTCCGTGGACTCTCCCATAGGATCCCCTGAAAGAATCAATTTCCCTAGTGCGGTCGCAATAGGGATTGCTTATGTCCACGCGAGCCCGCGTTTTCCAAATTCCTTAGATTCCTTTGTGGTTCGTTTGAGCTGCCGCTGAGATGCCTTTGACATTTCTGTTGGGCTCCTTTGAGATTGCTTTGAACTTCCATTGGTTCCTTCGATATCATGCGTGCGATTCCTTGTGATATTATTATGGGATTCCTTTGGGGGTTCTTTCAAGTTCCTCTGATATTCCTTCGACAATCCCTGAAGGGAGCATCACATCGACCTCCGGTGCCTGTGGATTATTTTATTTTCAATAAATGTGCTAACATATCGCGGGGGGGGTTCGCGGAATCCGTCTGCGATATCCCTCCGTGGACTCTCCCATAGGACCCCGTGAAAAAAACAATTTCCCTATTGCGGCCGCAATAGGGTTTGCTTATGTCCACGCGAGCCCGCGTTTTCCAGATTCCTTAGATTCCGTCGTGGTTCGTTTGAGCTGCCGCTGAGATCCCTTTGCGATTTCTGAGGGGTTCCTTTGAGATTACTTTGAATTTCCAATAGGGATCCTTTGAGATTCTGCGTGGGCTTCCTTCTGAGATTCCTCTGGGATTCCTTTGGGGGGTCCTTTCAAGTATAGTTGCTTGCGGTGATTTCATTGTTTGTGATGTTTGATTTACCTTTGATTTCCGATGCGCGTCAGTTTCCCAGTGTTCTAGCAAGGCGGGAATGCATTGGCAAGCGTTCGTGCGCGTTGGTTCTTCAGGCTGTCGCCTCGCGTTGCCGCCAGCTTCGGGCCCGGGGGGCAAATTAATTAAGTAATTAATTATTTATTTATTTTTTATGTGCTAACGATATCGCCGGAGGGCGCCGCCCAAAATAATTATTTATTTTATTTTCTGTGCTAGCGATATCGCCGGGGGGGTTACTGTTTGCTTGCCAGGGTTATGTGAGTGAAATGACTTGTGTTCGTGGTAGCGCCCCTTGGCTGCTGCCCATGGGCCACCACCTTGAGATTTGGAAGGTTGACCTCGCTGCCATATTCCAATGAGTTCCTCCTCCCTCCTTAATCTCCTCCTCCTCCTCTTCCTCCTTCTCCTCCTCCTCCTCCTGCTCCTCCTCCTCCTCTGATACTCCGCGCGTGCGAGGCGCCGAGGCGTCCGAGAGCGGGCCTCCACCTCCCCTTCCTCCCCTCCCTCCCCCTACCTTACGCCTCCTCCTCCTCCTTCCTGCTCTCTCTCTCCCCTTCCTCCCTCCTCCTCCCTCTCCCCTTCTCCCCCTCCCCCTCCCCTCCCCCTTCTCCCTCTTCCTCCCCCTCCCCCTCTCCCTCTCCTCCTCCTCCTCCTCCTCCTCCTCCTCCTCCTCCTTCTTCTTCTCCTCATCCTCCTCCTCTTTCTGCTCATCCTCCTCCTCCTCCTCCTCCACCTCCTCCTCCTTCTGCTCCTCCTCCTCCTGCTCCTCCTCGTCCTCCTCCTCCTCCTCCTCCTCCTCCTCCTCCTCCTCCTTTCCCCCTCCCTCCTCCCCGTCCCCGCGGCAGCGCCGTCGCGGCGAGGGGCTCGGCGACATCCTCGCCAGGGAGGAGAAGGGCGGTGCCTCAGACTGGCCCGCCAGGGGGGCGGGGAGGTCCCACGGCAGACAGCGGCGGCGACGAGAGGCGCGGCGACGAGGACCTTCCGACAATCCCAGACATGATCGCGTCGTGACAAAATCAGGACGGGAGGTTTTTTGACCGTTTTTGGCCTCCTCGCCGGGCCTCGGGACCGTCAAAAAATGATTCAGAATGAGAAGAAACCCTGGTCCTGGGGAAAGGGTCGGGACTACCAGAGACCCCGTATGGAAAAATCAAGACGTCGCATGGCTGGGACATCGATCCCCGATCCTCCGAAAGGTCGACCCCCGATCCTCCGAAAAGTCGATCTCGGACCCCCGATCCTCCAAGAGGTCGCTCCTCGATCCCCGATCGAGACTCGAAGCTCGAAGCCCTCTGTGCGCGGTTGGCCCTCTTGGGGCTTTTGGGAGGCTTCTGGCGGCCACGGCCGAGCCCGCCCCGAGACTGCCCCTGGCCAGGGCACGCCAGCGGATAGGTCCGGGGGCCGATTCATTGACGAGGGGCGGCGCCGAATGCAGTGGATTGTCGGCGGCTCGTTTTCAACATGTTGCCCTCGCCTTCGCGCCGCGCACATTCGTTCAAAAAACTCGCAGGCGCATCACGGATAGAGGGCGGGTCGTTTTGGACATGTGGTTCTCGCCTGCGCGCCGCGCACATTCGTTTTTTTGAATTTGCACGAGTTTCACAAATTGAGGGCGGCTTGTTTAAAACATGTGGTTCTCGCCTTAGCGCCGCGTGCATTCGTTTCAAAAGCTGGCAGAAGCTTCACGGACTGAGGGGGGGTCGTTTTGAAAATACGGTTCTCGCCTTAGCGCCGCGCACATTCGTTTTAAATTTTTGCACGAGGTTCACGGATTGAGGGTGGTTTGTTTTCAATATGTGGTTCTCGCTTTAGCGCCGCGCGCGTTCGTTGCAAAAATTTGCAAGAGTTTTCACGGATGAGGGCGGGTCGTTTTCAACATGTGGTTCTCGTTTGAGCGCCGCGCACATTCGTTTTTGTTTAAAAATGCAACAGTTTATTGGATGGAGTGCGGGCCGTTTTCACATTGTCGTTCTCGCCTGAGCGCCGCGCGCATTAGTTTTGAAC
>CAUYUJ010017691.1:17500-22500 GCA_963575745.1 Prorocentrum cordatum | reverse complement strand
GTGCATACATACATGTATGGCTGCATGCACACGTATACATAAGACGATATACACATGCAGCGGAGGTTGGGGTCGAGGTCGCAGTGGAACGGAGAGCGCCCCAGCGGGAAATCGGTTTCGGCTTCGTGCTTGTGCCGCGCGTGTGGGCAAGGCGAAGCTGTGCGGGCGCGCGAGAGGAATGATGCCGCCGTGGCTCAGTGCCTTAGAGCCGTTTGACCGCCCCCCCCCGCCCGCCAGGGTGTCCCGTCGGTGGCGCGGGGGTGCCCCGCCGGGCGCGCCGGTGCCTGGGGTGCCCCGTCGGTGGCGCGGGGGTGCCCCGCCAGTGGTGAGGAGTACCCCGTCGGTGGCGCGGGGTGTCCCGACCGTGGCTCTGGGTGTCCCGCCGTGGTGTCGTGATGGTGGTTCGTGAGATCAGTTGTGAGACCGATAGTCATTTCGATAGCGAGATCGATTGCGTGACCGCTCGTGATCGTGAAATCGGTCGTGAGATCGAAAGATCGATTGTGTGATCGATCACAACAGACCTTTGGCTTGGGGTGGCCCGCCGTGGCTGGGGGTGCCCCATCGTGGTGTCCTGGTGGTGTCGCGTGAGATCTCTTGTGAGGTCGACAGTGAGATCTCTTGTGAAATCGATATTGAGATTGATAGTGGGACCGATATTGACCGTAGTAATGTCCGTCGTGGTGGCGTTTATGTGGCGCGCCAGTGCTCCGATGGTGTCCAGATATTGCCCCGCTGTTGTACCGACCGTACTGGACGCCACTCGCTGTGATATCGGTCGCGATATCTGTTGAAAGGTTGATAATTAGATCGAAAGTGAGATAAATTGCGAGACGAGTAGTGGGATCGATTGTGAGATGGATTCCAAGATCGGCAATAAGATAGATGGTCAAACCTGTAGTGAGACCAGTTGATTGAAGTCAAACACGAGGTCGCTTTCATGTGGTGTGAGCTCCATCGCGGCTGTGTCGGCTTCACTACAATCACCATTATTAGTTACCACCTTGAGCGTCATCGTGCAATGTCGCCATCTCATCGCCATCACAGTCATCGCAGTTGTTGTCAGTTGATTACTCTTTCCCCCCAACTCCCCCCTTCCCGTCTTATCGCGCGAAGATTGGTCGTATAGGCATATGTTGGCACAGTCATACACACGTATACATTTGAGGCGTTCCAAAAACGGCCCTGCCTTCGCGGATCGAGGGAATCGGCATCGCTTCCTCGGCGGAAGGACTAAAAGCGGCGGCGGTTCGGCCCGCGGAAGCTGGCGACAGCAAAGACATCGCCCCGTCAAGAGATGTCGACATTTTGGGGTTCAGGGTTTGGGGAACCCGCCAATTTGACCGACGTACGCATGTATATCTGTGAACACACACATATGTATGTATATATATATGTCTATATGTATGTGTGTATCCCTCTGCCTATCGAGCTTGCTAGTGATTCTCTGGACGATGCTTGACAAGCCCCCAGTCGCCCAAAGCCGGTTGCAGGCGATCAGTGACAGGAGGCAATTACGCAGGATAACAAGCCCAAGCTTTCCTCACAGGGCGGGAGGAGCAGGTTGAGGAGCACAAGGAGTAGGATGAGGTCGGGCCCCCTTTAGATGGTCGTTAGTTAGGGGCAGATGCGTAGGACGTTTGCCAAAGAACTGAGTTCGAAGCCCGTAAGAAAAATTGATACACGTAGACACATCTAAGTTTGATGCGGCTACGTTGCACAATCCCGGTATGCCCATGAGCCAAAATGCTCGTGGGAGACCCCAGCTTTCCAGCCAAGTCCAGATGATGAAGGACACCGGCACCGTATCGGTCGGCATGTCTTGAACCATTTGCGAGCAATCAGCGAGCAATGAGGCGTTCGCACGAGCGCACCGTATCAATCCATCGATCCACAAGCTCCTGCTATCCATTCCCTTTTTCCCTCCCCCGCCTTCTTCTCCCCCTCCCCCTCTGTCCCTTCCGTAGCCCTTTTGGCTCATGATGTCTTCCTGGGAGGCCTCCAGGCAGAAGGGATCGCTCTAGTCCGAGCACGTTGTCGGCACGTTCGCCCAGGTCCCCAGACCCCCGACGTCGTGATTTGTTCATGACGTCGACCCCCAGAGGTCTGGACCCTTTCCCCGGGACCGGGTTTTCATCCTGAGTCGTTTTTGACGGTCCCGAGGCCTGGCGAGGACCTCCAGAGGGCGAAAATAGCGAAAAACATTCCGTCGTGATTTTGTTCACGACTCGAGGGGGTCTGGGCTTGGAGATGGCCACCAGCGGGGTCAGATGTTTCCAAACGCCCGGGCCCCATCAGCTTCCCGATGCCAGGACGCGGCAGCGCCCTCACGTGGCACCAGTGTTGCAGAAAATGGGCTTTCAACTTCAGGACTTCAGGATCATCATGCGCGGTGGTAAGTACACGAAGCGCATGTCGCTCATCGACCTCTACACGCCCCGGGCCAAAAACACCAAACATAGAATGGAGCCGCTTTGGTCGAGGCTCACTCTGGCACCATGGTGCAAGAACCGATTCGGCGTTTGAGTACGATTCCGACCCGACCCCTCTTCTCGCTCAGCTGGCTGCGTGCCCAGCGCTGCAGGAGGACACTGGCACCCTCCAGCGCCTCCAGAACAACTACGGGCAGAGTTTGGTCAAGGCCCGCTCGCCTCATGAAGCCGTGCACAACCTCCCCCGCTTCATCGAGCAGAAACATCGGGCCATGCAGAAGACTGCGTACGCTGTGGCCCAAGCCAGCAGCCGCACATGCCGACGCCAACGCTCAGCAGGGTTCCTTCGAGTACCAGGGTGCCAAGCAGCGCCATGCGGCTGCGGTCAAGAAGCTCGCTGAGCACGCCACAGCGCACACGGCCAAGCCTGGATATATTCCTGATGGCCGGAGGATCGTCCTCGCGGTGGACGATTCGCCATTCGGGGATCTTCCGGAGCTCACTGGCGAGGCGCAGGGCCAGCCCAAACAGGTCGAGGCGGAAATTCAGGCCAAGATTGGGGAGGTTGCCAAGCTCCAGGCCACAGCTCAAGAGGCAGCGAGGCAAGCCAAGGGGATCAGGTCCTACCCCAGCAAGCGAGTCAGTGTCGACCAGGAGAACGCGGCCGCCGGCACAGGTTTCAACGCGGGCGTCGGCGCAGGCCCGGCCTTCGGAAGCTGACCCCGCCGCCGCCGCCGACGCCAGCAATGAGGAGCTTCGCAAAGCTGCCGACGACCAGTGCAGAGCAGTGCTCGCGAAGGCCGAGACCAGATTTCAAATCGAGGTCGGCCCTTCGTCGAGCTATTCAGCGTCCTGGTGATGCTGCAGGAAGTCTCAACTGCTCGTTCTTCTAGCGGCACTCTGGCCCCCGCGCCAGCGCCTCAGCCACCAGCGGCGCCAGAACGAGTTCATCGGGACCAGCGGAGGGGATGGAGGGGCCACCGGCCCCCACCTGGTCGACAAGAAACGATCGAACATAGCCGGCACAGCTTCGCAAAATTGTTGACCACGTTAACATTCACTCTTCGCAAAAATGTCCGAGCGGGGCCCACTGGCTTCCAACTTCTTCAACGGCCAGGCCAGCGTTTGCGCTCTCAGTGGCACGGTTGAAACTCTCGCGCGCGCAACGGCCTCGCGTAGCAAAAGCAGAGTTGCGCAAGGGTGGATTGCGCATGGTCAACACCGAGGCCACGCCATAGGGTCGCTCCGCTGCTGGCACGCCTGGCGGCGAGTGGTCGGTCTGCCGCGAAACGGCTGCTATCGCCAGCTTCGGGCATGGGAGGTCCGCTGAGTTTTGCTTCGGTCGAACTCTCGTCCGACTCGGGGCTTCTGCCCGAGTCGTCGGCGCGCTCGCGCGGGAAAGATTGCAGTTGCCTCCCGCTGGTTACCTGGCACCTGGACGCTCATTCGGTCGGCAGAGTTTCTCCCGCGATTGAAAGCCACGTGGGTCCTCCTGGGCGACTGGAACATGCCCCCGTCGGAGCGGGGCAAGACTTCGTGGACTCGCACGCTGGAGGGCAGATTGAAGCCTCACGCCAACGGCTCGGCCACTTGCAACCGATGCCATCGATCGCGTCATCGCCATCCGCCAGCAGTCCGACGCAACCCAGGCACCCGCTGTTCCTCGAGCGCCTTGGAAATTTCATTCCGCATTAAATATTTCAGCCATGGCTCACAAAAACACGCGGTGGAATCGCGCGCTTTCTGATGCCGAGCCATTGCCAACAGCCCAATCGATCCCCGCCGACTTCTTGGTCCGAACAGCTAGCGGCAAGAGGCCATGCGAGAGTCCAAACGGAGACGACAAGAGCAGCTAGCAGAGCAGATTACGGAGGTGTTCAAAGATCTCCACTGGGACAGCCTCGCGCCTGAACCTGAACCAAACGCGATCTTCAGAATCCCTCTGGGCCTTCGGCTACAGGCACGCGACCTACCACGCATCGACCGACCGCCTTCGAGGGGGCACGTTGCGTCGGGCCGTGATCCGCGCAGTCGAGATCGCACTTCTGCGCCCCGAGGCCAGTGGGTTCAGGCTGACTGGCCGCCTTAATTCATCGCGGGGCGATTCAGCCAGATCGCGCCAAGTTCAGCGGCAGGGCCAGCGATTGCGATTTCGACGGGCTTAAACTCAAGCCACTCCAGGCCAGCCTCATCTGGAGCGGCGGGAGCTCTGCACCCCTTCGTTTGCCAGATATCGGCGGCCACGCCGCGCGGGCAGCAGCGGCTCGCCGAGCTCGCAAATATTGGCCATTGGACCGTAGAGACCCCCTTTCGTGCAAGACACAGGCCGCGGCCGGCCCCCCTGGGCGGCCTCCATCTACGAGATCGACGCGACCGGCGACTTCGACATAGACGCGCCGTTGGAGCTTGCTGGCAAGCACGAGTCAAGAGCGATCGGCCAGCCGCGCGCGAGAGTAAATGAGGCCCACCAGTCGCGGGTGCTCAAGTAGTGAAAAACAGCCCCTGGTATCCTCCACTGACGCGTCAATGGCGGCCTGCCTGAGTGGCTGGCGCAGATGATCCAGCCTG
>CAUYUJ010017691.1:0-10000 GCA_963575745.1 Prorocentrum cordatum | reverse complement strand
AGGGGGCAGAGGATCAGCCGCGCGCAGAGGGTGCGGGCCTCAGAAGGTGCGGGCCTCGACTGTAGATGTAAGGCCAGGGCCTTCTAAGAGGCAGCCTCCTTCTAAGGAGGCCTCCCCCCTTCCTCCACCCCCTTTGTGCGCACCGCCAAGAGCAGGAGGAGGGTTACCCTGAGATCCGCGAGCCGCACGTCTGTTCCCCTGCGGGGGTGTTCGCCTGCCTTCGGGCCCCGGGACCATCAAAGATCTTCGTCTGGCCCGCAAGCACGCTGCAGACAGGTAGGGTCTAGTATGGTTTCGGTCGCGATATTTCGCGATGTTGCAATGTGTTCGCAACTTCGGACCTCAGGGTACATCTGCGCGAATGAAATGGGTACGGAAAGAATGGGTACAATGCCCAACAGCAGTTCCTGTTCATTTTGAACAGGACTCGCTGTCCACGCCGCCGCGGCCTGTGTCCATTCGAGACAGACGGCCGCCTGCCCAACAGCGGCCGCTGTTGCTTTGGGACAACATTTGTTGTTGGGCATTGTGCCCGTTTTTTCCGTACCCATTTCGGGCGTCCAAAGTACAGACGGGAGAGCCCGCATGAGTCAGGGCCAGCGTTTCATGGCACCATCTCCCTCCTCGAAGGCAGAGGCGGAAGCGGTCACCGCGCCGAAAATGAAGGTGAGACACGACGCTTCGAAGATAGGCTGCGCTCCGTAGCGGCCATGCTGCTGCTTGTGCTGGCACCGTTGCTGGTGTAGGTTGTGTTGCAGACGTGTATATTCATCGCCATCGCTGTCGAAATTGCCACAATTGGTTCCCACAGTGCTTCCTTGGCAGTATGTATTGATGTAGCCATTACCTTCGAGCTAATTGTTGTCATTGGCTTGTGCATCCTGCCGCCGAGCCGCATCATAGGCACAGTGCTGCCCTTGTGTGTTGCGGCGATGTTGCTTCAATGCAGCCACCACTCAGGTTGAAAAAAAACACAGACACAATGAATCGTCGATTCCCCAGAAAAGATGCGAAAATATGGGAAGTGGGGGGGAGACGAAAATCCAGAAAATATAAGAAAATATGGGGAACAATGGGATTTGTATGTGTTTATTTGTGTGTCCTTGGGCCCCTTGAACCACGGTGGTCGGTGATCGTCGCACCCTGAGCAGGCCATCCGCCCGCGACGGCGCACTCTGAGCACATCAGCTCTTGGCTTAAGTCGGGCCTGTCCTTCTTTTACAGGGGGAAGAAGAGAAACAAAGAAACAGAAAAAAACAAAAACACTTGTTCGTCCGAAATCCCCCTGTAGGAGGACATGCCCGACCTAACTCTTGGCCTGCGGTGCGCCCAGAAGTGCGTCTCGGGACTGGCCCGTGCTGCGCTCGCCGCAGCCGCCCAGCTCCAGAAAGGCGCCTCCTCCCTACAGGGGGGACATTCCAAGCTAGTCAAAAAATAGTCTGGGGACGATTTTTCGATGATGTTTGGCTATTCTTGGATATGGTTCGCATATGTTTAATCTTCGTCCAAAATCCGCCTGTAAGAGGACATGCCCGACCTAACCCTACAGCCAAGGGGCTGTGGTTGTCTTGCCTTTGCTCTGATGTGGGTCCGGGAACCTGTTCGTGGCCGAGGCTCGCCGTGGCCAGAAAAGTTCGTTCGATCTTTTTTCGGCGCTGCTCATGTTGGCACGATGATTGTAAGTATTGGGGGAAGGGTTCGGCTTCTGTGGCCCTGCGGATGCACGAGGAGGGTCCGCAGTAGCCGAGGCCGGCAGAAGCGGACTCGATTAGCTCCGGCGGCACATCGAGTGTTCCCGACGCTTTTGTAGGGCCTTCCGCAGCACGTGTGATGTATCACGCGCGCCGATCTTGGTAGGTCTGCTCCCCGACAAGCTTGCCTGGAAGCAGCAGAAGAAACAACCACATAAACATGAGCTTTTGGCGCTCCGCGCGGATTTCTTAGACGCGCGGAGCGCCAAAAGCTTATGTTTATGTGGTGGTTCCTTCTTCTAGGAAGGGCCCTATGCAGTGATGATTGTCCTGGGCACCTTGCCTGTAAGAGTCGTCTGCAGTGTCTCGAGGCGCGTGCGAGGTCCTCCGGCAGCGGAGTCGGTGGCTCGTGGTCTCCCGCGCATGGTCTCCCGTGCGCTGTCTGGCAAGGCCTCCCGCGCGCTCTCCGGGGTGGTCTCCCGCGTGCGCCCCCGTGCGTTCCGTGCGTGGTCTCCCGCGTGCTCGCCCGTGTGTGCTGTAGGGTACGGTGTTGCCTTTCTACCAGTGCAGTGCGGTGGAGGCCCGCGCCAAGAAGCACCCTGCTTGCCTCCAGGGTGCCCTGGGTTTCTTGGGTGTCAATGGTTTCGCCATGGAAGGCGCGACGCTCCCACGCCAAAATTCAGTGGACGGCCTTGGGGCCTCAGGGTTGGACTTCTTGTGGAAGGGTTCTTGTGGGCTGGCTTCCACTGCATGGTGTAAAGGATGGTGTACAGTACAGTCCAGTATCTGTGCTGTACAGTATGGCGTGCAGTTATGTGTGCTGTACAGTATGGTGTACAGCACAGTCTAGTTATGCTGCTCGGGGCATTCTGCCGCCAGGGCCTAGTCTAAGGCCGGGTGGTAGCCCGCGCGATCACAGTCGGTGGTTCGTTGTCTGTGGTCGAGGTATATCGGTGTCGTTGTTCGTGGTCTTTGAACGTGGTTCCTTGTCGCGGCTCGCGGCCTCTGGCCTTATGTGCGATATCTCGTAGTATGGTATATGTTGCAAATGCATTCCCGCAGAGTATGTGTGTTTGCTTTGCGGCAAGTTGTACTGTACTGTGTTGTGCCATAGAACCGGACAGTGCAAAGTAGCATAAGCGCGTCTTGGCAGTATTGCGGTGGCTCTGTACGTATCGTGCGCTCCTGGCGCTCTCGAACAAGCTCGGCCATTCGGCCGCCAAGGGTGCAGGTCAGGCCCAAGACGAGGCGCCCCAGTTGTAGGCAGTGCCTCAAAGGGAAGGCCCACGTCAGCCGAAATTGGCCGACTTGCCCCCGAGTTCGCCGGGTGCCGGGCCGACTGCGAAGAGGGATGCGCTCACTGGGCAGACGCAGTGCGCCAGAGTTCCTCTAATGTTTCCGCGGCCCTGGGTCGCACCCCCCCAGCGCCTGAACTCGAGACGAGACCCTGCCCCAGAAGGCAGGGAGAGGCCGATCTTTATGTTGCTCCCATCGTACTTAAGGACCACATCCCAGAAATACTTTCGAGCTCCCAGACAAGTGTCGAAAGAGTGTCGAAAGAGTGTCGAAACAGTGTATCCCAGGGCCCGACACGTGAAAGCCCTCGAGTTTTTGGGTGCGCTCGAAATCCTTTCTGGTGGTCAAGGCTAAAGTAGGTTGGAACATCATAAGCCGATCTCTCGGCGCACACCGGTGTCGATGCCATCCCGCTGCCACGAAGGAGCAGAGGCTTGCCTCGCTCCCTGGCCGCCCCCACCACCCACGGACCCCGCGCGAGCTGTGCTGGACATCCGCCACAGAGAAAAATACACCGCCGCCCTCCAATCGACTGCTCCTGGGCCCCAGGGGAGGGTGGCGGTGCATCAATCACAACTGGGAGCCAGCGACTTTCTACGCCGCCGCCCTCCATGAAGGTACATGCAGGGTTCGTAGGAGTGTGTGTACAGTGCATTTTTTATACATGCTCCGCCTGCGGATCATGTATTAAAAATGCAGGGATCTAGTATTAAAAACAAGGATGAGTTCATGCATAAATTCATTCATAAATCAATCATGTATTAAGAACTGCCCTGTATACTGCTTCGTGGCGTAGGACAGGCTCCGCGGGAGCCCACTGGCGGAGCCCTCTGTGCCGTCTGCCCAGGGCGTCCTCCTCCGCGGCCCCCCCCGCCGAGAGAGGGGGGGCGAGCCCAGAGCGCCCGCGAGGCGAGGGCGAGACCGTCGTCATGACCCTCGCGGACAAGCCGCTGCTGGACAAGGACGGGAACCTCGCGGGCGGAGAGGACGAGCTGTCGAACGTTAGGACCGCGCGCCCGGCTTCCCTCGGGGGGGGGAGAGCGGCGCCCCGGAACTCGCCAGCCAGGGGGGAGTACGGAAGGAGAACGCGAAGAGAGTCGCGTGTCCGTCGCGGGCGTTCCAGAGGGGGGCTCTCGCCTTCCGGGTAGCGATGGGATTGGCGTCCCTTCCTCGGCGGGAGGCCGGCGTAAGCAAATGAGGGCGGCTCCGCTGGCGCAAGTTGGCGAAAGCAGTAGCAGCCACCCAAGAGACGACAGCATGCTCAGATTCAGGGATTCCGGAGCGGGTGTTAAAATCTTCCAGGGTTGAGTAGGAGAAGGAGGACATGCAAGCCATATTAAACCGTGCGACTCACCAGGTGTGGCTTACACGTCCATGTTTAAAAGTGTTAGGATTGGAATTGTCATGACATATGCCCTACACTTTCCTGTTTCGTGATAGGGGGAGAGTTCCCCCGCGCCGCGCTAGCTGAAAGTCCTAATCAAAAGCCAAATTGTTTCTACCACGTTCCTCGTGCATGCTCTCATCTAATGCGCGGGAAGTTGGATACACATGATTCACGCGGCCGTCCTGGGCGAGAGCTCGATACACATGTGAGCAGATGTCCATCAAGTGTTTGGCCCTTTGTTTCCAGCTCCCTGATACTTTACCCGAGCGACCTGTATGGGCACTCCGAGTCCGAAGACTCGCTCGGTCTACCCCAGGGCCCATATTCTTGAATATGCGACCCCCTTGCGCAGCTCACCTGAAGAGGAGGACGACGAGAAAGAAGGGAGGGTAACGAGAAGGAGGATGAGACGGCGAGGGGCAAGGAAGAGGAGGAGCGTGAGAGGAGGGGGAGGAGGGGAAGGAAGAGGAAGACAAGGACAAGGAAAGGGGCAGAGAAGCAGAAGAGGTGGGCGAGGAAGAGAAGGGACGAAAGAGGGACGGAAAGAGGGAGGGAGAGAGGGAAAGGCTTGCACCAAGCTTTCCGCCGGTTGGCTCTGCGCCGCCCAAGCAGAGTCTGATTCTAGACGCGTCGCGTGTTCCCACCAGCCCATCCAGCGGCCGGTGCCTCGTTTGTCTGGGAAGTCTAACGTATTGTGGCAGTGCCTAATCACATTCGCCTGGTCTCGTCTGGTCGTGTGCGGTCAAGTCTGGTTTGGACGGACGTAGTGCCATCTGTGCCGACCTGATATTGTCTGGTTTGTTTGGCGCTAGATTTGATTGTGGGTTTGTGTGTACAAGATCGGGCATCAAAGGATTCGCGGCTTGCTTGGCAGTTATTGTATGCATTCCCCTTCTCCGCCTCGTTGTCGTGCCCCTTGTCGGCCTCCACTTACCGCCATCGAAGTATGTGTCCTTATGTTGTTGCCATGTCTCCCCTTCCCTCTTCTCAACCGGCCCGACCGGGACATCGGCCCCCCACTCAGTCTGCCAAGTGGTGGGCGGGCGGTGTCCCTTTTGCGGTTGTTTTTGGGGGTGTTCCGGGCCCTCTCAGGCTCCCGTTTGCTCTCCCTCCTCCCCCCCCCTGCTCATTCCCGCTCCTCCTCGTGCTGTTTCGGGTGCCTCTCCGTGTCGGGCGGCCGTGCGGCAGCGCCGCGTGCCCGCCCGCCGCAGGCGGCAGCTGGACCCCTCGTCTGCGGCGCTTGACCGCTTCCCTCCTCCTCCGCCTTGCCTTTCCGCGCCACCTTCTTACTGCCACCTCCCCTGTACCAGCGATGTGCCCGCACCCTCTGGGGGAGCGGGGAGGGAGTCAGACCTTCGGGCACGACACGGGTGGCCTGCTCTCCGCCAGTCTGGTCTGCACAGGTCTTCGGGGGAGGAGGAGGAGGAGGAGGAGGAGGAGGAGGAGGAGGAGGAGGAGGAGGAGGAGGAGGAGGAGGAGGAGGAGGAGAGAGGAGGAGGAGAGGAGGAGAGGAGGGAGGAGGAGGGGGAGGGAGGAGGAGGAGGGAGGAGGAGGAGGAGGAGGAGGAGGAGGAGGAGGCGGAGGAGGAGAAGCGGAGGAGGAGGAGGAGGAGGAGGAGGAGGAGGAGGAGGAGGAGGAGGAGTAGAGGAGGAGGAGAGGAGGAGGAGGAGGAGGCGGAGGCGGAGGAGGAGGATGAGAGGAGGAGGAGGAGGCGGAGGAGGAGGAGAAGGAGGAGGAGGAGGGGGATGGAGAGGGAGGGAGGAGGAGGTGCAGAGAAGAGGGGCAGGTGGAGGGGGAGGCGAAGGAGGAGGGGGGAGGGAGAGAGGGAGGGAGCCGCTCCTCCCCCCGCCTCCTCCTCATGCCCCCGGCCGCCTGCCCTATAGGAGGTCTCGGCCCCCCCCCTGGCCACCCGCGGAGGGCGCGAAAGTCATCGCGCCTCGCGCGTCGGGGCCTGGGCCAGGGGGGCTGGCCCTCTCCAGGGCCGGCGCGAAGGTAGCCGCGCGTCTCCTGAGATCCTGGCGCCTCAATTCTAGACGCTTCGCGCAGCCCTCCCAGCCCATCCAGAGAGACGGGGCCCAGAAGAGTTGCCCTGCTCAGGGATGTGGAGGAGCATGCAGTGGAATAGAGGGCTGGGTAAGACGTCGTACCCCAAGAGGGGGAGGATGGAGGAGGAATCGGAGGAGAAGGGGGGAGGGGAGGAGGGAGGAGGAGGAGAAGGAGGAGGAGGAGGAGGAGGAGGGCGAGCAGAAAGACCAGAGGCCTCTTGGATGCCTCTCGATGTCTTTTCGGATGTCTTTCTGGAGCTTCTTGGAGTCCTCTTGGGGCGTCTTGGGGATCGCTTGACAGTCCCGGGGGCCTCTTGGGGCGTCATGGGTGCCTCCCGGGGGCCTTTTGGGGCCTCTTGGAGGTTTCTTGGGAGCCTCTTGGGGGCCTCCTGGGGGCATCTTTGGGCCTCCTGGGTACTTCTTGGGGTGGTCTTGGTGCACCCTTTGGAGCCTCGGGTGCCATCTTGGGGCCATCTTGGAGAAGATCGATCAAAGGAGAGGAGCTCCTTAATTAGCATCCCCCCCGCAGGAGGCAAACATGTGGCCAACAATGATGTGTGCCTTCTCGCGGAGGCCGTGTTGGACGCTCCACCCCCTCGCGACCCCCCCATCCAGGTCCAGGGGGAGGGGGGAGGGGGATGGGTAAGCCCTTCCCCGAAGGGAGGAAAGAAGGGGGCTGGAAGAGGAAACGCTCTAAACCACTCACGCCCTCAAGGGCTAGTGGGATTCCAGACCATTTTTGTTGAAGTGACAGCGCCCCGCGTGTGTTTGGATCCTCGTTTTGAAGAGACAGCGCCCCGCGTCTCCTCCCATCCTCCCCTCCTCCCACCCTCCCCTCCTCCCGTCCTCCCATCCCTGCCTCTGCCCTCCGCATGTCAATTTCGACAAAGCCCTCACACGTTTCGTGGCCCCATGGGGAGCTCCACCTGAGGCCCCAGTGAGTGCGTCACACGCGGCTCCACGCCCATTTCGGCACACCCTTCACTCGGGTCGTGGCCTCATAGGAGTCTCCACAGAAGACGAGACTCACGACAACAGACTTCACAACCGCACATGGCCGGGCCCTTCGCGAGGACAATGTTTCAAGCGGGGCGGTGTCGCCCAGCTTCAGGCCCCAGAGCCGTAACGGATCGACCCGGCCCGAGAAACGGCGCAGAAGGCGAACATCAAAGAAATATTGACAAATACGGGACATCCTGGGATGGGTATTTCTTTGCGTGTCCCTGGGCCCCTGCACTTGCATCCTCTCGGGGCACCGGGCCTCCTTGGAGCCCCTCGCGCCTCCTCCACGAGGCTGCAGTCCTCTCGCAACCGTCGGACCTCGGGCTCGCGCGGTGCGGGGCGCGGGGCGCGGGGCGTGAGGCGACCTGTATGGACCCCTCCCTATGGGGCTGGCCTCGGGCGTCTCCTGGCAGTCTCGGTGCCCGCTGCTCTGGGCCTCCTAGTATGAAGTCGGGCCTGTCCCTCTACAGGGGGAATCTTCAAAAATAGTCGGAAAATGATCTGGGGACTATTGTTTGAACATGTTGTTGCCCTTTCGGAGTGTTTTTCTTTAAACTATTTCTTATTTTTCGTCGAAAATCCCACTGCAGGGGGACACGCCCGACTTAATCCTAGTAAGTAGATGGGGTCCAAGCAGATGGGGTCGGAGGACCGCGCCGCATCGCCGATGCATCGCCGACGCATCGGCGATGCGGCTCGATGTGGAGCCCGATGTTCTCCACGCCGACGTCGCCGATGCATCGACGGCGTCGACAGAGCATCGCCGATGTATCGGCGGTGCGGCGAGTCCCTCCCGCCCCACACGCTCGGACCCCGTCTGGGAGGGCGGAAGTCCGAGAGGGCGGCCTCGAGACCCGATCGGCACACCCCTCGCGCGGATCGCGGGCACTGCCGCCGGCCCGCGGGGCGGCGGGGCCGAGGGCCCCGGAAGGGGGCAGGCAGCGGGCCGAAGACGTCACGCCGTGGGCTTCCTGGCCCGCGCCGCGCGGGGGGGTCCGGCTCTGCCCTCCCCCCCCCGGAGCGGAGAGGGGGAAGAAAATAACAAAAAACAAAAAAAACAAATCGCCCCTCTCGGCCTGTCCAGGCGCTCGCTCGGGCCAGGGTTGCCAGGCGGATCTGTGTAGCCGCCGCTGCTACCAGAAGCCCTCGGGGGGCCCCCGAGAGGGGGGCCCGGCTCTGCCCCATCCCCCCCCCGGAGCGGAGGAAAAAAAATCGTCCCTCTCGACCTGTGCAGGCGCTCGCTCGGGCCAGGGTTTCCAGGCGGATCTGTGGTGAAGTCGGGCCTGCCCTTCTACAGGAGAAATATTCAAAAATAGTCCAAAAATAGTTTGGGGACGATTTGTTCTTGCTTCTTCATCATCTGGGAATAGTTTTGTATATTCTTCGTTTTTCGCCCCAAATCCGCCTGCAGGGGGACATGCCCGACCGAATTAAATCTATAGCCGCCGCTGCGACGAGAAGCCCTCCAGAGGCCCCCGAGAGGGCGACAGTCAGTCGATGGTCCTGAGGGCGTGTGCTACAGTCGACCCGTACAGGAAGGATGCGCGGTAAGAGTGCAAGGGCCTTGGACGCCAATTTGGAAGCTGTTCGAGCGGGGCGCGGCCAACGAGAGTGGCCAAGGACGGGCCAAGGAGGCAAGGATGCAAGGGTACCCTTGGGAAGGTTGCACATTCTTACTGTTCGGGTTTCCCATCCTTACTTATCGGGTCTGTGTGTGCTTGTGTGTGTCTGTGTTTGTGTGTGTGCGTGTGTGTGAGCGTGTGTGTGTGTGTGTGTGTCCGTGTGTCCGTGTGTGCGTGTGTGCGTGTGTGTGTGTGTGCGTGTGTGTGCGTGTGTGCGTGTGTGTGTGTGTGTGTGTGTGTGCGTGTGCGTGTGCGTGTGCGTGTGCGTGTGCGTGTGCGTGTGCGTGTGTGTGTGTGTGTGCACGCGTGTATGCGTGTGTGCGTGTGTGTGTGTGTGCGTGCTTGCGTGCGTGCGTGTGTGTGTGTGCATGTGCGCGTGTGCAGCGTGCGTGCGTGCGTGCGTGCGTGTGTGCGTGTGTGTGTGTGCGTGTGTGCGTGTGTGTGTTTTGTGTTGTGTGTTGTGTGTTGTGTGTTGTGTGTTGTGTGTTGTGTGCTGTGCGTTGTGTGTTGTGTGATGTGTGTGTATTGTGTGTACTGTGTGTTGTGTGTTGTGTGTGTTGTGTTTTGTGTGTGTGTGTTGTGTGTTGTGTGTTGTGTGTGTTGTGTGTATTGTGTGTATTGTGTGTATTGTGTGATGAATGTGTGTGGTGTGTGTTGTGTGTTGTGTGTTGTGTGTTGTGTGTTGTGTGCTGTGCGTTGTGTGTTGTGTGATGTGTGTGTATTGTGTGTACTGTGTGTTGTGTGTTGTGTGTGTTGTGTTTTGTGTGTGTGTGTTGTGTGTTGTGTGTTGTGTGTGTTGTGTGTATTGTGTGTATTGTGTGTATTGTGTGATGAATGTGTGTGGTGTGTGTTGTGTGTTGTGTGTTGTGTGTTGTGTGTTGTGTGCTGTGCGTTGTGTGTTGTGTGATGTGTGTGTATTGTGTGTACTGTGTGTTGTGTGTTGTGTGTGTTGTGTTT
>CAUYUJ010017690.1:223601-227777 GCA_963575745.1 Prorocentrum cordatum | reverse complement strand
AAGTCTTAGCCGCGCTTAGCAGTGCTCGGCAGGGCGTGGTTAAACCTAGCAGAGCGTAGCAGGGGCCAGCAGGGAATAACACGGCATCGCAGTGGCTAGCAATTAGCAGGGGCTCCGCAGGGCTCAGGAGTGATTGTATTAGAGGTGGCTCCATTCCCCATAGGATTCAAATAGAAGTATACCCATGTCTAATACAATTATTTTCCAGGTGCTTCCACCATTCGTGGAATTTTATTGCAGGTGGATCCACTTCTACTGGGGTTCTATTCGAGGTGAAGCCACACTACATGCAAGTCAAGTACCCGTGACCCCGTCGATGAGAAGATCCCAGTAGAGGTGGATCCACCGATCATGGGATTCTATCAGAGCTGAATCTTTCCTTGTTTCGAATGTATTGCATATTGCTTCATCCTTAATGCGATTCTGTTACAGGTGGATCCACCTCCAATAGAATTCCAGTATCACTTGGTTCACCCCTGATGGGATTATGTTTGATGTGGCTCCGCATGGTTTAGCAGGCATCGCATGGCTTAGCAAGTTGTCGAGGTGCCGGCAAAACTTAGCAAGTCTAGCACATGTTAGCAAACATTGGCAGGTCTCAGTAGGGCTTGATAAGGCTTATCACGGCTTAGCTGGGCTTGGCAGGTCAGAAAAAGCGCGTTCTGTGGTCGTTTTGAGGGGGGGGTTCTGGAATTGGCCCCCCCCCTTTCTTGGATGGCAGGGGGGGTTCGAACCCCCCACCCCTTCCCCCCGGGGGTGTGGGGGGGGTTGGACCCCCCCCCACCTCTCCCCCTCCTCCCCTGCTTCTCCTCTCTCCCTCTCCCCGGGCCGGTGGGGACGACGATTTCGTTTTCTGGACCTGCGCCGGCGCCCGCGGCTGCGGGCGGCGGCGGCGGGGAACGTCGACGAGGACGACGGCGACGACGATACCGTGCCTTGGTTTTGGCTCACAGTCCTAATGGATGATACTTGGGGTCCCGTGGGAGGGCCCCCGGGGGTCTCCCAATGGCATTCGTGCAGCCTCCGGGGCGCCTCTTCGGCGTCTCTTGGGGCCTCAATGCAGTGGTGGTGGTGGTGGTGGTGGTGGTGGGCTGTGGTGGTGGTGGTGGTGGTGGTTGGTGGTGGTGGTTGTGGCGGTGGTGGTGGAGTTGGTGGTGTGGTGGTTGGTGGTGGTGGTGGTTGTTGTGGTGGTTGTGATGGCAGGTTGTGGTGGTGGTGGTGATGGTGGCGGTGGTGGTGATGGCGCGGTGGTTTCTGGTGGTGGTGGTGGTGGTAGTTGTGGCGGTGGTGGGTTACGGTGGTGGTGGCTGTGGTGGTGTAGTGGTTTGTCGTGGTGGTTGTGGTGGTGGTGGTGGTGGTGGATGTGGTGGTGGTGGTGGTGGTGGGTTGTGGTGGTGGTGGTGGTGGATGCGGTGGTGGTGGTTGTAAGTGGTGGTGGTGGTTTGTTGCGGTGGTGGTGGGTTGTGGTGGTTGGTGGTGGTGGTGTGGTGGTTTGTGGTAGTGGTGGTTTGTGGTGGTGGTGGTGGTGGTTGTTGTGGTGGTGGTGTGGTGGTGGGTTGTGGTGGTGGTGGGTTGTGGTGGTGGTGTGGTGGTGGTTGTGCTGGTGGTTGTGGTTTGGTGTTGGTGTGGTGGTGGTTTGTGGTGGTGGTGGTGGTGCGATGATTTCTGGTGGTGGTGATGGTTTGGTGGTGGTGGTGGTGGTTTGTGGTGGTGGTGGTGGTGGGTTGTGGTGGTGGTGGTTTGTGGAGGTGGTGGTGGTGGTGGTGGTGTGGTGGTGTGGTGGTTTGTGGTTGTTGTGGTGGAGGGTTGTGCTGCTGGTAGTGGTGGTGGTTGTGGCGGTGGTGGTTGAGGTGGTGGTGATGGTGGCTGTGGTGGTGGTGGTGGTGGTGGTTGTGTGGTGGGTTGGTGGTGGTGGTGGTGGGTTGAGGTGTTGGTGGTGGTGGTGGAAGTGGTAGAGGCGCTGCTGGCCGCCTCCAGTGCCAGCGCGGGCGCGGGCGCGGGGGTGGGGGTTCGGACCCCCCCCCCGTCCTTCCCCCTTCCCCCCTCCTTCCCTTTTTGGGCTGCCTGTAGTCATCGTCGGTGCGTCCCCGCCGTCGGCGCGGCTGGCGGCCGCCAGCGCCAGCGCCGCCGCCGAGGAGGGGGGGGTAGGGGGGAGGGTAGTCCCCCTGGTTCTGATCGACGGCGCCGAGTGTGGGGGGGGGCCCACCCTCTGGTTCGAAACGCGCCGCCGAATGTTCCCAAGGCAAGCGCCCGTGAAACGCACTCTTCCGCAGGTGGCTAGCAGAAATTTTTAGGGCTTAGCAGAGAACCGCAGTGTTTAGCAGTACCTAGCAGGGTTTGGCTAGGCCTGGTAGGGCTCAGCAGGGGCCAGCAGGGGCCAGCAGGGCCCAGCACGGCATCGCAGTGGCTAGTCACAAGTGGCCCCAGGGATCCTGGGTTCTAGTAGAGGTAATTCCATTTCCAGCAGGATTCAAATGGAGGTGGATCCTCCTCTAATAATATCAGATTCCAATTGCTTTCGTCCTTGGTCGGTTTCTATTGGAGGTGGACCCTCTTCTCATGGGATGCTAGTAGAGGTGGACCCAATCTTAATGGATGTTTGTTTGTACGCGCGGCTCCCTCCGTAACAAGATCCTTTTAGAGGTGGATCCACCGCTAATATGATTGTAATACATGCGAGGCCTTCATTGGTCGTTTTTACCTAACAGCTCTTGCTGATAGGTTTCTAGTGGTCTCAAAAGAGAGCATCATGACTCCTCAGGGGGGTCTGGGCGGGACCCGGACAGGCTGCCGCCGCGGCTGCCGCCGCACTCGTTTTTCGCAAACAGTCACACACTTCGTGCTCTTCGACCTCCCAGAACTCCATTCCCGGGCCACATTTTGGATGCCGGGAGCCAACTGTAGGCCACTTCGTGTTCTTCAAGTTCCCAGAACTCCATTCCCGGGCCACATTTTGGACGCCCGGAGCCAACTGTAGGCCACTTCGTGTTCTTCGACTTCCCAGAACTACATTCCCGGGCCACATTTTGGATGCCCGGAGCCAACTGTAGGCCACTTCGTGCTCTTCAAGTTCCCAGAACTCCATTCCCGGGCCACATTTTGGATGCCGGAGCCAACTGTTGGGCTAGGGGTGTTTCTTCTAGTTCCCAGAACTCCATTCCTGGGCCACATTTTGAATGCTGAGGCAGGCTAATGCTGCGGCCGAGGCAGGCTGAGGCTGAGGCAGGCTGAGGCTGAGGCCGAGGCTGAAGGCAGACTGAGGCTGAGGCTGAAGCAGACTGAGGCTGAGGCTGAGGCAGGCTGAGGCTGAGGCTGAAGCAGGCTGATGCTGAGGCAGGCTGAGGCTGAGGCTGAGGCTGAAGCAGGCTGAGTCTGAGGCAGGCTGAGGCTGAGGCCGAGGCTGAAGGCAGACTGAGGCTGAGGCTGAAGCAGGCTGAGGCTGAGGCTGAGGCAGGCTGAGGCTGAGGCAGGCTGAGGCTGAGGCTGAGGCAGGCTGAGGCTGAGGCTGTGACTGCGACTGCCGTTGCCGCTGCGACTGTCATCGCGGATGCGACTACGACTGCGAGAACAGCAGAATTCTACAACTGGATTTTCATCTGAATCTTAAGGGGAATGCTTTCAGATATGCTTCTACACATCGCTGTTAGGTTGCTTTGCCGGGATATTTTTTTCATTACCTAACAACTTTTGCTGTTAGGTTTCTAGTGGTCTCAAAAGAGAGCAGCAGATGACTCCACAGGGGGGTCGGGGCGGGACCCGGACAGGCTGCCGCCGCGGCTGCCGCCGAAGCCGAAATCGCTTGGGACATCCTCGCAAAATCGCTCTTGGTGCTCCCATAACTCCATTCCCGGGCCACATTTTGGATGCCCGGAGCCAACCGTAGGCCACTTCGTGCTCTTCGACTTCCCAGAACTCCACTCCCGGGCCACATTTTGGATGCCCAGAGCCAACTGTAGGGCACTTCGTGCTCTTCGATTTCCCAGAACTCCACTCCCGGGCCGCATTTTGGATGCCCGGAGCCAACTGTAGGCCACTTCGTGCTCTTCAAGTTCCAGAAATTTATTCCTGGGCATGATTTTGAATGCCCGGAGCCAACTGTAGGCCACTTCGTGTTCTTCTAGTTCCCAGAAGTCCATTCCTGGGCCACATTTTGAATGCTGAGGCAGGCTGATGCTG